>VZTZ01030525.1:0-134390 GCA_013400955.1 Drymodes brunneopygia
TAATCGTTAAAACTTCTACAATGGTGTTGGCATGCTGGCAACAGATAGAGTTATAGGCAGTCTGAGACCAACACTTGTCAACCTTTGAGAGCAAAAACACATGTATATACTTCAAGACAAAAAAATAAAAAATACAAAAAGGAGACATTTAATAGACACAGTCCCAGACTTCACCAGAATGAATTCTGATACAGAATACATTCTCTAGCTTACATATAAACACTCAGGTCCTGTCTGTGTTTGATAGTAAAGTTGTGACCGTTCCTATTCCAGTAGCAAACTTAAAGAAAAACAATGGAAAAGATTAGACAGGAAGGCCAGCACACTGCTGTGCCAGGAGAAACAATCTGCTGCAATCATAGAGCCAGCAGTTCCCTCTGTGATAGCGGGGCTGGGTCTGACCTTGGGAGCTCAAATTCATCACTCCCATGAGCACAAGCAATGCTTGTTGAATGTTGAAGCTGGCTCTAGCTTCATCTGCCTGCTTTCACCTTCACTGTGGAGCATCCCTCCCTTCTGGGCACTGGAAGGACAGATGCTGTGCTTGCTCCTCAGCTAGCCTTGCTCAGTATGTTTCAATAATGAGTGACTGAACTTTGAGTGGTGATGGAGCTGTTCAGCAGAGGACAGGCCACCTGTTCTGCCAACTCTCCTTTTGTGGGAACACTGATTGTGAGAGACTAGGACAGGCTCTGACAGTTTGTATGATCATATCCAGTCACAACTTTCTGAAGGAGAGGGTGAACTCTCTGATCAAGCCACTGTGAACAGCATTGGTCTTTACATGTGATCACAGCAGAGGGGCAGGGAAACAGCTAAAGGTGGTTACATTCTTGACTATAGAAGCTTTATCCAAAAATGACTGCAAATCTGAGCTGAAATTCCCACTACAGGTAACGCCGTAGGCGTTACCTGAGATAAGGGTAGGACTCAGGAGGTTTGACTTCTGAATATTTCAGGAGACTTTCCTTCTCAAAATATACTAAAAATCTATTGGGGTCTTAGGAGGAGGTATTTTCACAATGTGGGCAACTCATGGACAACTTTTCCAGCACTCCTCACACCTAGGTAGGCATTACCAGTAATCTGAATAATGGTTCTATCCTCAACAAGGGCACATAGTGACAGACAAGGGGGAATGCTTTTAATTGAAAGAGTGCAGGTTTAGATTATTTATACAGAAAAAATTCTTTGCAGTGAGGTTGGTGAGGCACTGGAACAGGTTGCCCAGAAAAGTTGTGGATGTTCCATCCCCGGAAGTGTTCAAGGCCAAGTTGGATGGGGCTCTGAGCAACCTGGTCTAGTGAAAGTTGTCCATGCCCAGGGCAGGTTAGTTGGGAACTAGACGATCTTCAAGGTCCCTTCCAACCCAGGCAATTCTGTGATTTGATGATCTGCCTGGAAATTCCCCCTATCAAATGTAATGAGTCCAGAGTTTAATGAACGGCAGCAGCACATGCTTTGAGGCACAGAACACCTGCTGAAGCAATACTTGCACTCATGTCCTAATTCACCTATCTGATAATTTTTGTACAACCTGTCAACAATGGCACATAGATGTGCAGCTACTGTGTGAGCACATTCTGCAAACAACATGTCTGGCGTGGTAAAACAAATAAGGCAGCTCTTTTCTGTATCTTAGTGTAGTTACATTTTGATAATTTTTTTATGTCTTAAGAAAAACATCTCTGATTCATTATGGAGTAAGGTTGACCAGGAACATTAAAACATTACCTCCTACTTGCATGACTGAAGCAGAGTGACTAAAAGTAGGTATGTTGAAAGAGGAATTTTGTGGGAGACAAAGAGAGTTGTTATTGACATCCAGAATTTGAAAGCAAATGCTCTTCACTTTGTTGCAATGGCAAAATCTGCATGGTGTGCCTTCCAGAGCCATGTGGCTGCTGCCCAGAGGGCTCTAATCATGGGTTCTGGCTGCTTGGTGTGAAAAGCAGCTCACCTGGAACTAAAATCTGCAGATTTGGTCAAAGATTACATATTTACACACAGAATGGTTTTTCCCAAAGATGGCTGGAAATCAAAGTTTGAAACAAGGGCAAATTGGAAAATGTGCAAGGGCAGCTTGATTCAAGTATGTTTGATCTGGTTTTTGCCCTTCCTTAGGCAAGATGAGTTAGTTCAGAAGCAAACTTCATTATTATCACGAGTTGGCAGCCAAATATGCTAGAGGTATACTTATTTGTTAGATAAATACAGGGAGTATGCTTCACTGACTTACCACACCCACACGAAGCTCTGAATAATTACAGGCCTGTTGCCAGACAAGCCAGGGTTGTTGGTTTTTTGGGTTTTTTTTTTGCAAACAGAGGTCTTATTCATAAGTCATAAATAACTGGCTTTGATGGAGTTGATAATTTCTCACAGAAATGTTAAATGATTGTTCTAAGTGCACTTCTACAACCAAAAGGGGGGTTGTATTTAGTTATTGCTAATAGTCATTCACTGCTAAACCTCAAAAGATAAGTTTTCTACTGGGTCTAAACCCAACTGAGATAGCAGAGCATTATGTAGAGTAGGGATGCTCTCTCCAAGCACCACTGCATGTTAAGAAAACTTGGCTTCAGTCATTTTAAAATGACTATTAACTTATATACCCTTCAGTGTGTCTAACTGCTATCTCAGAAACATCTCTGCCAGCTTTCCAGTTGGCCTCTTTTACCACATTTGCACAAAAACTAACAGCGTGGGAGGGATTACTTGCTCTGGATGTCATTTCCTGGTCAATGTTCTTAGCCATATCTTAAGCTGTCCATGATGGGTGGTCAGTAGTAAGAGCCTTAGCTCCTGCCAGAGCTCCAGGCATCACGTGGCCATGCTGCTGTGGTATTTACAACATTGCTAGAGGCCAGGAAACTGGTTAAAGGGTATTGTACACATCCAGTTGACACCTTCAGCCTGCTTACCTCCTACTTCCAGCAAATCTGCAGGAATGAGGCCTTGTGGCAAGAAGGGGAGAAGAAGCACATTGTATGCCCCTTGGGAGGACACATGGTGGGCATCCACTGCTGATCAGGCACCCTCTGTGCTGTGGGGCTGCAACTGAGAACTTCAGCCATATCTACCCAGCTCTGCTGTCTTATGCTCTTTTTTTACCTTTCATTGCTCTTGTTTAGAATTTAGCCAAAAAACAAAGTCTCAGCAATTCTCTATCAATGTCATATGGTTTGTGCATGTGTGCCCACGTATTGGTACTGCTGGAGGAAATAGCTAAGGCTAACAGGCCTTGACTGTAAATGCAGCTGATAAGAAGAGTGGGGCAAAGTATTGCTCTCTCACATTTTCTCCCTGTGATCATTGCCTCCATGGGAATCAAAGGATATTGACAGTGAAAATGAAAATAAAATTCACTGTCTCTTAACCCTTTTTTGTCTTCCATACCTCTTTTGCTTGTTCCTCTATTAATATTTTTCCCATTTTTTTAATAAAGGCACATAAAATATGTCAAAACATTCCAAAGCATTAACACACTTTCTGCACAAATTGTCACTTTTTCCTACAATGCTGCTAAGGATGGATGCACTGTGCAGTGAGTCTGAGTCCCATAAACATGCACCTCTGCCTCCATGTCTGGATTCTCTCATGTTAGAAACTTTCCAGGCTTTTTGATTTGGATTTATTCCTCCCATAGTTTCATTATTCTCTGTCTATCTACTCTCTCTGACATTTCATTATGGTAAATAAGAAAAAGCTGTCACTACTGCACAACGATTATTGTTTCAATCATCCTTTATCTCTGGCTGATTTATATTTCTAAAAGTTGGGCCAAGGAATAATATTTGCAACAATGTGTGAGGAACAATGGCATCCTGTGTCTTACAGAGAGAGGCCAGGTCACAGTCAAGAGACTTGGAGGTAAGCCACTCACTAGATTAGAGTTGCAAAGTCTACAGTAGGTTGAATGGGAGAGGTGGAGGGGAAGCTGTGAAGAAATCTTTTTCAAAACCTTTAATGCTTGGCATTTTTGTGGCTTTCCCTCTCCAGGAGCTGATATTGCTAATCCCTTTCTAAATGGTGTTTGAACACCGCTGTCCCCGGGGTCCACCCATCTGCCAGCTCCACCTCCTTGTTCCCTGCTCCTTTGTTTGTGCATCCTGGTTGAAATCCTTCTGGGATCGATAAGGGAAAGAACTGCCTTGGCATTGCACACTGCAGCGCCAGAATGCTTACTGAAGTTGATTAACATTGGTCAAAGAATATTTTAGACTGACTACTTGCCAGGCTCTGGAAGTAAGCCTGTCAAGTAAGCTCCACTTTCCTTCCAGGGAGGCTTTAGAGAGAGACATTGGAAGAGAGTGTAAAACACAAGGCTTGCTGTGGCAATGCTATAAGCTATTCCCAGATTAGTTGGAGGAATAACTTGGGAAGACTGACCATAACCCATGGTGATATCCAGCTGTTGAAGATTAGAGATTTGCAGGCTGATAGAACTATTCTGCTGCTGAAAGTGATCTCTTGTCTGAGGGGACAGAGTTTCCTCCTTTCATGTGGACCGTCACGTCTTTGCTCAGGTTAGTGGAGCTGACCCCTGCTGAAAGTGTGGTTTAGAGGCTATAGTCTCAAAATCTACTCTGATTTTTTCCTGTTGCTTTTTCTTTACCAGTAGAAAATGGATCCTCAGTAGGATAAAAACACTGTGCCAATATAAATCACCCTGAAATTTCAACAGGACGTGATGTTCCCACTCTCTTTCTTGTTATCTGTTCTGTTGCAAACCCTAGTTAGATTGGAGAGATTATTAACCAAACATACATTGTCCACCCTCAGCAGAGAATAGTCACAAATAAATAAATTACCAATTATTGGCTTTTTATTATAATTTTGCTGCTCCTACAAGTTTTGTTTACTAAGTAGAAATATGCTAAGTGCATTAATATTAGCAAGATACAGAAGTGTGATGGAAATCAGGCAAGTCAGATAATAAATATGTTTGTTTTATGATAGCCAGTGGGAGCATATTGTGTAAGCAAAAAGAGTTCTCTTCAAAACAGGATATGGGCACCTCCAGAGATTTTCTGAAGGAGTGTCCAGATGCTGGACCCTTCCTCTTAGCTGTAAAGATGGTTAAAGGCTTACATTCATTATAGTTTCCTTTTATTTTATAGCCTCACTCAACAAAGTGATAAGATAGCAAATAGCACTGTGTGCATTCAACTCACTGGCAAACAACATGGGGTAATGTCAGTCAATAAAGCTAATTGTACCTGGACAGTCTGGTTAAAAGCATCATTAACCAGTTGTCAGGACTACTCCTGCTTCAGTAGACAGACTCAACGCCTAGATATATCACACTTGAACATCTCTGAAGTTTAGGATTAGGTCTAGCCCTTCAAATCAAAGCTGCAGACCTCTTTCAAATGGACAAAAGCAGGCTGGGTTGCACTGTCTGCAGATATGTACTCTGCAAGGATATGCACCCTCATTCAAACTAATGACAGTAACAACAGTGATGTTAGTAATAACACTACCAACATACTGAAATGTGAAAGAACAGACCTCTAAGCCAAAAGTTACTCTACTTAGCTAAATACGTAATTCATGTGAATTTATTTGCCAGGTGCAGACATTTCTAAATGCTTTTGCAATAGTCCTCACTGGATGTAAGCTGCCTTTTTAGTCTTGTTAAGGCCTGTGTGAAACTGAGGGGCTGATGATGGGTAATAAGATTATTGAGGGTTATAGTTATTAATAATGCTTCTGTGAGGGAGGCACTGGAACAGATTGTAATGTAGTGTGGATGCCCCATCCCTGGAAGTGTTCAAGGCCAGCCTGGATTGGACTTCTTGCAGTCTGGACTAGTGGAAGGTGTCCCTGCCTGTGGTGGAGGGGTTGGAACTAGAAGACCTTAAAAGTCCCACCCAAATCATTCTGTGATTCCTTATTTCTCTGATTCTCTGCTAATGAGTGTTTTGGAAAAGAAAAGGCAAAAGAGATATATTTCCTTCAGGGGATGCAATTTTTTCTGCCAGAGGTTGGGTGGGGAAGAGAAGGCAGTCTGTCTGCCTGCTGAGGTCTCCAACAGGCTCCTCTGGGATATTCTCTTCTGGGTCCTTTCTGAGACACCCCTGCACGCTGCATCTGCAGCCTGGCATAGTCAGTCCCTACATAACAGTACTTTATTACTGGTAAATTGCTGAAGCTGTTTCCTTCAGGCTTGGCTTCAACCCCATAATCTGTTTAAAGAGCTGAAGAGGAGGGATGACACAGAGAAGTAGAGCGGCACTAAACCAGAGATGTTATCAACAGCACCAGATAAAGTCATCACCTGCTCTGGGAGGTAGCACAACTGCACAGTCTCATACTCAGGCTGCTCTGGGGATCTCCTCCTGCCGCCTTGCGTTTGCAGGCAGATCCTGGCCCCTTTGCTTTCTGAGGTCTACGAAAGTATTCCAAAATGGTCCAGCTGTGTGATACTGAAATGAGAGCTGCTGTCCTGGCTGTGACAGCCCTCATGGCAGGGCACACAGGAGAGAAACATGGTCTGCTGGCACGCAGCCAGGCAGCTGGGGCAGCTACTAGTCTTGTCTTGAAGGCCAGAGGAAATTTTAAATAAATATTCTCTTCAGGAGGACAAATGCCATGCCTCAGATTTAATGGAAATATTAATCCCCAGGGGAAGTGTGCATCATGTGGGGCTCTCACAATGAGACACAGACTTCTGAAGATATTTCTTAATGACATTATTTATGTTTATTTTTCAGTGCTGTGGTAGCTCCCAGGAGCTATGAACCAAGTGCCTCTTAACCTTGGGACTCTATAAACACAGGCTGAAAGGGTGATCATGTTCCGCAAAGCTTTCTCTCTTTGGCAAGCTGACATCTGAGCTGATGCTGTTTTACTTAGATTGAGCTAGTAAAATACACAGTGAGTGGCTGTTTTTCCAGCTGGGTGCTTACCTGTCTCTCTCTCTCTGTGTCCTATGCTTGGCCACATGCCTCTCACCTTTATGCACTGTGGCATTCCTTGTGTGGCTTCCTCATTTCCATTTCCAGTTGTGGGCTCTGATTCAGTCATGCCTGACAGTCACTTGGGATAGTGTAAATAATTTTAAAAAGGGAAGAAAATGCATTTTTTTCCCCAGTTTTCCTGACTTTATTTCGTCATGTTAGAAGCTTTCTGATAGGGAGAATGATGGTCTGTGAAAGAAGGTATAAAGCATTACTCTGAGCCCTGCCTCAGCACAGTCCCTGCCCTAACTTGAAATGAGGCAAAAATTAGTAGCTTATAAGAGCATCTTTTCTGACTGGATACATCTTGCTTTGTGTGATGGGCATCTGTCAGGTTCTTGTCTTTCTGGGTTATTTCTCACTCCTTTTCCCTGCTACACCCAGTAAAAGATATAAATATAAAAGAGGCAACTTCTGCTTTGGTCAAAGTTACATTCAAGTGTAATTTAATATGCCTTAGGGAAATAAAAAGTCACACGATCTTGATGAAATTAGGTTCCTTGTCTGTGTAAATTAGGTCCAAACTTCTTTTTATGGTGGCTGGAAGCACCATTGTCACTAATAGAAACATCTCATGGAGAAAAGGTATTTAATTTCTCTCAGTTTATTATGTATGTAATTTCTGTAGCCTGGTTTGGCTTGTTAAAGCTAACCTGGAATTAGTAATTTAGATGTTAGGCTTTAAATGAGTGGTTTGAGACAGCTGTTCTGTGAGTGTCTGAGCAGTGCTTGTGGCCCAGCTGACAATTTTGAAAGCAGAGCTGGGATCAAGTATTAAAGGCAGGAACTGTTTCAGACACTCTCAGCAAGCCAGACACTCCTGGTGGTGTGAGAGACTCCCAGCAGCAGCAGCTCTGTGAGCACCATCGTGGCCCTGCCCATCACCTCCGTGCATCTCTGCCCTCCCGCCTCAGCCTCTCTGCCCCTCAGTGGCTGAGCTCTGAAACCCGAACAGGCTGAAAAATCACCCCACAAATAAAGCAAATTGTCTGCAGTTGGTTAAGATCCCTGAGCAGATGGCAGCAGACGGTGTGGCCTCATGGTGGGGGAACAGCAAAAGAAAGCCGGTGACAGAGATAGGAATTACATCAGGGCAGATTTGGATCAGCCACAGGTGCTGTGGAACAGCACCCTGAGAGACCCAGGGCAGGGGTGAGAAATATGGAGAAGAAAGACTGTATTGCACCCAGCATGAGCTGGAAATGTGAATTGTGGTGTAACTACTTGTGGAGTGGGAATTCACCTGAGTGTTGACCACACTAACTCGGTAAAACTACGGATGCATTCAGCTCTTCATGAATCTCACGGACTATTAAAAAAGGTGATCAAGAAGGAAATACAAGTAAAACATAAAGCACCATTGGAGGTATGGAAAAGAGAACAATCATGTACCCACTAATTACATTAGGCACTAAGAGGCACCCACTGAAATTATCAGGTAGTGATTTAAAAGGTAATGGAAGGATTATGCCGAACTAAACTGGTTGGAAAGGCACCATGGAACACAGATGTCCAGGGCCTCAGAGAATCCCACACCAAGCTACACTGGTCAAGCAAAAATTATGAGAAAAATCCTTACATATACATACTTTGCTTTGGAGAGGGTCCCAAAGGTCACCTGGTCCAAGCCCTGCTCAAAGCAGGACCAAACGTGATGTTAATTTACATTTTTATGTGATCAAGTAGAATCAAAATGTCCATGTTGTTTGGTTCTTTGTGTGTATGGACTCCTTTTAATCTCACCTTTCCTTACTTTTGAGTGCTTGAGTTGTTAACAATGCTCTTGCAGGGCACTGGAGTATTTCCTGGCACTAGACTTGCAGAGGCAGTTGGGTATTTTGTTCTGCAAGAGTTGCAACTTGTCCTAGCAATTATAAACCCCACCTGCAATTATTTTTAGGCATAAAAGGGTAAGCTAGCTTTAAAAAGCATGTCTTAAGAGCTGTATGAATCTAGCAAAATTACAACATTGCCATGAAGAAATGTGCTGAGGCATGTGAGCCTTCGACAGATTCAGTCTGCTGACAGGCTGGATCTTGAGTGGCACCATCTTAGTAAACCAATTAAATAACGGGTGCTGGTTTCCTAAGGGTATGGCCCAGGGGAATTTTGAATTGTTCAGCTGAAAGCTGGAATTAATGAGTCAAACTCTTTGCTGAATTAGACTAATTAAATTGTGACCTCAGCTTTGTTACCCCAGATTTCCATTCAACAATTACAGGGCCTTATACTGCAAATGTACAATAGAAGACATCAAATTTCTATCCAGTTTTGAAATGAAATCTTTCTCATTTTCTCGAGGTACAATGTGTTTCCAAAATATGATAAGAAAAAAGTTTGGTTTGATTTGGAATAAAAAGGGAAAAATATGGAAAATGATAATCTACATGAAGGAATGCTTCATGCAGGGCAGGAAGTTAAAAACTTGGAAAAGTTTGAAGGTATGGACAAGCAGGAAATTACATTTGGGTGTAAAATTTCATTCAGCTATTCAGGACAAGGGACGGGGGTGCATGTGAAAGGCTGCACCCCACCTGTCAGTGGTACCAACTGGAATGGTGGGTGACACCTTCATGGAGATATGACATGACAGGTAGCCTGCACTCACCTGGGAGCTCCAGAGCTCTGAGAGCTCCAGAGCACCTCTGTCTGCCCTGTCTGCATGGGCACTGTGACCGTGAGGTCTTTGCAAGGCAGCCTACTGCAGCACAAAAGCAGGATAGCTTGGGGAAGGACTGAAGGAGCACATCCAAGTAGTGCAGAACAAATAAATGGGATCAAACTAAAGGAACCAGGAGGCAGAAGAGAGGTGGGTTGACAGAAGTGGCCTGTGTAAAACAATGCTTGTTTTCAATACTTTCTCTCAATTGCCTGCTGCAGCCTTCAGGGGAATTACATCCCACAGGACACAGAAACCAAGAGACTTTCAGTCCTTGGCCAGGAAGCAAATGGGTGAATGGGAGCAAAGAAGACTAAGAACGGAGTCTGCAGATCCATGAGGAGGTGAGAATTTCTCTGGCTAACAGTCCAGTGAGGCAAAAACAAAGGCAGGAACCTTGGGTAAAGCACAGGTGGTGGGAGATGGCAATGGACTGGGAACAATGATAGGATCAGACATCCAGTGTTGTCTGCTAACCAGAAACTTGGAAACAGTGCAGAATCTGCTGGTGGAGAAGAGCCACAAGCAAGGTAGATGGGTAACCAAAAGGCACTGCCACACCCTGCCCTGCAGAAGGAGAGCAGCATGAAAATGAAACACTAAAACATGAAGTGGGTTTAATAGGCATCCCAGGGCTTTGAGGTGCATCTTTCTGCAGTGGGAGTTCACTGAAAGACATGTCCTCAGGAAGAGTTACATATCAGGAAAATCCTGCCACAGTCAGGAAACTTTTAAGAAGTATGCAGAAAATAAGACTTTGAGAAAGTCCTCCCGAGGCTGGAGGAGGAGGAGGAATTTGGATGCAGCAGAACAATGCTTGTTTCTGCACATCAATTCGCAGGCTTCAAGGATAAAATGTCTGTCGGGAGTCACTGAGCCACTCAGGTTTCGCTCCCTGGAAACCTTTGCTAGCGATGGCTGCCATCCAGCAGGTCACACAGCAGCACCCTGCTACTGAAACTGACGCTGGTTTTGGAGCTGGTGCTGACCTGATCAACGACCTACTGCATTCCTGCTTTTGCTACAAGTAGGGAAAAAGCGCCTTATCCTTCTAAATTATTCACGTAAAGCTTTGGGTCTTTTACCCCTGTGCCTTTGTTGGGGAAAAAGAAAACCAAACAAATAAAACCAACCAGACAGTGTTTGTTATCACTTTACAGCGTGGCTCATTCTCTTTGACCCCAGCAGGGAGAGTTTGCCGCTGTGCTGCCGTGCCTCGGAAGGCTCCGCAGGCTGCCCGGGAATGGCCGGGCGATGCTCCCGCTGCCGGGGAGGGACTGCGGGCGGGCGGAGCCGCAGCGACATCTCCCGGCTCCGGCACAGCTCGGCCCCCGCCGCAGCTGCGAGGGTGAATTCTCTCCCCAGCAGCTGCTACAGGGCTGTTTTGGATTCAGTGTGAGAATAATGTTGATAACACGCTGGTGTTTTCAGTTGTTTCTCAGTAGTGTTTACGCCACGTGAAGGACTTCTCAGTTTCCCACGGTCTGCCAGCCAGCAGGTGCACAAGAAGCTGTGGGGGGAGAATGGCCAGGATAGAAAATATATTATTATTATTATCATTATTGTTACATTAAATTTTGTTTCAATTATTAAACTATTCTTATCTCAATGCATAAGTTTTGGTTTTTTTCCTGATTCTCATCCACACCAGGGGACAGACTGGGGAGTGAATTAGCAGCTGTGTGGTACTTAGCTGCTCTCTGAGGCTAAACCATGACATTACACCAGAGACTGCATTTTCCCCCTTGCTTACATTTTTCCCCTGTTTTACTTTCACTAGGACACCTCTTAGGAGGAAATGTATTTTGATTTCTCTGCTAGAGATCACATAAGTGCCATGTGAATTTGGTTCGTAGGTTAAGAGGAGGTGGGGGTGTGACAAATTCCTCCAAGATCTGCCTTTTGGTTGCTGAATTTCATTCAGCTGTGGCAATTTCCTGTTAAGCCTGGGTTTGAACAAAGTTGGTTTTCTGCCTTTCAGGTCCAATGACATCCTACTAAGACAGAATAAGTTTATCACCCACAAGTTAGTAACTTCATAATCCTAATGGTCCAGAGTGCTTCATGAATTATGTTAATGTGCTGGAACTGTAATTTTTAAAATCCTGCTTTGAATAATTGCCCCATTTCATTATTTATAGGCATAGATGTCAGTCCACCTGGGAAAGAGCTTCAGGGCACTACCACATTCCCTGCTCAGGCACATTCATTCCAGCCTTGCTTGTCACTGTGACAGACCTTGTGTTGTTACAGGTCTGATCTCCTGCAGCAGCAGGCAACCGTGACCATGTAATTGCTCTCCTTTGCCCATGTGGTCAGAGAAGTCTGGAAAATCAGTGGTTAGAGTGAATGCCCCAGAGAAAGCAATATTTCAAAGCCTGAGCAAACCAGTGAGCTGGGGAATTTATTTGCCCAGAGTGGTTAGTTTTGATTTGTTTGCCTTTATTGAACCTACTGACCACTACTGAATGGTTTTTGTCAAATGATTTCAACAGTGCTAGATAGTTGTTGAACAAAATACACACCCTCTCCTAGCTGGTGTGAAAAATACATGATTTAAGTCTCACCTGTCCTCAGGACTTGCTCTGAATTGTTCACATTTTGCCACACTGGATGATATGGACAGCTTTATTATATAGGGTCATAGACTTATATGCTCTGAATTGACACGTTGGCTCCTCTTTTTCCTTTAAAATGAAAAAGTAAAAGAGCATGGACTACTAGCATTGAGCATTGATTTCTCTCATCACTAGCTCTTTCTAGGAAGCTCAAGCTGGATCTTTTGGGCTCCTGGTGTGATTGCCACCTGCAGGCACGTATGCTGCAATGCCTCCTACAGGATGACGTTTTGACATCTATCCTCAACCAGGCTGAGAATTCAAACACAAAATCTTTCATGAGTTTCTGGGTAAAACCTTCAAAAAGGGGGATATTTAATATGGAATCAGTTTAGACCATAACCCTAGAATAACTCAGACTTTGAACTAGATTTGCAGATGTTTGACTCTCTGCAAGCCTCTTTGTGGGACCTGAGCCAGACTTTGCATTTTTCTGACTGCAGGTTTTAGTGACTAGTATCTCTTTAATGTCTAATTGCTAAAATAAACCCCAATTGTGCAGAGAAGTAAAAGTCCGAGCCTTGATATAATTATACAATGATGTAGGTGATGCATGCCAAGCATTTTATTAGCAGGGAATAAGTAATTATTATGTGGGTTTTTTGTGTGCTGGAACATGAGTGTGTTCTGGCCAATTTCAAAGGTCAAAAAAGGCAAATGGTGATGAAGTGTGCACATTCTCCTGATGTTCATATAAAAGGACTCATGTTGCTCAACTGAAATTTCTGTGGTTGTGAGTCATGTAGACCTTTGGAGAAATTATTTCTAAAGCTTTGACACTTCACAGTGATATTGCTAGGCCTGGAATGATCATGAGCAACAGACCAAAGAACGGGAAAATGATGGCTTAGGTAAAATGGGAAGAAAGAGACCCAGAGCAATTAAAAGGATGAAGGGATAAGGTGGGTGCGCTTAGGTGGAGGTGGGAGGAAATGGAAGAAGCAATATTTGTATTGAGATTTAAAATAAAATGGAGCTAGAAAGCCCTTAGCAAATGGCTGATGTAGATTTAATCCAGCATGACATGTATTCATGCAGCAATTTTATTAAAACAAAAAGCCCTAGAGTTTAAATACTGTGTATTTGGTAATGAGCTGCTCTATCATATGACTGATTTAGGCAAACACATTACAATTCCTTTAATGCCAATTTTATAATGTCAGTTAACTGGCTACACTGAAGACTTCTAAACTGTAACTGCTTAGCAGAGCTGACAATTCAAAGCCTATAAAGCTCAGGGCTGCTAATCTGAGTCAAGGCTTGAAGTTTCTATCAAGTCATCCACATCACCCAGATTCCTTCGGGTCCTTTGCCCTAGACCCACACATGGCGTGGCATGATCATCTGTTTGCAGTGGGGCAGATCTACCAAGGCTCCTGAAGAAAAAGAGAACTTAAATCATCCTGCCTTCACAGGTCTTCCTTCTTTGCTCAGGATGAAACTCAGTGCTTCCCTTTAACTTTGGCTCTGAGTCAACTCCTCAAGCATTTCCTAGGGAAATGTTGCCATGTAAAGCAGAGACAAAAGTGTCTGCTGAGCCTTTACTGACGGAAGGTGCCTGACTCCACGTTTAGTTATTCCTGCTCAAAGGGTACACTGTGTAGAAACTAGGTTTCTGTCCAGTTAAGTCTTTCCCAGACTTATCTTGCAGAGCGCAACAGAAAAAAAAAAACCTAGAAAGATTTAAATATGGAAAGAACATCACTCCCAGACAGCCAACCTACAATACTATTCTTCTTTTGGTTTGAAATGCCTTCAGGTGCAGGTAGAGCTGAGAAGTTGCTAACTAGTTACTGTAATGGTCAGAGCTGGAGACAGACATTCTTGAAAATCTCATGGAACTCAAAAGAATGTGCACAGGCTGAATGGAGGTTACAGCAGCTGATCTTGTGTTGTTTTATACTGCATCACAGATGGAACGTAGACAGTAAAGCAATTCTGCCATGTGGGTATGCCTGTGGTAGGCAGGAAACACCAAGAGAATAGGGAAGAGATGTTCCAGTTCACTAGTCTGTGGAGGTTTCTGATCTACTTTTTGGCACTTTCAGGGTTTGAACTGGTTCAGCAGGCAGGATGTCATCTGAGTTCAGAGAATCTAATAAAAGAAGTCCTACCAGTCAAGGTCTTTTTTTCCAAAAGGCTGCTCTGAATCAATACACTGGAGATAACAGCCTTGAACAAGACTAGCTGGAGCAAGGGTTGTTTTGATAGTTATGAATTCATGACCTTCTCCCTCAGCAACACTGTGACCTGAAGCTGAAATATCCTCGGAACAGTAAATCTCAGAAATGGGGAGGGAGGGAGTCACGTGGGGAGGGAGCGGATGAAAGGCCATGGGTCATGGCAGGGAGTGCACAGTGCCAGCAGGATTAAATTTCCCTCGACCCACTGTAGCCACTTTTCATGATCCTATGGGATCCTTTGTGGATCACAGAGAAGAGCACAGCTGTTATTTTTTATTGTGGCCAAGCAAGCTGTCTGTCCCTACCAGAATGGGCCACCACATTTTTTTCCCCAGCTTTCCTTCTCTTCATTTCATGTGTGTTACAATCTGAGAACACCGCCGAGTAAAAATATAAAAGTGATCAGGAGTGTGATTATTTTCTAAGCATGATAAGTGGGGGATGAAATTGTCTTAAAATAGCTTGTCTTGACTAGATCTTCCTTGTGAATTATCAAACTTATTATTCAGAACAGTGGACTAAGTGAGAAGGACTTCACTACAAAGAGAACTGCAGGTGACATATACATAACAGGTTGTCAAGACCTCAGTGGCTGAGAACACAGATATCAGGCTGGACAACTTTCCCAGCCCCAGCATTGCAGGTTCCAGTCCAGATATTGGCATAGGTGAGTATACCAAATGTAAACCAGCATGTATTTCTGATGACTTTTCATTTGCCTCTATTAAGTGATATGAGGGTTTCACTTCTGTCTCTGGATGACCTCTTAGACATGGAATAAAGGCTTTTTCTATGGCCGAGTCAGTGTGGAAAATGGTAGGGGAAAATCAGTGAGTTTCAGCCACTGTACATTTCCCACAGGTCAACACAGCAGCTAATACAGAAGTTGTCACTACCATTTCATGTGCTTTGGAAAGAGACGTGCTTATTTATTTGAAACCTTCTACAAGTCCTAAGGATATAAAAAGGTAGGAAAGTATAGAAGCAGCTGGTGTTTGTAGCAAAGACATTACTTTGCTGTTACAAAGGTTTGGATAGAGATGGTTCTTCAGGCTGACATAGGGGAAAGAAGGGAAAAAGGGAGTGCATGCGACTGATGGCCCTTTCTCTGGCTGAATTATGGCCTGTGAGTTAGTCCTGGGAGTTCTTGACAGCATCCTTGTTTGTTCAGACAAGGAGGAAAAAAGTGATAAACAGCCTAAACCAGTTCAAAATATTCAAGAGCATTTCAGGCTAGCAGGAGATCAATCTATCTTTTCCTTTCTGCAAAAGCTTTCTGGAAGACATCCAGCAGCCTTTAATTCCAGTAGTTATATATATACATGCATTTTCAGGCATTTGTATTCTAGTGGTTCTTTAGTGGTTTTTTTTCTTTCTTTCTTTTTTTAAATTAATGATATTGCTGAGTATATATTTAATTGACCCTTCAGGGTATTAAACTAACTGTCTGAACATTTAGGAAAAGCAGCCAAGTCTGACCTTGTGTCATAAAATGAGGGAGCTTGCCAGAGCCTGGACATAGAAGCCTTGTGCATGGGAGCTTGACCAAAACACAAGCAGAAATCTGATAGCTGGAGAAATACCCCGTGGTTAACGGCATGTAAACCGAGGAACCTCTGTGAGATTGAGTATCAGGTCCTGTTACACTCTGCTGCACTAGGACATCTTGTTGGCTCAAAGACCTATTTGTACTAGAGCCCTTCACCAGGCCTGAGCTGAGTGTAAATGCAGACCCTCTCTACACATAAGGAGGGCTTTATTTTCTTGTAGTGAAACAGAGGTCCAGCTGTGACCCTTGCTGGCCCTGGTTCCCACCTCTTCCCAGAGCTCTCCTCAAGCAACTGAATGTTTGAAGTTCGGCAGACTAGCAACAAGGGGAATTTGTATGTGGTTCTGCTAAGTCTTAATGAAACCTTTATTATTGCTTGTCACTGCCTCTGCTGATGCTGGAGCTCAGGGATTTTTTTAAACACATCAAGGCACGTTTAAACTCTTACCCCTAGGCAAATTGGCCACTTTGTCTGATCACAGCCTCTGTGCTGATATAAAGGTCCATCTGTGAGACTGCACAAGCAGCTCTTGTAAAAGCCCCACTGACCTCGGTATGTGCTTCAAATGTTGTGTACTTAGAACCAGTCAATGACTTCTCAGCTGCTGGAGTTTTCTTAGGGCTCTGTGTCTGTGTGTGTCTTTATCACCACAAGGGCAATATGTATTCTTTGAAACAGCTAAGTAGCTTTTAGCAAGATGTTGGAAAGGTGAGGTGGTAATAATAGCTGCAGAGTGGCCTTCCTTGTTAGCCAAAGTGCTATTGAAAGGATTTTGGCATTTTATGCCCTACAACTGTGTTTAGAATAGGAGGACTTAGAAAACTTGAGGTGCTAAGACTGCAGTAAAACTATACAAAGAAGTGATTTGCAGTTTACTCTCTGTGGTAAAAAAAGTATCCAAGCAAAAAAAACTTAGCTTAAATTCACCTGTCTTGAAAAAAAATTGAGAGTGAACAAATATTTTATGTGTAGTTTTAAAGATTGTTTTTAACTTTATCAAGCAAGAAAGCAGTTTAGATACATTGTGTAATAAAATTGGTTTGAAAGAAAAAGCAAAATGGTGGTTTGAAAAGTCCATTCACAATTACAGGAGATAAGATTATTGGACATTTGCATAATAATAAATGCAATGGCACATGCTATTGAGTACCACTTCTCATCTTCCAGTGGGTGGATCAGTATTACCTGGAATCTTTTTTAATAACACTAAATAATATACTGGTAATGGTGCATTTTTTTTAATAAATACTTTTTATTTTCCATATTTAATTTTTTTTCACTCAGATGTGTTTCCAAGTCCTTAGTACACTGAGGTTGCATGTTTTTGCAGAGCACATCACTTGCTTATTCTATAACTCGTGGTGTTCAACCAACATTTTAAATCACACATTCAAACCATAGCATCTAGGACCTCTGTTTTGAATCAAGTCTCCAGATAATTCAAAAACTTTGCTTTTTTCCCCAACACATCTGTTTAATAGTAATAATAATAATAATAATAATAATAATAATAATAATAATCTTTGCACCTCAAAAATGGAAATAGAATTATAAACGTTCAAATCAATGAAATACCAAAAAACATTCAGGAGGCACTGTGCTTTAGAAAGATAGTAGGGAATAGTTCTTATACACATCTGCTGTTTATTTTTTTCTTGATGCTTCAGTTCCTTTTTTGACAATAATTTCCCACTTTTGTAAAATGCTTTGAGCTTTAGCCATTAACATATAAAATAGGGCTATGATATCCTGTTGTCATTCCCAGCAGGTTACTGTAAGTGACACATACTTGTGCTGCTTCAGAGCCTAAACACCCTGTATCACTTGTTCTTACCGAGTATGGAAAGTCACTCCTTCCTCCTGGAAAGACTTTGCTGTGAGGACAGCTGAAGCTTGTGCATGGCAGGCATACCACAAATTTTAACTTCCTGTAGATGTTGGCGTTGAGGTGCCCCATGGAGTAAAGTGTGTGCACCAAGGTATGTAGCAACAAAATGGGCAGCTGCTTTCTGTTCTCAGCCTGAGTCGGTCCTGAGTTTTAAAAACTGCTGTAGCATTTTAGTGTTGTAAATGGAAGCAAATCACAGTCCAAGCTGCTGCTTTTTAGAGTTCAATCTCCAGCTTGTCGCCGTGGCTTTTTTCTCGTGAGAGGGCTCCCATTACAGTAGGACATGTGTCCAGCTGGAGAGCCTGGTGCCCTTAACAGCCTGAAACATTTTGGTGTTTGGATCTATGCAGATGGGGTAAATTAAAACTGGGTTGTGGATCAAAAGCAATTTCCGTGTTGTCCTGTGATCTCAGTGACCCTTGGCTGGGATCTTACACCCTCACAAAGGGGCAGCACTATTGCTGTCATTTGGTGGAATCACCTATTTCGTTTGTACTAAGAAGCCTGATTTCAAATGATAAACAGCACATTTAAAAGTGAGTAAATCGATAAAAAATGTTTACACCTTATTTCTATCTTAAAACAATTTCTTCCATCCATCTGTGGTCTAAACAATGCTGAGTATTTGTACATGGCACAGCAACCATAACCATCAGGAAGCAATTTCCCCTCTAACTATGAGGGCAAGGTCTCCCCCAGCCCTCCTGGGGCGATGAGCAGCCAGTGAAAGAGAGTGAATTGTTCCCTCTTTGCCAAAGAAGCCTAATGAGTGTCGTATATCTATAAAAATAATGAATATATATAATAGCTAGAATTTCAGCTGCTATGTTTCAGAGGTCTTCAAAGATGTGTAAGTGTTAGAAGGTGTGGAACTTGTATGAGATTGTAAATAGATTTGGTTCTTAACTTCCATTTGCTTTAGGAGATTTTCAAAGTCTTGATGGTTATCTCTTGCAGCTTTCAGCAAGCTAAATAACTTTGAAAACCTTCCCTCCGATGACATGAAGAAGCTGAGAGTTTATGGAAAACTGGCAGTGAATTGTAGCCTTCACTTTTTTCTCCAAAAGGTTGGCCAGTTCAGTGCTGTTGGCAGGCTGCTGTCAAGAGAAGCAGCTTTTTGTGCACTCTCCCTACCATGCAGGCTGAGCACTCACTCTAACCTATCTTGTATCAGCCCCTTTGTGAGGCAAATCTGGCATGAGAATTCAGAATTGATGAGAATACCAGCTTATTAGTTTTACCCTGAAAACCTCCTGCTAAGGGGTTGATGTTCTGGTCTGTCTCTGCTGGGGTGCTGCTCCTTCTGGCAGGGTGTTTGCAGTTTTTGGTGGGGAGCAGCTGGCTTTTCAGCATGAATGAGAACAACAGAACTAGGCCTTACATTTTTCCTCAGGCCTATCTCAAATTAATAGCCCTCTTCCCAATGAGGGTGGTAAAGACTTCATAGTTTTGCCTATAATTAGCTCTGCTGCAGGTCAGAGGGTGTCAGAGCAGATGGTTTTGTTCCCTCACAGGAGCTGATAAAAGAAGATGGTCCCAAGTGTTGTAGTTGTGTGTGGGAAGCTCCTTTGCTAGGGCTGTCTCAATGAGACATGGCAAACCCCACAACTTACTTCCCTCCATGTTTCAATGACTCTCCTGTCACTATCTGTTTTGTTTTTCCAATACAGGGGTGTTCCATTGAGCTGCAGACACTGAATATGTGAACGTCTCTCAGGTTATCAGTTAGGAGTTAGGCTGGGGAATGAAGACAGGGAAAAGACATTTGCTTTCCAATGAGGAGCAGTGTCATGGCTCATCTTGGCAGTGTCTGGCTTCTCTGATGCAGAGAGACTTGCTGCAGCTGCTACAGGGGAACATCTCTTGTAGAGAGAGATGTAGGAGAGATGTAACACCTCTCTCCTGTGCTGGGGCACACGGGTGCTGCAGCGGGGCAGGCACTGATGCTGCTCTGCAAAGGCAGGGGAGAGCTGCAGGGAGACAGCAAGAGGAGAACAGACAAACTCAGGGTCCTGCACTCAGAGCTGACCTGACAGACATGGATTTCCCCATGAAAAGATAATTGAGATCTCTGCAGCTTGGGGATGGTGTTGGGATACTTTCTCACTAGGCTTGCCAGTCACAGCTGGTAGCTGAGGATGGCAACCCATGAGAGGGGCAGATCCATTTCTCCTTTGCAGCACAGGTCCTGGCAAGGGAGCCTCTAGTCATGGCTGAAACAGGATTTTGTTAAACAATCAAAAAGTCTCAGCAGTAGGTTTATGGGTATTTTCAACAGTAACTAATGAGCTCATAGGTGGCTTAGGTGAACTTAGATGGCCCAACTAAAAATCTGATTGAAAGCTGAAATAGCCATTAAGTTATTCTTTTATTTCTGTTCATGGTGAGACAACAAATAGATCTGGAGTTCTTCCAGTCTATTTGAGATTCAGAATTATTTCTTCAAGTAATTGACTTTGCAAATCTTCACATGTTCACAATAGCACAGTTGCATATCACAATTCATGCTGTGATAGTTAATAGATATAAGGCTCTGATCCTACTGAGTATGAAATCCTGGCATTAGTGAAAGCAAACAGGAGCTTTGTCACTAAATTGAGACTAGGACTGAATCCTAATACAGTCCTACCACAGCCTTCTTTACACTCTCTTATTCATGGTGGAGATGAAGTTAAAATAACATATGTTGACTGGGAAATACGTGCAGCCAGATCTGTTTGAAAGAGAAGTCAAGCATCTGTGCCACATCAGTTGATTAGTGAATTTAAAGAACTCACACATGAATCAGTAAATTGGAAGATTAATCCTCCTTCCCTGCTACCACATCACTTCAGGCATTTTCCCTGAACTTCACATTGCTGACAAGGTTTGGCAGATGGTGAATTATTTTGCGCTTCATGAATATTTTTCAGCGACTGATTGGCAGCTGATAGGCACTTTTTTTTTTTACACAACAATAAGCCATGTTTTCCCACTGCTGTATTTATGGAGGCATTGCTTTTCTCGTTTCCAAATGTGCCATGGTTTTGTATGGTCTGGACCGTCCCCAGAAGGAGGGTACAGGGAGCTCACAATCACACACTGACTTTTGAGGCTTTGCAGGGATGTGACACCGTGCCCAGCATCCCGGACTTCGGAAAGGAAAACACAGGTGGCTGACGGCAGATTTCCTGTTTACAGAGGCCAGGGCTGATGCATTTGGGCTTCGCACCAGGAGATGGCGGGGTCGTGCTGTCCATGCAGCCTTTACCAGCGCTAATTACTGATCTCCTGCCTTTCTAGGATGGGATTTTAAAGCTCACGATATCAAGCCTCTGACTGGCATTTATGAAAAATATACGGTATGTGATCAGCAACATAATTAAGTACTATCGCTCTTGAGACTGGCTTGAGTTAAATGCACCAGATTCAGACAACCACAAGCTTTATGAGACTGCAGACAAAGGACAGAAATTTCAATTTAGGCTGTTTCTCCAGAAACTTCTGTTACACTGGTTGCTCTTCAGACACCTAGAAAACTGTGCAATAGGTGATGTCAACCCAACTACTCTCTTGACCTTTTCTGCTGCCTTCTCCCTCCCTGTGAGTTTTCTTTTATTAAGGGTACTGTGAAACTGAATTTGGTTTTGGTGTTAGTTTTTTTTCTTTTTCTTTTCTTTTTTTTTGCTTTTTATGCTGTCACAGTCGTCTTCAGCACAGCTTTTCTTTCAAGCTCTGAAAGATAGAGGGATGATGGTTTCAAGTATGTCATATGGAGAGAATCCTTAACTTGTTCTACCTTCTAAACCCCACCTTCCCATTCAACAGTCACAAAATCATAATGATAAAGGAAATGTTGCTGCCTGTTGCCATTAAGAGAAAATTCTACTCTGTCTCAGAGAAAAAAACCAAAACTAGGTAAATTATGCTGATCTCTCAGTTAATATAATAGCTTTCCACTGCTAAATTTTATAGCCACAGACTATAAAATTTAAAGTGTGAAGTTTGATATTAGAGAATTTTTGGACTTGTTTTATGTAGTGGCTGAGGCCTTGCAAAGTACTTGGGAAGCTGCAATTTTGCTATTCTGTTATGTATGGATAAGGGGATTGCCAGAAACATGGAATTGTATTTTGCAGTAAATCATTAATCATAGTAATAGCAGTGGTAGTGATTAATTGATCAGACAGAAAGCATGGGCCATGATAGTCACTGGAAATGTGGTCCAACTTTTTAACCAATGGCAACTTGTTGACTTAGCATGGGAAACTAAAAAGTTCTTGACTTGGGGTAAGCACTACTGAGCAACAGCTAAAACACCAGTGTGTTATCAACATTACCCTCCTACTGACTCCAAAACACAGCATTGTACCAGCTGCGGGGAAGAACATTAACTCTATCCTGGCTGAAACCAGGACACTGGGCAGGCTTTCCACCCTCTCCCTCCTCCTTGGTGCCAGAGGGCTTTACTGGTGATGGCTGTCTCATAGTTTGGCTGTGTGCACAACATAACAGCATCACGGCAGGAACAACAAGCAGGCAGCGTTAAGTCTCTCTTTGTCAGGAGCCCGGGTTGTTATTACAGTATACGCTGGCTCTGGCATGGTTCATCAGGCACAAGAAGGACTTTAGTCCTGAGCAGCACGCCTGATTTACAGCTGTCACCTTTATATTATCCTGCTGCCAGAGCCTCAGTACCCAGTGGTGCTCCATGCTGTGTCAGATTAAATGCAGGGCACAGCCAAACTTCTCTGCAGTATGACAGACACCAGGGAAGGAAATCTGTGTCTATGGCTTCCCTAGTTAGAAGGCTGGCTTTAAACAACCTGTCTGAACAGGTTTAGGCTGGTACCACCAGAGGTATCAGCCAAAGGAACCTGGAAAAAAAAATTAAGCAAATTTTTCCCCCTCAAAGATCCTCATTGAAAAGCTCCCATGTAAAATAGTGATTTGGTACCATGAGCCTTAGACAAACCAGACATAGCTGTGACCCTCTTCGTTCCAAGTTACTGTATGAGATGCTTTGAAACACCCATAATTCACTGCTTTTTGTGCCCAGACCACTTCAAGAAGGGGATGAGGTTGTGTCCACTGCTTGAGCTATTTGTGCTGATACACAAAGAAGGGGACCATATTCCACAACAGGCCTCAAAATCAGTTCATTAACATTATCTCTGACTTTTTTTCTCAGCTGCCCTTTCTTTTGTTCCAGTATAGATCCCTTTTTGTCAGCTTGTTTCCATCTAATTCAGAGCACCAGCTGGTCTCTGCACATTTGAAAAGGGCCTTGCAGTGTTCTCCAGTAATTGCTTTGCACACCCTTGCATACAGCTGGGGGAAGGCATTGCCCTGGTCATTGGTAAGATGCATTTGTGTTTTTTACAAACTTATCAGGGGATGTTTAGGGCAGTCGGCAGTCTGCAGAGGCAGCCTGCTTTTCTTTGGTTGCCTGATCATTTTATAAATGCTTCCAGCCAAAAGAAAAGGAGCAGAAAGTCTTTGCATGTTGAGGTTTGAAGAGCAAAGACAGCTAAACAGGAAACTGCACTTTTGGTGCACTGGGTGCATTTAGCAGCCACCACTCTGCAGCCCAGGGAAGTTCACAACAGGGTTTACCAGAGCAGGCTCTCCAGGCAGTGCTCTGGGCCAGGCACAGTATCCAGCACTCCATGTGTGGGAAGGAGTGTTGTAGAAGTACCTGTAGACTTGCTTAAGCATCATAAAGTTATTTTTTCAAGCAATTTCTCACTTTTTTTAGTCTGTTTTCTCCTCTTAAAAACTTATTGTTTCATTTTTTCCCCTGAGATTTTGAAGGCTAGGTCATCACTGTCCCATGTAATTGTTTGAAACCTGGAATGACTGTTCTAGAGAAAATACCACATATGCTGGCTATGCTGTTTAAATAGAGACAGACAGGTCGGAAAGACCAGATCAGGTTGGGGACTGGCAGTGCCAAGTGTTGTGGCACAGAAAAAAACTGAGCATCATGAGCACTACAGAGCATCCCTTTGGTAAGGGACTGGCAGTGGTGGATAAGCTGGTGGCATCAGGAGTAAAAGCAATCTGTCACAGGTCTATAAGGTCATGTTCAAGGGCTTCCTAAATCTTTCAGGGTTTAAAAGGGCTTTTATTAGAGGATGAATCTGAGTAAAGGGTTTTTGGAGGAATTTCAGGTTAAGACTGTCCCTTTGCCCCTATTGAATCTCTAGGACACCCAAATACCTAAAAAATCCAAACCTAATTCTGTTTGAAAGCACAAAGCTTATCCCACTTTCTGGTGACTGACCTAAGCAAATCTTGGCATGGCAACTTCTGTGAGTTGAATTAGGTGCCTACATCATCCATGAACCTAAATCAAAAACTTGGCACTTGGTTTCCTTTGTGCATCTCAATGTAGGTGTTATTCCCAACCACTGCCAGGCTATCTCCAGAGCTGCTGCCAGAGGGGTGTTTGCTCAAAGCCTGCTCCCTTGTTCCTCAGGTCCAGGGTTCAGGAGAGACCTGGGGAGGAAAAAAGTGAGTGTGTTCAACAAACCCTTTCAGTGCTGTCATGTTCAGGTTTTGCCTTCCTTTGAGAATCCAGCTGGGATGTTTGCAGTCCCCTGTGTGCAGGGATGGAACTCTGGCATTCGGCTGCTTGCTGTGAGATTACACCAGACTTGTAGATCCCAGGGATCTTGGGGATAGATGCCAACTGGCCATGATGAGGGGGATTTGAACCTGGAATAGGGCACACCCACAGAGGCCTGAGACAGGGAACCCCAGAGGGGCTCTGCCAGCATGGGGCTGTCTGTCTACATGAAACCTCTCTGCTTCAGTGTCTTTGCTGGTGTCCTGATAAAGCAAGAAGAGCTCATTTTGGACTACATCTGTAAGGCAGGCCTGGGAAGCTGTTGAAATCTTTCTGGCCGCACAAGGGAACCTTAGTGCTAATTTGGCAATATTCCATTTCTAGAGGCTTCCCTGTCATAAACACCTGTCCTCCATGTCCTCCTTGGCTAATTTCCTCTGTTATCCACTGCAGCCAAAATGCCATTTACTTTTGAAGAATTCGGAGCTGCCACTTCCAAGCAATCTTTGGAAGAAATTACTTCAGCAGCAAAAGATCCTCTAACAGAGTTGCTGGAACCATTACTTCCCAGCAACCTTAGGAACAATTTGACATAGCAGAAGTGCCCACAGCACAGCCTAAAGATGGGATGTAACCTGTACTGCCCTGGAGCATGGACCAGGGCTGCCTTTCTACTGACTGGAATCAGGGAATGCAGGTCTGGTGGTGCTGCAGGTTTTCCATGAAAGGTGGGAGCAAAGGAAATTATCTACTGGCTGGGAAGACAGAAGTTACTGTGCCTGCCTCTGTTTAAAGGTAATGAGTTTTGAAGTATTAGGAAACTGGTTGCTGCCTTTGAACACTGCCTGTACACAGTAAAATGAAGTGGGTAGAAACACGGATAAGATGGTGCCAAGTTTCTCAATTTTTTAAACTTAGAAATCCTCTTTTTTTTTTTTTTTTTTTTTTTTTTTTTAATAGCTAACCCTTCAAAACCAGATCTTTACATTTCCTGAAATGGCACCAAAACTTGGCCCATTTGCTTCACATCTTTAATTTAAGTGTAGTTGTTTCCTTGGGCCACTTTATGGATTTCAATTTTGGAAACTGCTGCTCATGAAAATTTTTGAATGTGTGGGGTGAGATTTATCAGACCACCTTCAGGGCACAGGAACATGGGGATCTGCAGTCGTGTTTCACATTAAACACATTTTGAAGTCTTGTCCTATCTGCATGATGAGAGCAGAGAAATGACCAATATTGTGGGTAGTCTCTGCCAGATTTGAAAGGAGGTACTGAGTCTATGTCTGTGACAGATGTTAAGCCAGTAATCCCAAAACGAAACAGGAAGAAGTCAACAGGTGTGAAGGACCAAGGGTACTGAGCAGACTTTCTTGACAGGCAGTACAACAGAGTTAGTCTTCCTAGAAGAGCAGATGGAGCCGTCAGGAAAAGACAGAGGAGTGGAAAGGAGAAACCAAGTCAGACTGTGAAAGGTTGTATGCAGTACTGCATAAGCAAAGAAGAGAAAACACATGCTTTAGTGCTATCTTGGATGGGGTCCAAAATGTCTTACAAACATGCAGCTAACATAGAATAGTCAAGATCTGTTCCAGTTTAATTTTGGTATGTCATGTTTAAATTAGTGTGCTAGCTCACGTCAAGTGCATGCTTTGTAATTAAATTTTGAAAGAACATTTTGTTTTCTGAGAAAGATTTTAAAAATGAATTGGTTATATTTCAGTTTTGTTGACAAAGATGGTTTCAGTTAATGTAAGACTAAACTGGATGAATTAGGAATGAAAGGAATATAAACCATATGCTGTTGCGTTTGGTGCACTCAAAATGGTTCTTCTTTCTACTGGATTCCCGGGGGCTGTTTTCAGACTGAAGGTAATATATGTGTTTGCTTTTGTACTTTGACATGGGATAACCCAAATAGACACAAGTTGGAAAGTTGAATGTTCTTGATCCATTTGGAAGTGTCTTTCTTCTAAAAAACTGAGGGGACTAAGCCTGAATGTTTTATTCTTCACAAGTCAAATTCTAAAACTAGAGTAGTTTATTTCTGAGGTTGAAGCTTGCTCTGTCTTGCTGCTTTTCTGTATTTTCACTGAAATTTATGGAATATATCAAGCCCAGAGTTCATCCTTTTTTGAATAAAGAACATCTCATACTTTACACTGAAGATTCTTTTCTCAGGAGGCTGCAAACCAGTCTTTGGAAGGAGAATTTATGTTGGTTTCAACAGTTCCTATTAGCAAGAACTTGAAGACATTCAAAAAACTGCATGAACATGTCTCTCAGAAGGAATTTAAATACTTTCATTTCAGGATATTTCATTTTTACAACAAATGTTGGCCTAGGCTTCAAGAACCACCACTCCTTGAACATTAAATTATCAGCTGCAGGGAGTACATGTGGTTACAATAAAAAGAAACATGCACAAAGTTTATAGTAAGGAAAAGAATATCATCCAGTCTGATGTTACTCTTATTCTGGTTTTATGAGAGTTTGGACAAGGGATGGGTAGTTGTGAATGTGTTTATGAATCCCAAACAGCTCTTCTATTTGGTTGGAAAAAATGTCTTTATACTGTTTGTATTCAAAATGTGTTATATATATCCTCATTCTTGAAAGGCTTTGAGCAATTGCACCAGGAATATTGCTGTCTTCAGTATAATACATTCTTGACTGGCTCCATTAAAATCAACATTGCATTTCTTGTAAAGCTTGCAATATGTACAATCCTGTTTTTGTTTGAGATAGTGGAGCATTTTAATTAACCTCAGTGAGAATTTTTATGTATGTTAAGGAAACAGATGAGTTCCCTTTATCATAGATAACTACCATGTCCCCTTTCTCCCAGTGAAGTCTCTTATTTAGGTTCCTAGCATCCAAGTTATCCTGGTGAGGTCTGCAGGATTAGTCTTCCATGCCTCAGAATTAAATATGGAAATTAATAACCTCATCCATGTGAGAAAGTATACGTACCTACCTGAGAAGCTGTTAGAGTCTGTTGCCCAGAATTGGAATGGACAAAGCTGTTCACCTGCAGCTGTACCTCTGCCTTTGTATTAATCTCTTCTGCTTTGTAAAACACTGCTTGAGAGATAAAAAGAAAGTTTGCATAGTTCCAGGCAATCACAAATGCCTTTGCTTATCCAGACCCATTCTCCCATATCTGGTGCATCTGTAGAGAGAACACATTATAGTGTGTTGATAGGGGCATCATGAGTCTTGGAAATTCTGAAATTAACTTTGCTATCCCTGGGGCTGTGTTTGTCTGCCAGCCTTTTGCTGCTGATGAACATGATGATCTTTGGGATTTTTGTGTTGTGTGATACTTTTCACTCTTCTGGTTTGTAGAGCACTGGTGGTATCTGCAAGAGGGACTTCACAAGCCCATCACATGGACATGAGTGCTGGTTTCTGGTGACTCTCCCAAACAACTGCAAGCTTCTTTAGGGAGGTGTTTGTGTCTATTTCAGTGGGAAACTGAGACACAAGGAACAGAAGACCTCTTGTAGATTAGTCTTTTGTCTGCACTTTAAAGTGAGGTATATAATGATGACTTGTCATTGCTCTTTGTTGAAAATTTGATCTCCCTTTTCTGAGTCAGTGTGAACTGTTTCTTAGCTGGGCAATTTTTGGCTTCTCTGCTAATCTTTCAAATATATTTGTTAGTGCTGCAATTTAGTGCTGTCAGCTTAGGTTTCAGGCTTTTTGCTCTACTCAGGATTCCTTTGTGAATCAGAGTGTTATACCTGCTTGTATCGTCATCTCATCAATGTCTTTAATCCTCTGAAATTAACTCACTATGAAGGCACACTGTACAAGTGGAGAGTGCCTTTTGTATTCCTCAAACAAAACAAAAGCCCATTAAGATAAAATCAGTAGAACTTGTGTGTCTCCTGCTGCGGTGTCTACACATCCATTTTCTAAGCTGATGTGGCCCATACAAATAGGTGCAATGATTGTCTACATTTTTATATGTTGATCTTATTTCACCTACTAGAGCCTTTGTAAAATTTTACAAAAAGGATAGAACACTTTTCTTCCATCCTTCACTGCTTTCTAGTTTTCTCCTTCTCTTTCTAGGCAGTGGCATATATCCAAGGGATGTTACCCCAGAGCTTGTTGTATTACAAAGTACAGTCTTCATAGAAGTGAGCTGAGAACTGAGCTTCAGTCTAAAGTTTACACAGAAAACTATTTCATCAGCTAGAAAAACTGTTGCACTCCATCACTGGCATGATGGCAACAGCTGAACAAGTTATTTACACTTTCCCACGTCCGTGTATATATATGTGTACATCAGATATATTTACACCTGTGAATGTGTATATGTACACCACGAAGCCCAAAGGAAACCCAGCAGATGTTGCTCTTACGGAGAAATGGAGGTTTTTATTTTACCCTCACAATCACCTTCACAAAGATGTTTTCTTATAAACCACAGTCATGAAGACACAGTTCTGCTGAAGAGGTAAATATATTAAACATTATCCACTGTTTAAAAATAATAATTATTATTGAGAGCACTGCTCTCTTACACTTAAAAACCCAGAAGAAAATATCTATGCGTGCAAAGACATTTTCAGAGTTGTTAACCTATCTGAGTAAAATCAGAAGCAAGCAAATTTTCATTAGATAGTGCCTTTATTCAGATGAGTAATTGAGTCAGATGGTACAGGTGTAGCAGCGATGTTACCCCCTTCTAAAATTGTTATAGTGTAACAAGCATTCTTCCAACTCCCAGATTTGTTAGTACTTGCATTCTGCTCATTTTCTGGTTATTTTGGATGCAGAACAGCAGCTTGCAAGGAAGGGAGAATTTTGTCATTCAGCAGGCTTTCAAACAGCACTAGCTCTTTGACCAAATACCATTTCAGCCTAAGTTTGTCTTCAGGTGCTAGCATTAGGGTGGTATTGATACACGATTTTCTGCTACTAATAGTGACATTTAGTATCACCTATAGTATCACCCAGAGCCAACACAAGGTAATTGTACAACTGAAGTATCAAGCAGCCTCACTGTTGAAAATTTTAATTTATATTTCACAACAGCTGATCCTCATCTAATTAAATAATAGAAGAGATGTCTCAAGTGGTAAATCTGATTAGATTTTTATTAAAGGGGATAATGCCTATTCCTCTTTGGCAGCATCCCCTTCCCCTTTGGTAGTCTCTGGGTTTGAATAAAAATCTGAAACACATGGTGATGATTTAACTTTGGTACATTGATGTATGTATGACCATCTAATTCCTTTTATATAATTAGCATCTTTTCGTGGAAACTGCAGAATTACTTATGCTTTCTTGACTGAATTTTTCTGCTCTAAAACTTAACTGCTTTCCCTGCTTCAGGAACTGTGTTTTGATTGGGTTTTTGGTTGTTTTTGTTTTTGTTGTTGTTGTTGGTTGGTTGGTTGGTTTTGGTTTTTGTTTTGTTTTTGTTTTTGGTTTTTTTTGGTTTGTTTTTTGTTTTGGTTTTTTTGTTTTTTTTTTTTAATCTTTGAATCTTTTTAGTGGCATGGTTTTACAACAGAAAATACAATGTGGTAAATGATGAGTTTGAATTGTACAAGTGAAGCAGCTCCTGGCACTGGCATTGATATTCACCTGTATTCTGTCACCCAGACTAACTATCAAACTAGTTTCTGTTAAAGGACAGTTGTATACGGCTTTATACTTTCTAGCAGAAGATTCTAATAATGTTCCTAGGAGATCATATTTTAGAACAGTTAAAGAAAACACACTTACATGAGGAAAGCAGAGAAGCAGTCATTCTAGGTTTTCCCTGGTATAAGAAATTTTTATTTGAGACCCTTTACTAAAGGTCAGTTTCTGTTTTATTTCCCCTTATAGACCTAAGCCAGAAACAGAATTTAGCCGTTAACTTGCTACCACTAGAAAAGCCAGAATCTACAGTTACAGGTATTTTTGAGGCCTCCTGCCTTCCTTACAAGGAGCTGCAATCTGTGATGTCTTTCATGGCCCCTGCCATAGCCCTGTTTGGAGGGCTGGTGTGATGCCTGAGGTGATTCCCAGTACAGCCATTTCTCCCAGCAAGCTGCAGCATCACTGTTGTTCTACCACCCCCAGATCCTTGGTGATGCCCTCGAGCAAGTTTTTCACTTAGTAGTAGATGAAGCTCAATATATTCTTCCAACATATGTTTAACTACAGATTCTACATGTTTTTTCCTCTGCATGGGTGTGATTGGCTTAGGAAGCAACAAGGGTTGGTCTAAAAGTATATATGGGAAAATATTGCCATTCACAAGTGACAAGGTGGAGAACACATCTCTTTAAAAAGAACCCGTGAGTGTTCTCAAGCCCAATGACCTTTGATTCGCATGAGCTTTGAAAACTCAACACTCTCCAAATCATTCCCTCAGCCATTCTCTTTTTCCCCCCAGTCTAAAAACAAAGCTAATGATTTGAAATGTAATAATATGTATGTATAAAGATGAACTTGGAATTATAAACATGTAGGTATTGATCATTTAAGTATATCACTTTTTCTTGTTGGTGCCCTTTGAGGTTGCCCTTTGAAATTCAAAGGAGCTGGCAAATGCGGGAATTGAGGGTTCATTTCAGGAAAAATTCTCTCTGACATATGTGCACTTGTACACTTCTTTATTTGAACACAACGTAGGAAGATGAAAGCAAGGGTAACAGTTGATAAAGCACCTTTCCTTCTTCAGCTGTAGCCTGTGCAGTTTCATAAGAGTTATTTCTAAATATTGCAGAAACTCCATGGGGGGCATGTTAAAAATCTCACAGAGAAGCAGACTGCTCCTGTAACAACAAAAAAAGCATTGGATACTGAGAGAGGGAAGTTTGGTGCCCATGTTGCATACCTGGTGGTGCCCTCACTCTCCAGTGGGGAGCTGGGGTTCTGCAAAATCAGCAGTTGTATCTCTAGGAACCATCAATTTTGCTTTTAGCAAATGTAATGGATTAGTGATTACCCAATGGTTGCATGTTGCAGTGGTATGAACCTATCACATGTTTCTTCCCAGAAACACTCAAAAGCACAGCTGGAAGGGACCCTCAGGGCTAGAAGATCTCCAAGCAGCAGCCCTTACCAACCAAGACAGGTGGAAGGCAGCATCCTTCTCAGAGGTACCAGGGAAGAACAGCTGATGCACAAGTGAGGAAGAGCCCATGAATCTGGGATGCTGAGAAGTGAGAAAGGAGCAGACCACCCAGTTCCTTTTTTGGTATGAGATGGAGGGAGAAGATAGAAATACTGAAGGTGTTACTGGGTTATTATTTTTATTATCTCCAGTGGCAGATCATCAGGGTTAGAAGTTCAGTAAGCAATCTTCTGAGATACCCCACAAATGTATGTGTAAAAGGAAGCTAAATAAGTCTTGGAGAGAGACATACCCAAGGTTGATTAGTACATACAACCACAGAACAACTTTTATCCTCCTTTTCCAAGTCAGCAGTATTTTCACCTTTTTTTAACTGTCTTTTTTAGTGGCAGAGACTTCAGCCTGCAATGACTTTCTTTACAAAAATAGTGATTTTTCTTTTCTTTACTCTAAATTTAATTTAGAGTAAAGATCTACGTCTCATCTAACTTGCTTATGTACAGAAGCCCAGATCTCTTCCCTCAGTGCTTCCTTCACAGACCTCTTTCTTGCTATGCTTCTCTATCTCATAAGAAACACAGGAGGTTTTGGGATTTTGCTATTTGTTGTTTTAGGTACGATCCATAATCATTAATAGATGCTTTTACATGACTTGACAGTATTAAAATCTAGCGATATGCCATGAACACCAAACCCAAACTTTTGGACTAATAATGTAATTCTCCTCAATATAGTCCTTGAATTAGCTACAAAACCAGCTTATTGCTATGCATATTCACAGGAATACCTCTTCACTTCCCTGCAAAAATTTCATCAAATAAGCAGCATTTGTGATGTGCTGCTGAGGTCACAACCTCTGGGACAGTCTGGAGAGACATTAAGTGCATGGTTCCCTGCTGGGACTCTTCTCTACCCCTTTCAGTGCAGGGAGCACCTGTCTTGAAGATTCACTCACCAAAGCTATGGCCATCTGTCTGAAAGGGTGCACGTCTTTCTTACTGCTGCTGTCCTCCCTCTTCCCACTCTTCTTTCCATATTTACTTACAAACACTTCCCTGACTTCTTTCTTGCTCTTCATGTGGCCAGCATATATAGCCTGTCTCTATTACTGTTAAGTATCTTTCTTTTTCAGCTTTGGCTCCTGTCTCTGTCTTGGACATTTTTCCCCATGACATTTCATGGCAATAATTCTGATGTCTGATCCTGACTCATTCCATGGACCTGTGCTACAGGTCTGTCCATGAGAGGCACAGGGGTGAAATTTGTTGAGAGGACAGGGTTTGAGGGTGCTGTTACCCCTGACAGAAGAGAAAGCCAGAGGAATTGTGGTACATGACACAAACCCTGGAATATGAGTTGAAGGCATAGGGACCATGATACAGATAGAGAAATCAGTGTCTGAAGGGACATTGGGGACATCCCCTCACGTGCAACAGCACCGTGTTTACACAGTATCTGTCAGCACATTACTGCACCTGGAGCATTAGTAGAAGGGTTTCATATTTGCATCTGGTTTAGAGTTGTGTAGTAATTGACTTTTTTGTTTGTCTGACCTGACTAAACAAACAAACAAAAAAAGCTTGTATTTACCTGAAACAAAATGCATTTATTTTCATTGGTGAACTTAAATGGAAGCAAAAAGTAATTACGCAGAAATTACCAACACATTTTTTTCACTCCTAAATAATACATTTTGTATGGTGGTTAGACTTGGAGGTTAAAGGTGAAAAAAGAAAATATTTTGGTTTTGTGCTCTTGAAATTGAAATGTCAAGACAAAATTTTCAATTTTTTTAATTGACATTATATATGGCCATTATTGAAATAGTACTTTTCATGAAACTGTTCTCTGCAAAAAAGATCCTCACCTTGCTCTTTCATAGAACATAACAGCATTGCATCCTCACAACTTGCTCTCCAGTTAGAGCCCGACTCATGACCAGTGCCATAGCCATCAATGGGACTGTGTGCTTGAGAGGGGGGTTTGCAGATTTAAATCAGACAATTTAATGTTTCCAATTATAGGAAATGTACCTGGAAGGATGCCAAAATGCTAAATAGCTTGATAAAAAAGAAAGGTTCCTTGTTTCAATTATTTCTTATTCCACTACACGCTTCCCCTGCCACCACTTAATTAGAGACAAGAACGCCACAGGAGATCCTGTTCTTTATTAATTCATTTTAAAGTTATTAACTGTACTTGCAACAGCAACACCAAAGCCTGAATTTAATGCAAGCTCTGGGTAAGGAAAGGCAGTCCAGTGGGTATGTCATTAGCTTGGCACTGGAGTGGCCATATTTCCTGCTCCTGACAAGGCCTGCTCATGCAATCAAATCACTTGGACACAGATGACTAGAGGTGTTTCATTTTACTCCTGTGGAAAATCATGGAAGTCTCCTGACTAGTGATCAGATGCTTTGTCTCTCTCTGTGACAGTTCCTGTTTTTGGAAGGGTTTGTGAGGATAGCTATATGAAGAATTGCTCAGTGTTTATTTAAGAAGTCCTGAAAGAAATGTAACACATGTATTTTTGGGCTGCATGATCACATTTTTTTTCACTTTGCAGTAACTTGTGGGAATGGGATTAACTCTGCACCATACTGCATATTCATATTAGGCCAAGTGTGAAGTAAACACTTTCTTCCTGCAGGAAGGAGTGCGTTGTATTCTTTTCTGTAGCACCTATGTCCTTCCTAATGCAGGAATCAATGAGAATGGTAACTGAAAGCTGAGACTGTGATTTTTACACCATTCAGTACAATTCTAATTTTTAATAAAGGGGCCTTCTGAGCTAGTGGAGCAGAAGAGTTTGCTATTTCCCTAAGGATTATGGAGTTTAAAAGGTCAGAGCTTCTTGTGGCAACTAGTTGATAACATTAGGAGCTGAATGCTTGTTTGGATTTTGCTAGCAAAATGTGGGTAAGATAAGAAAAAGAACTCACAGCAAAACTTACAAATGAATTAGTCAGCATTACAACAAATCGCTCCACAAATGAAGCCACCAGTAGAAATGTTTATGTTGGAGATTTATCTAGCCCTTTGAGCTATCTTGTTTCTGATTAAAAATACTTGGGTTTGCTCACTGAAATATTCTGCTTGCAACAGTATGGGGTTAAATACAACAGAACAACATTGTTGAATTGTTTGTTTGTATAATGACTTGTGGGACAGGTCCTCACTCCTCACTTGGTGCAATTTGACAGGGATTATGGGCTCAACAGCTGTCACTACATAATTAGTTGACAACTAATTTGTTCTAAGGCAGGATAACCTGAGGAACATTTTCACTAGTGACAGTCACTGAAATGTGTATTTTACTGCTTGCATTATCCCATTGCTGACATTCACATTTTTCCTTCGAGCACATGCCAGGGAACTTTACAAACCACAGCACCCTTATTACTCTGTGTCTCTGGATATTTTATTTTCCTGCCTAGGACATCTGTGACACAGCTGTCTCTGTATCCTCCACTGCTTTACTGTGTAACACTCCAAATTCTTCTAGGAAGAAGCATAGCCTGTGTTGGCCACATCACAGCACTGCAGTGAAGGGTGGGATGAAAGTTAATGGAACTGGGCTGAACCTGGCCACACCTGCACCTTAACAACACGTTGGACTATCTCAGAGCTTGCAGGCAGTTCTGAATTAATGTCTGAAGTATTCCTGCTCAGATTTATGATTTCTTCCGTACTATGCTCCAGGATTTATTAAAAAAATTTTAGGAGTACTGGGTCTGAAGCTCATTTGGCCTTGCCAGAAAGCCAGGAACTATTTCTACATTGCAGTGTGGATTTAGTCCTTTCTAGAGGTACTAAGAAACTACAGAGCCCAGAGTTTCTGTGGGTGCCCACTGCCTCTGGGCCCAGGTCATCTAAGCAAGATGCTTATGTTGAGGAGCCAAGACTGAACTTCTTAAGGCAACTCATGGTCTAGGTGCATTCAGTTTGTATATCTGGGGTTGAATGTAGCACAGAGTTCCTTGGGAAGGAGGAAAAACAGAGAATTTGCTTTCAAAGGCCGGTTGCTATAAAGATGATGATATTGTCAGAAATCCAAAATTGCTGAACCTAAATTCCAATTAAATAGTCATCATTATAAAATATTACACTACTCAGTTGTATTTACACGGAACAATTGCATTTCATTATTTTTATTAACCATTCAGTAGTTACAAAGTCTCATTTATGACCACTTAACAGCCAGGCTCTTAATATTTGTAGTGCAATTAGCCTGAAACAGTCTTGAATAATGTCCTGTTTACAACTGAGGTAATAAAACAAGAGCACCAGGGAACAGAAAGGCTAATTAAAGGAGACAATTGGAGAAACAATCCAGAGTTGGATGGCTGGAAACATGCTGTTATTGCTCCTGTATGGGGTAGATTTATACTGGAGGTGATTAAACATTGAAAGTATTTGGTTTCTTTTTGCATTTCTGTTTGGACTGGCTGGACCTCATTCTCATTTACAGCCAGACTTCTTTGCACTTTCAGGGGAAGTATCAAAAGCCTTTAGGAGGAGATTTACTGCCAAAGTGGTCTAAAAAGGTAATAAAAATCAGACTGGACAAAAAAGTTAATAGAAACAGTATTCCTACCCATAAGTTCTTGATATTTTATAAATGCTGTGGGATCTTAGGGAATTCATATCACTCCTGTATAATGAACACAGACTGACTGAATCCAGGTATGTTGTGTAATTAGTGCTAACATCCAAACCCTCCCAAAGTCTGCTGTGCTTGGCCAAAGTGCTTGGCCACCACTCATAAACTGAATGGGGTAGCAGTGATTAGGGGACTCTTGCCATGCTTCCAAATTTAGCTTTTTATGGGGAAAACTGTTCACTGAGTGCCTGTCACACACGTATTCTTCAGGAGCTTGGTTTTGCCATTCTGTGTGTGGACTCTAAATGAGACAAAGCTGAGAACAAAGACACCCGAAGAACAGTTTTATGATTGTTTTCAACCACTTCAGAGTCTTACTCTTTCAACCTTTCTTCTGCAAGCTGGAGAGGCAAGATTATGTTTCTGTTTAATCTTTTAAACAAAAGCCAATCTCCTCCTCTCTTTATATGTGTCTAAAAACTTCATCTTTCTTTCTTAAATATACTGAGATTTCCAACAGAGATGCAGGATTTGATAATGCCAGAAGTTTGAGACCTCCAGTGTAGCTTTACTCCTGGGCCACATGAGTACACTGTGCTTTCAGATGAAAGCTGGAGTTTTGCTACTGTTAGGTTCAGTGATGAAAAAAGTCTGACCTGAAGAACATTATTGTATCCATCACTGAAGAGCTATCTGATTAGAAAATATAGTAGGGTTTGCAATAATTTGATAATTAACATTTTGTTCCTTAGTTATCTTGTATATTATATATTTGATTTTTTAAAGATTTTAAGGGTAGCATGAGAGATTCTATTTTTTATACCCCATATTAGTGGTAGTTTTTTATCCCAGATCAGTGGCTGTGTGCACAAATAAGAACTCAAGAGGATCCTGGAGATGTTCCTCCTATCCTTATTTTCATTATCTAGATGTGATGCAGAAGGTGGGCTGCACCAGTTGCACTTTTGTGCAGGTGAGCCTCACACCAGGCTGGTGCGGTACACCAACCACATGTGCGCTGCCAGGTCATTCCTGCTGTAACTCCATTAAGGCTGGAAAACCTAACTGCAGACTTTACAAAATATCTTTCCATCCTTTTCAACTCAATAACCATCTGGGGAAACAATTCTTTGTCTGCATTTCAGACAGAGTCAATCAGGATGTTTTGAGAGAATGGAGATTTTACGTCTGAGGAAAAGGTCTTTGGAAGTTTAGAAGCTTCCAGTTACCAAAAGACAGCAGTTCAGATGAGTTGGGAGGTTTGAAGGGCAATGGGGATGAGTCTGTAGATGTGTAAAAGGGTACTTGGCCTTCAGTAAACTTTATTCAGCACACTGGTTAGGGACTGGACACTGATGGTATGAAATTTAAAGGTATGGCAAAAAGGAAGAAAAAACCTAAAAATTTTGATCGGAAAACTGAGGTAGCCTTATCAGCCAGGCTGCTTGAAACCTTGGCTGAACTGCTGGGACTGTTTTACATAGGAAACAATCATGTCCAAAGATATTTATAGGTAATGATCAGGCTCAAATTGTCTATAAATTCTCAGTATATTTTGCTTCCATAATAAGTCAATGCTCTTTTAATCAAATTATATACAGGGAAAAGATTTCTTAGAGGGCAGAAGAAGTCATATTACTTATTCATGATTTGACAGTAAGAACTCTGTAATTTTTAAAAGGATTTTTGAACGACAGGAAATTGAAATGAGCAAGGCAAGTTGGGAAGTAGCCTGTCTTCTGAGGAAACTGGAGTGCAGAATTTATACATTGTGTGTGATGGATCTCATTCCCAGTCTGTCCTGCCCAAGATCTTTGGATCTTGGAATTATCTTACAATATTTATTGGCCTTCTGGGTCAGATTCCAGGCTTGTCAGTAGTGCGAGTGCTGAAGAATTGTGGGTTTGAGTCAAACTCACTGGTAAGGGCAGCTTGTTAAAAATCATTCCCATCATACACACTTCTGTTTGCTGTCAATATCAGGGTGATAGAGAGGCTGGTTAAACAGGACAGGATGTTATGTGAAATGCCTCTCTTTAGAGGCTGGCAAGTTGCCTCTACATTAGCAGCACAAAATGCCCTTTTTTTTTTAATGAAACCTTGTGAAAGCTGTGCCTGAGGAAGGCTCATGAAAAACCACCAGAGGCACAACACTTTAAAACTCATTTAGGAGTGGTGCAATCTACAAGAAGTGGTGTGAAACACTCACAGTACCAGGCTTAGCTGGAGAGTTGGCAAAACTTCACAGGCAATGGTTTCTTCTGGGGACTCTGTCCTATAAATTGGGAGAGGATTTTATCACAGGCTAGATTTATGAATGTAATATTCATGCCAGGGAGGGACCGGAGAGAAGAAAGATTAATTTTTAAAACTGTTTAAAATATTTCTTGTAAGAAGAAGTTTCATTAATTTTATCTTCATGAGCCAGCTGGATAAATCAATAGAGAGCAAACTTAACTATTATAGGATTTTTGGAAGGACACTTGCATCTTCTTGTCTTTCAGTGATTGCAATCATTTCCCTGTTTCTGGAAACCCCTGGTGCTGGAATTTTTAGCAACTCTTCTCTACAAATAACTGTCTGGGCTTATGAAGTTCTATGCAGTTTTTTGCATCCCAGGCTTTACTGGTCATTCACATGAGGCAATCACAGTGTCTCTAAAGAGGTATTGGATGCTCAGGGAATAAGTAATAGGCCCCAGTTATTCTCACCTTGAAATCATTGTGGAGAATTCAGATTTTGAGTGACAGAGGGAAGTGTTGGCATTTGTAACATGTAGTCCCCTGAAATACTGAAATGTTCATGTAATGAGTCCCCAAGGCTGGCCTTCAAGCGCAATGTCTCTGGATCTGGAAAGAGCTGCTGTAGGCTGGTTGGCTTCCTCCACCCCCTTTCAGTAAACAAGAGATCCTGTTCCTAAACCATGTGGCTGTACAGTCTAGCTGCTCAGGGAGGATGAGGAGCAGCACTGTCTTCAGACCCTTAGCCTAAAGAGGAGCCATTGAGCTCTTTTGGCCCTTTGAGGGAGAAGGTTTGAGCCTCAGAAGACTGAAGTACCTGTCAGCATTTCTCTGCATGACAAGGACTCTGTTACAAGGAGAGGGAAAGTGTATGGTGGCCGTCCCACCCATCCTCACAGTCAGGAGGGTCAAGCTCCTACCCACCATGGTCGTTTTTATCCCTGCCTTACTTCAGTGAAGACAGAGGCAGGGACTAGAACCCATTTATGATCTAGAGCTGATGTTTACTGGCCCTGTCCACAGGAAACCTGCAATGTGCTCTGCAGTGGTGGTTACACATCCTTTGTGTATCCTCCACAAATGAGCAGCTGGGAGCAGTACCAGTCCCACTGTGGCTGTGTGTCTACTCCCTGCAGGCATCTGAGGCCTTTGCTACTTTTTTCATCCAGAAGAGATGGTCTTTGCTTTCTACTTGAGACCCCTAGGGAGATATAGAAGCCATGTGTGTGGGCTCTTCCCAGCCCCTGGAGTGTGAACAGCTACTGGTCACAGGTTAACCATGTTGGTGTTTGTCACTGAGCAGTTGTAGCATCCTTAATTGTCTCAAAGGGTTGCACACTGGCTCCTGCTCAGGACCTTGGGGTCTTTCTGATGTGGTATCGCATGATTCTGTGATCAAATGCCACAGAGCTGAAATCTGATCTCTAACTAAACTTCAAACCCTATTGAATTTTCAGGATAAAATCCATCCTGCAGGAAGAGACAGAACACAGCCATCCAAATGGCCTCTCCTCACGCAGAATGCAATCAACAGCAGTGCAGTTGCTTGCTGAACATCCTGCGCTGCAGCAGAGCAGGGCTGGCACATTCTGCTTTCTCTGCTAGCAGCAGCAGCCACCAGCACTGTTCACCAGGGAAAATCTGGCCCGAGAGGAGTAGTCTCTCTGCAATTATGCAGTACAACAGCATGTCTACCCATAAAGTGATTTATGATTCATGTCAGTGCAGTGCACAGCAAGGTAGGTGCAACTGTGCCAGTAAGAGAAGATTCACCTGGGGTGGGGAGGATTGTCTAATGCTGCCAGTTCCAAAGGGTTGTCATGATGTACTAGTCCAGGCCCAGACATGCTTTAATCAGCTCCATCTTTATTATATGGCAAACAAACTCTTATGCTAAAGCAGAGAAAAAACATGCTAACAGGCAAGCCCTGTGGCTTGCAGCTCCTGAGGGGAGAGATCACCCTGTCCCATCTGAGGACTGAGCAGAAATACAGGTACAGACCAAGGAGATGCATTTGGAGATGCTCTCCTGAGTTCTTGTCACCATGTACACGGAGCCAACTGGAACTGTTCCCTCAGTGCTGAAATGACTGACCAGCAATGATCAGTGGTGAAAAAAAGGGGTCTCAAGCAAGAGAGAAGGTTGCTACTGGGCTCAGGCACTTTCCTGGAGGATTTATTTGTTCTCCTTCCCTCCCTTACCCAAAGCCTATATCTGTGGGAGAGGTATCACAGCTCTGCTGTCATGTCAAGCTGTGGCTCATGACTGTACTCCCTGGTTACCCCTTTCAATTCTCACTCTGGCTCTTCCTGGTGATGACTTGCCAGGCCCATATGTTTGGCTGTAAAAGGTTATAAAGCCCATAGGTGAGCTTAGCCATCACAGCCACGATGGTTGCAGCCAGAGCAAGGCACTTGTCTGAGCAGATGTCACCTCAGCCATGGCTTTGAATGCTGATGTAGACAAGAACTCTGGGGACAAGTGGAGCCTGCAGAATGGCCCAGCTTAGCAGCAGTGCTGAATCAGCTCTTGTCAGCCTCTTCCTACTAGTGTCACCCATTAGGCTGAAGTATCCATAGCTGGATTAAGTGGTGGAGTTGAAGATTAGGACCAGAGTCCTCTCCAGAGACTGAGCAAAGCCCTGCCAAGGTGCCCCTCAGAGTCTGGGAAAGTGCTACCCACTGGTAACAAACTGTGAAAAGATACAGTAGATGGGAAAAGTGATGTGGTAAAGGCATTTTTGTGTGTGAGAGGTTCTTGTGCTGGTGGGCAGCAGGGAGCTTTTAGATGTAGAAGCTGCAGATGAAGGGGAAGCAAAAAAACCCGTTTTGTTAGTTCCTACTGTGGGTAGGTCATTGCTCTGGTTTTTGCAAATTATCATGAGCTCCTCATGTTTTCTAAAGATCTCCCTGTGCTTCCCTTCCTTTGTGATCAGGGGAACATTGCTGCTAGTGGTCCCAGGCTGGGAAGTTTCTCATCAGATATTTCAAATGGGGAATCAAGAGGTGCAAGTTCAGTAAATGTTGGTTAGTTTTGGAAAGAAGCTGTTACTGCTTTGGACCTGTCCCTGGAAGTTACTGACAACAGCTGCATTTCACACAGCCTGGTGTGACATAATGGTAGGGCTGTGCTGTACCTCACTGTGAACCTCTAGGCTGAGCCCTCCTCAGGTTAAAAACTACAAAAATAAGCAATCCCTCTTGGGAATTCTGGATGCAATAGCTAAGAGCTTACAATCTGAGCAAACAAACTGGAGATAAGGTACAAGAACAGGGACATAACACAAAAGAAATGCCATTTATTATGATAAATTGCTTAGCAGTGGTTTAAGGTATTGAAGTATTACCATACAAAAAAATACCTGATGAAAGGAGAAAGAGAAGTGCCTGAAGTAATAAAGATTTATGAATTCCTGGTTGAACCACAAGGATTTAGACCAGGATGGGAGTGAAAAAAAGGAAGCTTGTTGAAGGGAAGATCACTTTTGAAAGACATTAAAAGGAGCTGACCCCTGCCTAAGAAGCTGTTGGGGGTGGGAATGCTTTTATGCTTATAACCATTATATTTCTACCCAGAATATATTACTCCTTGAGAAAAGACTGTTGCCCCATTTGATCTGTTGGTATCAGGATGGTGCTGGTAGTGAGAGTTTGGGAAGTGGTAGGAAGAAACACCAAACTCAGAAAAGGAACTGATGTATCAAGTTGTCACTGAAGGAATCTTGAGAGCAGTTGCACTCAGATGTTAGGGGCTACCTGTTCATAAGTGAAAATTGTAGCTGAGATTGATGTTGTGCAAATACTTTATTTTTTCACACTGATAGTAAGCCACAGATAGAGGGGGAAAAAAAGAATGAAAAGGTAAAATATCAAGCACACAGTGAAAATTAAACAAGGAAGTGCCATCACACTAATCAAAGTATACCTATATGGGGAAGAACAAGGTCACAAAAGACATGCTCCAGTAATACTAACAAATCTAGCACAAAAATGAGAACTTTTCTGCCTTGCTATGCAACTGAATTGCAAATGCACAAAACGAAACTGATATTTAAAATAACTGAAAATGCATGTAAGCCTCTTACTTTTCTGAATTTGATAAAGCATGCTACATACATATTTAGAATAAATTGACTCATTGAATAAACTGCATAAATAACAGTAGATAATTTACTTTGGGTGACGTTTTTACTTTACTGTGTAACTATACAGTTTTCAGGCACCATTCAAATTCCCCATCATTCCTGAAACAGGATTAAAGAGTATGTCAGTGGTTCACAGAAAAGGCCCTCATCCATGCAGAATTATCTGAATGTATACATGTGGAGACCACTGTGTTAAAGACATTCATGTGAGAGAAAGGTGGTAAAGTGTCACAGATGTATTTCTTAGCAAAGAAGATCTGTGTGGAAAGGGCTCATATATAGTGTACACCTGTACAGAGCTCAGTAAGGGAACCTGTGAGCATGACTGACTCCTCCAGGCATGACCTAAATGACCACATTAGTGTTACGTGTAGGCAGTTCACTGTTCACTAACTGCACAGACAGCCCGAGAAATGGCAAGAGATGGAGCACCTCTCCCTCAAACACTTTCGGGGGGGGACTAGTATTCCTGTAGGGTTTCTTGCTTGAGAATGCACCATTCAGTATCCCACAATCTCATGACTATAGATTTGGCCTGATGCTGTGAACTTTAAATTTGTATAAAAAACGTTTTTGGCAGATGCCATATCTGTAGCAATATTAAACATCTGCACTATTATCTACCAACTTTTTTGGTGAAGACTGTTGTGGCTGAGTCAAGTTTATTCTTTGCCTAATCCCAGAATCCCAAGGTTTCATGGGTGAGTAAATGCCTTGGTGATTTCACCTTCCTGACATGCAGATCTAGTCATGACTGAGCTGTAGAAATACACTCTGACAGGTGGGCCTAGGACCAGATACTTCAACTCAACTTCAACTCAGCTTCTTTCTTCCTCTTTTTTAGAGAGAACTTATAATGACTAACAAATTGAGGAGGCCATGGTAGAACCAGGAGACTTGAGTTGCTTCCTGGATCCATTAAACCATTGATATGTCTCACCTTTCCACAGCTCTGTAGCCACTACCCCTGTGTTCAGCTTGGGGTTTGAATAATGCAGAGGCTGTGGCAGGGAAGGGGGGGATGGGAAGTGGCATGGCAGATAAACCTACATGTGCATCTCCTCCACAGCTCCAGTGACCACTGTGGTGTCCCTGCCAGGTCTGTGGGGCAAGCAGGGGACTCTACTACCCCAGGGTGGTGTGAGCACCAGCCCCAGTGCAGTGCACAGTCCATGCTCAGGGGAGGGTTCCATTCAATTGCCTGTTTGGGTAAATGAATTAACTGTATCATTCCTGACACAGAGTGGGAAGCATCCTGGAATCTTTTTGTAAACTTCTTTGGCCTAGTCTGGGAGAAACAGGCTCAACACTCCTGAAAGCAAACAAATTGGTTTTCTGCAGCTCTTTCTGCATAGTGAACCTGCAGATTTTCTTAAACAAGCCAAGAAATGTATCAGCTTTTAGGCCAATCTTTTTCAAACCCTACAGTTCTGCTCCTCAGTGTGAAATGAGATATTTAAAAAGAAGTTGGCTATTTCTGTCATAAATGTGCTAATCAGAAGTGAAGACAGGCCCGGAATTGGAAGAATCCTCCAAGGGAGTACAATGGAAACAAGTCTGGAGAATTGATTACTGTGGAAAAACTGACATAGAAATGAGAACCAGACTTCCATAACACCCACTGCTTAAATTTTTATTTTTCAAGCTCCATAAGCAGCAGAAGTTTTATCTGAATAGAAATTTGAGTAGAATTATGCTCTAAATATAAGTTACATTTGTTTCTATTCATAATATGTTCAAATATATGTAATTTTTAAAATTACACTATTAGTTTATGACAGGTACATATTTTGTGCATTGTCCCATGATGTAACTTCATCACTTATGAAATCTTCAGCTTTATTTAAAAAAAAAAATCTTAAAAAACAGATGAGTTTTCAGCATGGTGGAAAAGAATCACTAAGAGCTGTCTGGATTATGAGGACAGAACTGAGCTCACAAACTGTGCACTTTGTACTCATCAGATTCTCAGATAGTCAGACATTGTGATTATATTCTCTTTTATAGGTGAAAAGTTGAGGCTGTCTTTTGAAAAGTCCATATTACAAAAATGGTACAATAATTGGTTTCCTTACATATATCCTTCCCAAATTCTTTCATTGTTGCATGAGCCGAATGTAGATAAGACCCATATGTGGTTAACACGGTGAAGTCTGGTTCACTGTCTGAAGTCTCCTGGGGTAAGTGTGCTGTTTCTTCATCTGTAGAATCAGGATCACTTGACAGATAAAGATAGTATGAAAATCTGTTCGTGTCTTCAGTTACAAGATGCAAAATACTGTCATACATGAAGAAGGTTAATTATGATTATTATGATGAAAATTCATTGGTCAAGAGCAGTGAAATAGCACTGGAGTTGGTAGTACTTACTCATTTTTACCCATGCCTGTGCAAAATAGCTTGTAATGAGCATGATAATGTCCTGAGAGTTGGTTGAAGTTTATCTTTTAACCTGCACCTTCAATCACGTAAGAAATGAAACTTCTTCCCACATCTATGCAGCATTGATCTGTTAACGATAATCGAGTCATGTTCTTTTGAGTCTGGATCACAATGTCACTATGAGCTCTGGGTGACATTCTCTGAACTGCTTGACAGCAGTTCTCTGACCTGTTTCTGCTGCTCCTGGCTGAGCTCTCTGTCTGGACTTCATGCTCTCACCATGCCTGGGGCTGCCCATGGGCTCTGTTACCAGCCTGGTCTCTGCCCCTGTGTTCAGCCCTGGGGAGCAGTTCCCATGGGTGAGAACATGGCCCATGCAAGATTTATATCTGGTCCTGGCTCGCCTTTCCTGCAGGAGCAGCTACTGCAGCCTGACAGACATGAGAGGTACAAACAGCACCATGGCAGGTTTTTGATTCACTGGTATGGGAGGCATACAGTCTGCCTGGGTCTTCATGCCTGTCAGTCTAGCTAATCCTTCAAGCAAAGTCATCTTCTCTCTGGTGTATTGGACCCTCCCAAAGAGTGGAATGGATTAGAAGGGTGGATGCTCAGAAATCCCAAAAACCATTCCCTGTTTTAGGAGGCTACATGTGGATGATGCACTCATAACACAGCCTTTCTGGTCACTTTGCAAAAGGGTTGATCTGCCTTATTCTGCACCCAGATGGATTATTATTTTGATGTAATGAAGAAACACCCTGCTGGGAAAGTCCAGCCAAAAATAAAGTCACTCATCTGTGACCTTCATTTTAATTCCCAGCCAGCCTTCATTGTTTTCTGACCTAATTATGCCCACTGGCTCCTTAAATTAGCTTTGTGGATCTAAAAGACGTTGTACTTGTTTCAAGAGCGTTTTTAATTGAGCTAAGTTGTAATTACCTGATGTAAAGCTCTCTCAGGTAGAAAGAGATTACATATTCGTTCTTGTGTACTTATCTGAAAGCATGCAAAATGTACCCAGGAATTTGTCAACTACAAGAAGAATCATGTTGCTTATACTGTTGATTACATATAATTAGGATTTAAAAGATATGTGATGGAAAGGCAAACAAGCTTGGAACTCAGCTTGGATTCAAATTACCCATAGCTTTCAGTCATTTTGCAGCAAGCATGAACTGTCAAGGACTGCTCTGTGTTTTTATTAATGCTCACTCAGACCTGAGAATTATTTTGATTAGATTATATTATGGCAACATCACTTCCTCTGTGTGGTCTTGTCCATGCAGAACCAATTAGTGCATCATTTCAGCACTGCTAGGGCGACCAAGAGATGGGTGTGGATTTCTGAAGAGAGGGCAAAAAGGGAAAGCAGATGTGGTTCAGAGATTTTTTTTCCATCTGGTTTTCAAAACAATTTCCCACCACCCTAATTCTACTCCTACTGGAGTCAATTTGAGCTCTGCCACTGACTGCAGTGGAAGTAGAGCTAGGTCAGTGCATGAAACCTTTTGAAACCACATTCTCATTTGTTACATAATTGAAAGCTCCACAAATAATTTTTGTTCACTGTTATGGTTTTTGAAATTTAAAATTGTCAGGGATGGGGGAACACCATGGATTTTGAAGTAGACAACACAAATCTCAGCACAGGTATGTTGTAGACATGGCCCTTCAGATCCTGGGGTTTGCTGCTCCATGCAGAGACTTGTGGTGCTCACGCCACATCATCAGAGTCCTTCTCTCAGAGGGCTGACACATCAGGAGTGAGACACCATTCTGTCTCACTCTGAAATGGTGAGGTCAGAAAACTGTATGAAGCTTTAAGAAAATGGGAATATGTGCTGGTGATCTGCTAGACAGAGGCAGCAAGAAATCCTTTGTGCCAGAACCCTCTACTGAGCCATGCCAGGCCATGACTGGGAATGGGCGAGATCTCTTTTTTTCCAGCTAGAATAGGCTCCCTCTCTGGATGTCAGGGAGGGAGATTTTTCTTTCCTTTCACTGTGGTTTTGCTCTCTGTGAAGCGAACTGCAGGAAGAGGCACTGCAGGAAGAGGAAGGAGTGTGTAGGAGGGCCAGGTAGCCCTTCTTGCTTTCTTTGAGACAGAGGTATTTGGCCAGGGAGGAAAGGGCTGTTCAGAACCCACCTGATGAATTTTTGTACCCAGTGGCTGTATGACATCTTTCCCAAGTCCACTGTGTTGAACAATAAGAGCTACTGTGAGTTCTGTGATAGTGCAGCTTCCTAAGGATGTACTCAGGGCACACCTTGAATTAAGGCTTGACTCAGAAAAGCAGACCTTGCATGTTCCTTTTGGCTTGTTATGTACAAGTGCAGGCAGATGTGAACATCAAATGACTAACTTTCCTGACTGTTTCTCAGTTAAAGAGGTGGTTTTATATGTATCTATATAAAAGATAAACATTTGTATATGTCCTGTGGCCACTGGTGAACCTTTCTGGATTGTTGCTCTGAATTTCTGTATTTTATGTAACACTGTTTTCATCTATGAAAGTTCTGAACATTCGGGGGGTTTTACTGTACTATAATTTACTCAGTGTGATACAGCTTCTTGCCCTGATAAGGATTTCTATATGTCAGTAATTTCTGAGGAGGAATTCTTTGAATAAATACAAATAGAAAAGAGTTTCATTCAGAGAAAAGAGATAAAATACCATATATCACAAAAATTATAGAGAAAGACCTTTATTAAGGGGGAGAAACCCCTCAAACCATAGTTTCTGTGAGCAAAATACCTAAAGAGAATGTTTGCTAGCTCATACTTTTGAAAACTTCAAGCACACGGTATAGATGGCAGGTACAAGCCATGCTGAAACACCCAGTCAGTTTTAGAGGTTAACCCAAGACCCACTGAAATCAGTGAAATTATTATCTTGGTCTTCAGCCCAGATTCCCACTACAGCAACAGAAACTTTGAAACAAATGTAAAAAGTACATGAAGTGGAGGTGTTAGGATGGGATTCACAGTTTTGGCCTCTCTGTCAGCCCTGACCCCCCTCTTAAGGAGGTAGTGGAAGGCATTTAGTCCCAACACAGCCTTGTTCTCATAGCTGTACTACTGTGCCACTAAAAACATGATTCCTAAACATTAATCAATAATCACTGTGCTATCCTCAAGGAGAAGATGCTGCAGAAGTGCAGGTATAATTTTATTTCAAGGCATAAGAGAGAGAATTTATAGAATAAAAGGTGGAAGGATTTATCAGAGTGTTCCCACCGTTGTGTCCTTGGAAATAGGACTTCAGAAGTTCTAGAAGAAATATTAAACTATATGCTCTGTGGCCATCTCACAGTGTTGGTATTGAAAAGAAGAGCTGAAGAAGCCAAAGTTCTGCCCAAAGAGAAACAGGTTATTTTCACAGGGGCGTGAAAACTAATGGATTTCAATAATTTGTCCTCTTTATTGGAGAGCTCCTTATGATAATGCATCAATTATAGGACACTGTACATAGTTTGAATCAGTCAATGTTGTGTTTGCTCCCACAGTTCATTTGCCTGAACCTCCTAGAATCCTGTTTTTGAAGAAGGAAACTCACTTTAAGTGATTTATTTAAGTGTTTGCTCTGTCCATTTTCAGATACACAGGAACATGACAAATGGAAAGACATTTCAGTCTGAAAATTTCCTCCAGCACATCTTGGTGATGTGTTAATATGCTGGCTTTGGCTGAGATGTAGTTAATTTTCTTCACAGTAGGTGGTATGGTGCTGTGCTCTGGATTTGTGCTGGAAACAGTGTTGATAGCACAAAGATGTTTTTACTCTTGCTGAGCAGTGCTTACACAGCACCAAGGATTTTTTTTGCTTCTCATCCCACCTCACCAGAGAGTGGTCTGGGGGTACACAAGGAGTTGTGAAGAAACACAGGGAGAACAGCTGACCCCCACTGATCTCAGGGGTATTCCATACCAAATGGTATCATGGTCAGCATATACAGCTGGGGGAAGAAAAAGGAGGAGGGGGACATTGGGAGGTATGGCTTCTGTCTTCTGAAGTAAGAATTATAGATGATGGATCCCTGCTTATCTGGAGGTGGCTGAACACCTGCCTGCCCATAGGAAGTGGTGAATGAATGCTTGTTTTGCTTTGCTTATGCATGCAGCTTTTGCATTTTCTATTAAGTTGTCCTTATCTCAACTCACGTTTTCTCACTTTTACTCTTCTGATTCTTTCCTCCATCCCACCAGAAGAATGAACGAATGGCCTGGTGGGGCCCAGCCCTATCTAGAGTTAGACCATGGCAGCTAATTTGCTTCCCCAGTTAATATATGATAGCCTCAGAGTAATGGCCTTAATAATAAATGACCTCAGGAGCTGGAAAGATTGTGCAATTCTACAAGATCCTTATGGTAATTGGCAGTTCTTTTCCTCAGCTTTTAAGGACATGGGTGAAGTTTTTGTGAAGTAGAATCAAGAGGTTGCAAAACAATATTCTTGAAATAACATTGCCATATGTTAAGAAACAGAACGTGTTTGCTGATACCAACCACTTTCTGTAGTGAATTAAGGATATCAGACAGAAAGTACCCTGCATATCGTCAGGTCCCTTTCCATGCTGGCATGACGCCTGTTGCCAGGGTTTAATGATGGTCCTCTAGATCTTTGTCCAGTCTAGTGCCTGCATTAAGATGTTGGAGACTTTAAAGCTGAGAATTACTGTGAATTATTCCGACAATTAGTTTTTTATGGTGTTACTTTGCACCCCTTCATTAAATGAAAAATCTTAATCTTAAATGCTTAGATCTTAATCCTCTCTAGAGGTGCATATTAGACTTCTTAGATGGCTTGTTTCTGCCCTGCTGTAATTTCTACCTCAAATGACAGTGCTTGTGCAGACGCAGGAAATTACAAGAGAAACTATAGGATTGAATAGTACACATGGACTTTTCTCTCCCATGTGGTGACCTAACAGTCTACTGTAAGCTTAGGGGAGGTGAGTCCCTGGAATTGGCCAGGTGATGCTCCTGGTAGCCCCTGACAGGTAGGGTGAGGAGCTTGGCTCTGGCAGAGGAGCAGCCCCAGCAGCTTCACTGACAATCATGGACTGTCAAGAGCTTAATCAAGATGTATCAGAGAAATAAAGCAGGCCATCACATTCTGTTTTGTATCGATCCATTTTCAAGCCCTGACAACAAGGACATGCCAGAGATGGGCAGGGCTGTGTTCATGATGTTCTCAGCTTTGGGAGTTCTCTGATGCTGCTGTTTTTCTAGACAATCTGCAAGCAAGATCTGAGGTGTTTGGATGGGGTGGGTTAGTCCCTGTTCATGTCATACTCTGGAGCTGTCCCAAATTCATGAGACATGATGGTAGATGAAAACCACTGTTTCTCCCCTCTTTCAGGGTGGCTACACTTGTGTTTCTGGGAGCATAGCAAAAGACTTCACGCAGATGACCAGATACTTATGTCACTAAAAAACAATTTTGAACACTTCCTCAATTTTTTTTCTAGCAAGGAACAACATCTTGAAGAGGATTCATAAAAATAACTCCTTATGAAAAGAGTACAAATGGAAAAGAAAAGAAAGGTAAAAGCTATTGGTAAAGAGAAGCAACAGTGCATAAGCATGCTCTGGCACTCCCATGGGGCTGTTTAATTAATTGCAATTTAGTCTTACCAGTTAATTTCTACTCAAAGATTTTCTCGTTAGCTCTAGGCAGGAAATGCACCCGAGTGGAAATTTGTGTGAAAGAAGTAATCTGTAAACAATGTTTCCATCCTAACTGGGAGCACATGCATTATTATAAAGCAACTTTAATTAGAGGCAGCTTAGGAAAGATACCATCACTCTGAGAACAACTACTGTGTACTGAGCAAGATGAAACTCAATCCCTTGGAACCAAAATAAACAGGCCATCACAAGACACTATGGTTTTGAAACATGGTGTCTTAACTTTGGAAGGAAATGCCAGAAAATGTGATAGCATGAAAGCATTTTCTGGGTTACTCACCAAACCCAAAGGTTTTTAAAGGGTCTGGGGCCTAATAAATCCCTAATTTACTATATTAATGATATTAATCTGTTGAAAAGATGCAGATTTTTTTGTTTATCCCTCAGCTCACAGGCCAAAGAGTCTTATCTCAAAGTTTTAATAGTAGAAATCACAGAATCACAAGAAAAGTTGGGTCCAGTTGCACTTCTCATCTGTTATTTATTAACCTCTGTTGTGAAATTGTTGACTTGCCCTAGTGACAGGCCACATCCCATGCTGCATCAAGTGCAGTAGGAGAAATCTTTTTCAAGACTATAGATTTATGATGTCATTTGGAATAGGAGACAATGGACAAGATCCTCAAAACTGGAAGAAAAAGGAGAAATAAAATGAGGCATGCTACAATCCTGTGAGCAATCAGGCAGGGGTGTGCACAATAAGTTTATATATGTACTACAAATGTAATGAGCATGGATGGCTTTTATCAATACCGGGAGTTGGTACTCATACTTGGAAATCAGTGGGAAGAAACACAGCACAACTTCAGTTTGCCCTGGCTTGCTTGTTTCAGCAAAGATGCCACCACATTGTGCTTGTTCTTCTGGGCATGATGACATCCACACAGACATGAAGTGAGCAGAATTCAGCCAGACCCCTGCTTTGTCTTCTTTCTTACAGCCCTGATGCTTCCTGTGGGGGCAGAACCCCCATGCGATGTTTAGGGTTGCTGTTGGTGTGAACAGGGGCAAATTTAAATTGTGCACATTTGCTGGAAGGCAGCATTTGCCCTTGAACTTAAGGATAAGCAATAGGAAAATTTAATCACCAGGTAGAGTTTTAAATAGCTTTGCCAGTGTTACTCCAAGCTTACCTTTGGCCTTTGAAGCTTGCTAATCTATTAAAATAACTCCACCAACTGCATGGCAGCATGTTTTTGGTTTGGGTAACTGAACATCAAGATATAAAAAGCACCAGGGAAATATATGATGCTTGCAAGACTTAGGAAGATATTTCTGGGGTTTTTGCACCGCTCCATTCAGTTGTCTATGTATTTGTTGAGAGCTGAGAACCAGCATCGGGAATAGTTTTTGGGCATTGGGAATATTTTGTAGTAACAGAGGATGATAAATACATGCTGAATAGTGGCCAGTCAGCAAAATTCACTTCTAAGATGAAAGCCTGTGTAACATCTTTAATAATGGGTCTAAATCTAATATTTTTACTAGAAGGAATTGAGTATTCTGTAAAGACATGGACTAAAATGTGATGATGCTCACATGAGCTTGTTGTCCTAATGCTCAAAGACGTACAGATTTTTTGCCTCAGAAATTACAAATCTGGATGCCAGGATTTGTGCAGGAGCAATAAGGGCCAGCCCCTATAGGAACTGTCAGGGTAGGATCTGCCAGACAGAGCTTGTTCCACTGCCCCAGCAGCTGCAGGGCAGGCAGTGGTCCTGAACATCAGGATAATTGTGATGATGATGGGGCAGGGCTGAGGTGCAGGTGGGAAATCAGTCTGTGGGTCAGGGTGAGTATCGTACACAGCCAGTTATAAGCATGTTTACAGTGTAGCTCAGGAAGTTTCACCAAAGGTGAAGTGACCAAAAATCAGCTCTGGTGTGAAGTGGGAAAAAGCCTGACAAGCCTCCTCACAGCTGTCTGTCACACAGCTCTTCTCCTAGCAGCTCAATCAGAGGTCCCAGAGCTGTACTGTTCCAGGGCCAGGCAGGAGAACAGGAGGGCAGAAAAATGTTCTCAGGGCTGTGATAGGATTTTTAGGAAGAGAATGAGCATATTAGTTTTGCTGAAACAAAACATCAGTGTGAATAGCGTCCCTCATTTTAAAACTTCATTTTAACCTCCAAACCAAGTCATTTATGTTTATTTACTGTCACATAATGTTTTATAGGCCACGTCTATTTTAAATGCAGTTCCTTCACATTAATGTGCTAGGAATTAACAATACACTTTATCTTGCTTAATTTCCTTCAACTTTGCTTAAACAATTTGATAAATATGTTGCAGTGAAATTGGTGTCTCTCAAGGCACTGCAGCTGCTGTTAACTGGTGGGCATATAGGCCCTGCTTTGATCAGTGTTGAGCTGGAACCCTTCCTTCCTCTCAAGAGGGCTTGTGACAAGCCCCTGTGTGAGCTAAGCAGTAACAGCTCTGGTGTTTCTGGTGCCCAGGGATGGCAGGCTGCAGTGCAAGACTCAGAAGAAAGCAGGCTGGTCTGGGTGGAGGCCACTGCAGGGCAGTGGGATGAACTGTGGAAATCCCGTTTGGTAGGGCACACACACCTACAGGATCCTTGGATCCATCCTCTTCCTCCTCATCTTTGTCTTCCTCTTCTTTGTTTCTGTTCTGTAAAGTAAACCACCTCCGATTTTGATTAGAGGAAGAGATCAGTTGCACACACTTTGCAACGGCTGTGAGGTTCAGGATAAGATAAATAAACAACCAAGGGAAGGGTGTGATGCTGTGAATTACACTTGTTCTCTGAAGCAGTGCCACCACAGATTAATTTTACTTTCATATCAAATAACCTATATTTTGGTTTTATGCCTTTGTGTGCAGGTGCAAGTATGTGCATGCTGTGACACACAGGTCAAATTAATCACTGGATTCAATCCATTTCTCAGTGGCATTATCCTGAGAATGAGCTTTGCTCACAGTGTGTAGCAGAACACCAGCTACATGTCTGTGTTTCAATAACAACTGAAATAAGCAAGCCCAGATATCAGTCGCTCTAGATCTGACTGATTTTAGTCTTTGTGCTGTGTGACTGTGCACTTAATTGTGGGATTAATGATTTGAAGATAATCCAGATGATTTGTCCAGATTACTTGTCTGAATATTAAAAGTGAAACCATTCTAGGATACATTTCCTTTATTCACCTTTTCCTGTTTGGATTCAATTTTTAGCTCTGTATCAGCCACCTCTGATTACATACCAGTCATGGTTGTTTTAATAAACCGAGGAGAAAGGAACTCTAAATATATTATTTATCAAGTTGATACTTTTCCTTTAATAAGTTTTCCTCTTACACTGCAAATCTTACACAGATCACTGGATTTATCCTTTTTCAATTAGCAATCAAAACTCTCCATATGCATGAGTGTTGTGGATCAATACCCACTGAGCCAATTGTTCTTTATAGTGATAAGAGTAAAATAACCAGAGGAGGAAGAAATAGCTGCAGGAGTTCATTTTGAGAGATTCATATGCAAGTGGAAGAGGCATATGACTGATAATTAGCTATCAGTGCAGGTAGTGATAAAACTTCTGTAAGCCCACTCTGAAGGATTTGGGTGCTGAACCAGACCACTGCATGTCCCAGGAAGGCACACTGGGACACACTGGGAGAATACTGAAGGGGGCTCCATCCTGCTGCAAGAAAACTTGTTGCAGCCCTCAGTACTGTCTGTGATCCTGCTGCAGTTGTCACTGCACCTCTTCTATGGACAAAACTCAACAAAGCTTTCGTCTCTGAAATGTGTCTCTCTTGAAGCTCACGTGTGCTGAACAGATTCTTTCATTTTCAAAAACCACATATTTATTTCAGGGTCTTGTTTTGCAGATGATAGATAACACATTGATGGAATGTCTGTCTTCTTCAGTCTTATTTGTTTAGCTACGAAGTATCCTATCTCTTTCAGCCCACTCATCAGAGAGCAGCAATCCATTTCTCTGAAGGATTTGAATCTTGTCCTGTCTATTGCCTTGGGCTTGCTTCTATTAAATGTTTCAGTATGTTTGATTAACTCTCTCTATTTTAAGTGACGGCAAAGCAGAGTGATCACCTAGCTGCCTTTCAGAGTGGGGATATAATGGATAACCCCTGGAATTAATGAAACAGCTCTGCCTGATCACAGCTGGTCAAGCAGGCCAGTATATTTAACTCTCCCTGCACTTTTATCACACAGAATAAGATAATTCATGTAAGGCTTGTGAATTCCTTGACAAGGTCTGTTGATGATTTAACTCTTGCCAGTGAACTCCCTAACTTTCTCTGGATTCTGAGCTATTAAAGAGAAGTAAACACACGGGTGTTCAAAGGCTTTCTCTTCCCTCTGCGGCTCTTCCCATGTTGTTCCTAACTGAAGATGAAAAGGAAAGGGCAAAAATTGCTCTGTCCCAACATGCATTCCAACTAATGAAATAATTATCTTACAATGTGGTTTAGTATGGGGTAATTGTAAAAGAAAGCTGCTTGGCAGCATGTCTTGGGGCGAGCAGCTTCCGTGACGTTTCCAATCCTTCACCCAGGGAGAAGCTCAGCAGGAGGGGTGGGATTATGAAACACAGCGTGTTTTGGAAGTCCCACGCTGGGCTTTGCACAGGGTGGTGCTAGTGTGTGCTTTTCAAGCCTGTAGTTTCTTATCCAAGTTTGTGAAGATTTGAGGAGCAGCCAGTGCTCCATCTTCTTCTGCTTAGCCTGTCTCTTACATAACATCTCCAAATCCAGTAATATTTTGACAGTCTCTCAATTGATGCCTAGGATAGAGATTGAACTATTCCCTTGTATGCTTTAAAAATGAGTTGCTCCAGAGCAATATAGAGCACTGGTGGTGAGGTTGCACAGGGAAGCCAACGCTAGCTCTGGCAGCACATCACGTATCATCTATCTAATCTATCTATCTATCTATCTATCTATCTATCTATGTCACCTGCCTGTTCATCAGACCAATGTGTTTGTACCCTCTTTGGTGTAATCAATGGTAGCCTTTGGGTCACATTTCTGAGTTTTAGGCAACAGGAGTGATTTAGTGGGGAGAGACTGTCCTGATCTTTGTGAAGGCACATTTATAATGATGAAAAGTGAACTGAGAAGGGATGAGTTTGCTGTCATTTTATAATTCTGAAAGGCTCATAAATCACAGCACCACAGCCAGACAAACTGCTTAGTGGCCATGCAAACCCTTTAAACAATGCTATAAAAGCATATGATACTTGGGCAAATGCTGTATCACTTATCCTGAAGAAACCTGCAGATCTAAGAAAAATGTTTTGCAACTCCAGGGAAAGAATTGTTCCTTAAAAGTAGAAGACTCTAATTGTTGAGAGAGGAAATATTAATCCACCAGGAACTCATGCTCCCAGATTTACTCATGTATTTGAAAAATAAGAGTGGTGTTGAAGCAAAAATTAACAGGTCTGCAGAAATCTTGACTGTGATTAGTCTGTCTATTGAGTTCTACCTCAGTGCACTGCTTTGTAAGATGCAAACCAAAAATAAAAAATCAGTACGGTAACATGCATAGTGGAGATGGCCCAGAGCATTTATTTACAGAAACTAATTTAGTTTAGTTGTTCAGACAGTTTTTTCCAGCACAGCTCCAAATATGATCATTCTTAATGCAGTGCTTTTAAGTAGTTGAAAAAGCAGTGGTTTCAAAGAGGAACTAAATTATTTATATTGCTGGACTCTGATTTTCATGAGACTTGTCTGCTTGCCCACTTGGCCCATCTGTCTCAAAGGTCTGTCAGACCTCTGAGCCATGAGAGCATTTGAATTTACTCTCCAGTTCTAAAGTGTTCAAGATGCCTCATTCCCACAGGTATTATTAAAAACAGAGGCTGTTTGAAACAGTGCCCCAGAGAAGACTCACTTTGCCTGCACAGGGCTTTGTCAACACTCTGAGTCTCACATTCTCCACCACAACTTTGTAGAAGAGTCTTTGTCAGGGATCCCCAGCTGCCTGCAGCTGCAGTGGGGTCAAGGTGCTGCTCCTTGCCCAGCCCCAGTCTGTGGCTGGTCCCATGGTGATTCCAGGGGCAGCTGAGGACACCTGGATGAAGGGCTTTGGCTGCTTGGCTGCTTGCAGGTAAAGCGGATGGCTGCTCGATGTGAGTCCATCACAACCTAACCAACTGCTTTTGGCACAAACAGTTCTAGTGGATGTCACTATCATATCATCCAATCCACAACACCCATAAAAAAAAAGGGGAGGGAATTACATATTAATTATATGTATTTGTATATGTACAAGTATATGTAAATTATAGCAAAACAATCAGCTTTTAAGATACAATTGACCTGTGTGGGATAGGGGAAAAGGGAGGAGGTGTCTGGGTTCCAGCCTCATGACATCAGCCAGAACCAGGCTGCTTTGTTCCATGAAGAAATCCCTCAAACTTGTGGGTGTAGTTTCCTATTAGGAGATTCCATATCTCTGCAGCACCTGGTATGTTTACTCTGAGACCAAAATACAGCACTAGGTGGGTGTGCTGGTTTTGGCTGGGTTAGAGTTAACATTCTTCACAGTGCTGAGTATGGCTGCATTTTGGATTTGTGTTGAGCCCAGGGTTGATAACATTGAGATGTTATTGCTATTGCTGAGCAGGGCTTACAATAAGCCAAGGCCTCTTCTGTTTTTTGTACTGCCCCACTGGTGAGGAAGTTGAGGAGAATGGGAATCTAGAAGGAGACACAGCCAGGACGGGTGACCCCAGCTGACCAAAGGCATATTCCAGGCCATATGACATCATGCTCAGGATAAAAAAATGGGGGGAAGAAGAAGAAGAAGGAGGGGATGTTTGGAGTAATGGGGTTTGTCTCCTCAAGTAGCTGTTGCATGTGATGGGGCCCTGATCTCCTGTAGACGGCTGAACACCCGCCTGCCACAGGAAGCAGAGTATTAATTCTTTGTTTTTCTTTGCTTCTGTGCATGCTTTTGCTTTCCCAATTGAACTGTCTTTGTCTCAAGCCATGAATTTTCCAGCTTTTACCCTTCTGATTCTCTCCCCAGTTCTGCTGGTGGGAGAGTAAGCGAGTGGCTGCATGGGGCTTGGCTGCTGGTTGGGGTTAAAACCAGGACAATGGGTCATTAAACTTATGCAGTGTGACTATTCCTGTCCCTCAGCTTCCTGTATATCTGCTCCATTAATGGACTTCAAATCTTCTGGATATAACTGCAGGGAGCAGTGCACTAGATTTAGTGAAGCAAATTCTCAGAACTTGAAAGTGTAGTTTTTTAAACAAAGAATCTATTCTTAAACTTTCCGTTGGTTTGGGGTTTTTTTATAAGTTACAAAATCTTTTTTTATAAAGACCTGGAGCTATTCTGAGATGAGAAAATGTTGGCTGGTACATATAAAAAAAACCACCAATCACAGTTTTCTTCTTCATGTATGTTTTTCTACAAAGTAAAAAAAGATCCACCGCTAATCAGTAATGAAAGATGAACCTGAAATGAATCAGCACATTTCTACTGAAGATCCAGATGGGCCGGAAGATCTGTTTAACGTACCCAGCAATGAAAGTGCCCATTGTCTCTACACTACAGTATTGACATAGTATAATTTCCCTTAGTGTTTCAGGTCCTGGAAATGGCAGCATAAAAGTCAATATTTGACTCTGAGTTTATGTACGAGTTCCCTGTCTTGACCAGGTTTGCTTCCTTCTCTTCCTCTGGACTTTATTAGGGTTGCTCAGATGCCATTGATCTTTTTGGAGAGCCCCCAAGGAAATGCTAGCCCCCATGTAATTATAATCATCCCTTCAACCTGTGTTAAGCACAGTGAAAGAGCTATAGCACTCATTTAGACTTCTAAATATGAACTCAGTCTTAGATGCTGATTAATTACACCCAGGATGTCACCATGTCCCTCGAGTCCCACCAGCACACCAGCTGAGGGGCTGTATGTGATGGTCCAGCTCACGGGGAGCCAAGAGAGCTGAGCTGGCTGGTGGGGTCAGAGCTGCAGTCAGAGCCCCAGTGCTTCATCTGCTGTCAGCAGCCAGGGCAGCAGATCCAGCAGCAGACATTCAGCAGGGCTGCTGGATTTTTATGACTAGAGCATGTAAAAGCCCTCAATTATTGTCCAGACAGAGAAGTTAGCCAAATTATCAGGCAAGCCTGGTGCTCAGGCACAGTGCTGCAGAAAACAGTGAGACAAACCAAGATAGACATCACTCCCGTGCACTTCCTCTGCTTGTGAGGGACTGGCAAAAGATGTCCCAACATGAGGACAAGACCATGCTTGTTTTTCCTTGTCTTTCCAAATGAATGCTGAGAAATTTATGCTTTGGCCAACCATAATCCCATACCCTGTTCAAAACATTTGTATTGTTCATACAAATCTTGGCTGAAAATATATTTTAGGATCTCTAAACAAGTTTGTTTCATTTCTACAAGTATTTTCTTTCAAAAAGAAAGAATCAAACCCAACCCAAGGCATTAGAATTATGTAAACCAGAGCTTAAATTTTCTTCTCTTGAAACTAAAAATTGGTAGCATTAAGTGTGCAAGTGAACACATAAGGTAGTGAATCGTGACTATCTAGTGCTGAAAGGAATATAAACAGAAAACAATTTGTGAGCAAATGTATCATTCAAATGTTTTAAGACATTGAACCAATTTTTAAAGAGGAATACTTCTCATTACAGTTTGTTCTAAGCATTCATAAAAAGGAGCAAAAAGCTAAATTAATAATTTGTGTGATTGTATTTTTGGCTAATATTCTATTGCTCCTGGTGTAGTAGGACTTTGAATCTCCAGCTGTCAGCTGGTATCCATTTTATGAGGGATTGTTCAAGAAAGGAGAAATCCTTGTCCAGACTGCTTGGAAGTCTAAATTTCTGAGAGCTGATATTACAAAGGATTGGAAAGAGAGCTGGCATTACAGGACTGAAAACGAGGGTTGAGAAGATAAGGAAACAACAAAAGAACTATTTCTATTTAAAGTAAGACTTTAGAAAGAGGCATAACTGAAGGAGCTATAGTGAGACACATGTTAAGCCGTATGCATATATTAACCCAAGGACAGCCTGTCACAGGTCCTGAGGATGTTAAAAACAGGGAAATGTGTGAGATTGGGCTCATGTGACCAAGTGGAACCAAAAGGTAATGCAAGTTGTCCCCTGAACAGGTTGATCCTGAGGAGAGCATGGAGCAGTTTTGTGTCTGTCTTGTGCTTCCTGGACACTTTTAATTTACTAAGGTAGAAAACATTATTAAAATACTCTGGTTAATCATGAAAAAAAAAAGCCTCTCTACATTCAGTAAGTTAATAGGCTTTGTGCCAGCCAACCAGTTCTGTTGTTTCAAGGTGCTTAATATAGCACTGAATTAATTAGTGGATTAATTATCTGCAGTCAATATTCATACTCCAGTGCCACTGATGCCAATGGTGTTATTGCTAACCTTGTTAGATTAGTGATCCGCATTACTCTTCAGCTAAAGAAATCAGATGATTTTGAGATCTCTACCTTGTAGTAAAAACCTGAAGTACTCCCAGCTGTGGAGTAGATTTTTAAAATTACAAGTCAAGAGTTAGAAACAAAAGTAAATTAGAACTCCAAATACATAGCTTGAAATATTTTGAGATTTGGAAGTAATTGTTCAATATTTAATCCAGTAAATAGAATTTAAAACAAGACAGATTTTTAAATCTGCTGTTGCACATATTGACATAGTGGATTTTGCACTTTGTAGTTAGTGAATGTTAGTAGATATAAAATTTAGAGAAATAATCCTTATCTGAAAGGTAACTAAAGATGGTGAAAGTAATTTGAGAAAAGGTCAGAATAATGTTTATCTGCTTGATCAAAATTCTTTAAAACGTTTGTTTGAAAGATATTTGAACTAAAATGTCATTCAGCTACAGCAATGAGGACTGCAACTGATTTAGGCTGGTCACTCAGAAGTGAGAAACTGATCTTGATGTTAAAATACAGTCAATCAGGGAAACTGAGGGACAGGATGGATGATGAATGTGAGAGTAGGGGAGAACTAAGTTCTATAGGAATGAGATACTGAAAAATAAGACTGAATTTGAGTCCTCAGTTTGAGCTCCATTGGCATTTACAAATGCAATCTCAACTGTCAATTTAAAACAGGAATGGATGAGTAAAGTAATCCAGGGGAAAGGGAATCCATCAAGCACACTCAGCCCAGCCACGTGAACCTGGTTTCGCTGCTCTCCCAGTCCAGCTGGCTCTCTGACTGCACGCACAGACTGACTAATCTGCTGCCTGAGTGGGCTGCTGCTGCTGGTTAAGCCAATTCTTAAAATAATGGCTGACCTAATTATATAGCATGGATCTTTACCTTAAATATATATGATGACTGTTTACATGAAATGCAGACTGGATATTTTTTGATAATTACTTTTCACGTCTCGTCACATCTTCCTTCACTGAGCACAATTAAAGTGATGTGTATTTATATATCAAACTTTACAGCACAGATTTAGAAAGCAGAACGTGTTAAACTGATTGCTTTTCCCTAGTAGGCACTGAGGAGGTGGATAAAGGGGAGGAATAGTGATAGTGTCATTATCTGTCTTTAATAACTTCTCTGACAAAGGTTGAAAGCTTCTAGACATGTAAAATTGTCAGTGCAGTAATGCTACCAACCAGTTTTGATTGCTGAGTTCATTATGTAGCCTGCTAGGTTTTAGATCAGAGTCATTAATTACTGTGACAGTGTCAGACATTGCAGAGATCCTCTTGATGTAGAATCTATTTGGCATCTTCTCTATTACTATGAAAAAGTAGCATATTTTACAGGTGAAACCAATGGAGACAAACTACATCCACCATCGATAGATTAATAAGTTGTGGGTTAAATTTTGATCAGTGCTAGAAACGGATTTGCAAATAGGCACTACCCACTTTCTCTGTACAGAAAGGCGGCTCATAGGCTACAAGCAGTAGCTGGGTGCTATTATTATAGATGGTTTCTGCAGCTCCTCTTCTCTGCTCTCTTTATTGGGGCCATCTTGGATATTTCTAGAAAAGCTGTAGTCACAGCTTCAAATGCACTGTAGACATGGTTAAATCAAGGTTAAACCTCCCCCTAATTATCCCTTATTCTGGGCTTTTGTGAGACCAGTTGTGCAGAATTGGTTTTAAATGCTGTAGACAAATCACAGAATTTTCTTTAACATGTCAAAATCTGTTTAAGAGTGTTTAAGGATACTTAAACAGGTTGCATCAGTATTTTAACACTGGAAGTTCAGATTTTAATTTCAAAATGGTAATTTTCAACAAAACTTGAGCAACTGTTATTAAGAAACAGAAGAAAAGAAATTAAATATTACAAGGTGGTTCAATAGTCAGAAAATGAAGTAAGTTTAGTGAAACATGATGTCTTGGATTTGCCTAATTTTTTCTTCTTTTAAAAATCCTCTCAAAATATTATATTGCATTACTATAAGACATTCCTCTCACCAATTTATTTCAGCTCTCAATTAGAAGGTCAAAGACTTCATTTATCCAAGATAGTTTACCTCTGATGTTTCCTAGGCTTTCTACCTTCCCTGACCTTATGCACTTTGATAAATCTGAAAAGATAACAAGCTGAGAGTGAAAAAAATGATAGAGCTGGAGGCTACAGTTAGCTATCAGTATTGCAGGCATTGTGATAGGCAACTAAAATATGTGGGGATCCATGCACAGAAGAAACATAAGCAAAGTCTCTTGAGTGTCACAGGCTCATGAGTTTTGTCTTTCCTCTATATGAAAAGTGACAAGAGCAGTGTAGGGCACCCTTACACCCACAAAAAGTGGAAGGATAAAAAAAACCAGTGACATTTGTGCAACATGCAAGAAAATTTGAGGATAAATGCAGTTCCATAAGTAAAAAAGAAGCAATCAAAACCCAGGAACTTCACTTAATTTTGGGGGAAGAATGAAGTCAACAGTGAATCCCTGTGGGGGAGCTATCAGTGCTGTTCATCTGCAGCTCCCAAGATTACTGTGCCTGTGTACATGGTGGGATTAGATATTTCCTCTAATTAATCCCACTGGGACCCTGGGGAGTAACAAATTTGGTCCTGTGGTTTGATAGCAGGTGACAGAAATGGCCTAATATCCGGTCACTCCCTGTGGTAGGAAATGGGGTCTCCTTCCTCAGATGATGTTTGAGTTGTGTACACATTGGGCAATTTTGAAAAGTTCAGCAAATCACTGTGTATGACTTAGAAGTGGATTAGGTTAGAGAAAACCACTACAAATGAAGAGATGATAGAGAGGGTTTGGGGTTTCGGGGGGATTTTGCTTTTTTGTGTGGGCACTTTCTGCTGAGACAAGGTTTTTCCCCAAATTGTGCCCTTTTAATCACATTGTCCAGATTATTTAAAATGAATAGGCAATAGACTTCCCATATTTCCCTCAGGAGGCTGTTCCACAGTGAATAAATCTGATCTTTCCATTATTTTCTAGCTGAGCTAATGTTTTCTTTTTGCTACTTCAATCCAGTGCCGCTAGCCATGCTCCACACTGAATAGTCACTTGGTTGTTTTGTGCTCTGAAAAGAATTAGAGTTTTATTATTCTCTTTCTTTCTCAGTTAGCCATGTTAAAAATATTCAACCACTATCATAACTTCCTATGAATTGTCTTCAGTCCTGTCAGATGTTTTTATTTCACTTCACTGCATTTCCTCCTGAACACTGTTTTTTGAGTCATTCACTGTTTCTAAACTCCCTCTTACCATAAGTGCTGCTAACATCTATAGCAGAGTATATGAGCTGTGGCACAGCCCATGGCCACTGCTTAAATAGGTGTCCTCACTCTGCTGCATGTTTCTGTGTTGTGATGAAGAAAGGCACTGTGATACATGCAGCCCAGTGTAAAGCAGCTTAGACAGGATCCTGAACTGCTATTCCTAGCATAGGCTGTTATTAACATTTCACACTTTACAAAGATATTTTTATTTATCTCTTCCTTTTTGCACCATGGCCTGGAGTCCCAAAGAAGAACATTCTATTCGATTACCTTGACATATGCATTTAAATGTCTTAGTTATGTGCCTTTTCTCACAGACACTGGTGCTAGATAGCTTTTCTCCTGTACAATTGTAAGCAGTGTTGCACCTGGAAATGGCTGGCACACTTCTGAGGGGAAGAGTTGAGTGGCACAGGCCTGAAGGTTCACCTCACTAGGAAGACAGACTCTGAGGATGGTCCAAGCTGTCCTAATTTCCACTCTGCTGAAGTGCTGTTCTCTGGGTGGCTGCCCACCATGGACTCTACAGAGCTCTGGGCTCAGGAATAATCCCAAAGATTCAACTTCAATGTCACGTACTAAGAGAACTGCTCTACTTTATGCTTGTAATTGCATTCATCGAGGCATAGGACAAAAAATACTTGTTTGTAGCTTCAATAAACCTATAGTCCATTGAAGGGGGCTTTATCTGGAGAAACAGAAGTGCTGATTCCAAGTCACATTGTCTGTGCTTCCTAAAAACACACAGGCTAAATCCACTGACAAATTAGCTTGGTACCCAGTGATCTCAGAGCCTTTCAGATTTAGACTGCAGCTGAGCAGAGGAGTTGAAGGCCAATATTTTGGCCATAAGCTGTTCCCATTCCTTCCTAAATATGGTACAAATCTGCACAAATAGTTGTGCTGGGATGGTGCAGAGAGTTCAGAGTAAAAAATCTACAGCTGGAGTTGAATGGCCTCTAGAGAGCTGATAGATGCCATCTAAGCCTAATTAGTGTAGACACTGAAAAGTGGCAGTTTGTGTTTCAAACTTTGAAACATAAAGCTTCATAGGTCTTCAGTGCAGCTCTCTCATTCATCCTCCTTCTATGTGCTTATGGCACCACTTAAGAGGCTCTTGGCATTTTTTATGAGCAAAAAAAGAGATAATTTAGACAGTGGTCAAAACCCTGACTCTGAAGGCACTGCAGTGTTCTGCAGATGCCTTCAAGGCAGAGCCAGACATGGCAGCCAGAGGTGCAGCACGGAGGTGCTGTACAGCAGGGGAGGGTTGGAAGGCTCCTGCCAGGGTCAATGAAGCTGATTTTAAGGCAACATAATAATGGCGGTGTTTTGGTGCAACGTGATCATATGTGTAAAAGAAAAAGGAGGGCAGCATTATTTAATGATAATTAATTTTTAATATAAGAGGCCAACATTTAAATGAGCCTAAAATCTAAACCTTGGGTATGATCTGTGGAGGTGCAGTGGAGAGACAAGAAAGGGGAAGCTTGAATTGTTGGTAACTATACGATATTACCCAATTTTTACAGCTTCTCAGAGACTCAGTTTTGTTAAGACTTTGTGTCTGTGGATGCTCTTGGAGCTGGGACACATCCCTTTCACCAGGGCTTCATACCAGGAATGACTCTGCATAGGCACAGCTCTGCTGCTGCTTTCCTTCAGACTGCTGTATTAGCCATCCTTCTAATGTCCTCACCTTACTGTTTTTTCAAGCCTCCTACAAACAGATGTCCTGGAAGGCTGAAACAGCTCAGCAGGTCAATAGAGTAACAGGGAAAAGACAGACCCTCATGGGTGTCCAGAGTCCCTGACATGTGGCACTGCAATTATCAGCTGATCAAACAGCTATATATCACTGGGGGCAAGGAGCAAGGGAGGCAGCAAGTGTCTTGTCACCAGTCTCTTGTTGCAGATTTTGGACTGAGCCTCGCCATGACAGAGGTGGAGTTAGGGGGGCTGGAGAACCAGGAGCATGTGAGGGTCCCTGCCTTGACTGAACATTCAGCCTTGCCCTTCACCAGTTGCACTGAAACCTGGTTTTGACTTTTCCTTTTGTGGAAGTGTCCAAGGGGCAGACAGAGTGGTAAATGAAATGGGAGGCATGGAAGAGCAGCCTCCTGTGACCTCTGCTGCTGCTGGGAATGGGGGTCTCCTCTGGGAAGGAGGGTCAGAGGGCATCTGTCAAAACAGGACAGGCTGTGGGGAGTCTCTGGGACAAAGGCAATGGCATCGGGGGTCACCGTTCAGTGCTATAAAACATGACACAGGGAGACCTGTCATACACTGTGTTTGTGTCCCTGCCAGCTGGTGTCCTCTGGCAGGAACAGCTTGTCTGAATTAGCCATGGTCTTCACTGACAATGTTTGGAGTAGCTGGGCACTACGATGGATCTCCACTCATCTCAAAACACTTGGCAGGGGGAGTGCAGGTCTGCTCCAGCTGGGGAGGGAAATACCTTGCTGATGGCTGGACAGGGAGGTGGGAGGTGGGACGTGGCAGCAGCCAGGGTCAGGGCAGGGGTCCCCAGTGCCTACCCCAGCCCACTCCTCACTGCACAGGTGGGGAACAACTCATCCTCCGGGCTGTGAGTGATAAGGGAAAGGGTAAATGGATTTAGGGGAGAGAGGGAACAAAACACCTGTGAGAGCAGGAAAAGCTGTTTGATTGTAGAAGTGATGTGAGGGTAAAGCAATTCTGCTGGAGTAGCAATTGTGCCCTATCTTTAGAGGGAAATGTTTAGAGGAAGTGGCTGAAACACAGCCATTTTTCATGCATTTGAACCTAGGATAAAAAGACAGAGTTTCCTTATTACCTTCAGAATGCCCTTGTTCAGCACTTCCTTGTATTTGCTGTAGGAAATACCTTCAATATCTCAAAGAGTGAGGTTATCTGACTGCAAACACTTATTTAGTCATCTAAGTAACTTGCACCAAGGAAGAAAATAGGTAGTTTAAGTAATGTTGGTCACTTATTTCCCCACAGACTGCATTAAATTTGCTGACAGATTCAGTCCTGTGCTCTTTTGCATCACTTCCCCCTTCGCTCATGATCCCTAGCACTACTGGGATTCACTGAAATCTATTCTACTCCCTTTTTGTGCCTAGAAGTTTTATTCTGAGTTTAGGAGAGACCTAACCAACATTGCTTTTGAGTGGCTTCCACCTTCAGCCTTATCACACAGCCTTTGAAATACTGTCTTTTTTTCGAAACCTCTTTACTACTGGGGCAAAAGGGCATCAGAAGTGCAGTAGCACCCAAGTGGCTCAGAAACTCTCATCTTCAGCAAAATGTTTTAGGAAGCACAGATGGCTTTAACCTGTATCTATCTACCGAACACACAGACATGGAGTGTAAAATCCCTGCAAGCTGGAGAGGGGAGCACACAAGTGGCAACTTTGCACAGTGCCCTTCTCGCAGGCAAACAGCTCACCATGTGCCTGGGATGACTGCTGCAGCCATGGCCAAAGACTCCAGAGTAAAGCCTCTGGTGAGGGACAAGAGCATCGTTGAGAGATGCTATTGTGTCAGGAATGTCTCCCCTTGTGCCTCAGATGCGGGTTGAAAATTCCTCTCTCTTTTCTTCAAACATGAGTGAAAAGAGCAACCAGATTTTGGGAGATAGCTACTTTATTCTGAGAAATGTCACCCCAGCATGGTGCTGACTGTAACATTAGAATATCGTAATGATTGTTAAGACCAGCATGGTTTAATCTGGCCTTTTTATAACTAGGAAAAAGTCCTGCACAGAGTTCTCTGCAGTGAGACAAGTTGTAATGCCTATTTATTACAAATGTGTAATGTCAATAGTGCACCATATCCAGCAAGAAAAAGGAGGTGAATCTCTCTGGTCTTACAGACAAATTGAGAACAAAGTATTAATAAAAAAATTAATGATTGAACAGTGCTGTTAAATTTCTGCCTTTTGTTTCATAAACAAACTGCACAGAGCAGTAACAGTTTACAGTTCAGGAAGGACATAGTTATTCCCTGTGCTGACAACCACTTATGCTCTATTTAACACATGGAATTTAAGTGGTGCAGAAAGTAGACTTGGCCAAGAATTGCTGTCTGAAAGCCTCTGCAAAGAAAAATGCATTTACTGCCAAAAAAATTAGTTTTCAGTAAGACATTTCTTACTATTGTGCAGACTCATAGACCTTCCTCCTGTTTTGTAATTAGACATCAAAAGAAAGCCTGTCATTTAAATTAAAATATATCACTTGAGATCCTTTGAAACAAGCAGTATGCTGAATATAAATAATTAGTCATATTTCTGTTTATTTTAATCTCACAAATCTACTCGTGAAAGCCATTGTTGAGCATGCAATCTGCCATTAGAAAGACTCCTGCTAAATTTCACAGGCTCTGGGATAGGCTCCAGTGATTAACAGGTTGTGTAGATGAAACAACACTCATAATTACATGCATTTGTGCACAGCTAGACTGGACACGTTATGTTTATTTTGCTTTATATGTGGTGACTAGGTAATAATGAATGGCCTTTACTATGTGGGAGGTCAGAATAGATATCTTAATTAAGCCTCTCATTGTGCTCTGTGCATTTACAGGTTACTGAGGTAACACATGGGATGGAGAATGGGGATAGGGAATTTAGGAGACCCTTGTCTGGAAGAGATGCTAGTGAAAGCTAGAGGCACACAAAACACAGACAGTTCTCTCCTGTTTCCTTCCCCAGCTTTGCAATAGGAAATCCTGAATCAGGGAGGCGTAATGATCTGCTGGGTAATTTATATAGCCCAAGGCAAACTTGCTTGTGTAAGAGAGAGTTTGCACAAAGCAAATGTCACTTCAGATTGAGCAGTAACAGACTGTTTCAGAAAGGAGAGACACAGCTCCAGGAGTGACATGTGTGAGGATGAATCCATGTGCAGGCTGGCAGAGGCTGTCTCTCTGCCTACCTGTCTGTGTTTCCTCCTCTTGCAGAAGAAATAAGCTCAGGTCAGTGTAAAAGCAGAGATGTCACTTCAGGACCTTTATAGTCTAATCATTGCTATTTTGGGGTTCATTTGCTTAACCTTTGTTAGTATAAAGTGAATAGCAAAAATGGTTGACAACAAAATAAACCAGAAAAAGGGACAGTACTTAATCAATAATCAGGGGTGTGGTGACTGGATACAAATAAAGTAAAAAGCAGCAGGAAAAACCCTAAGTATTGTTATCCAGACTGTTTTCCTTTCAAAAAGATTGTCTGACAAAGATACAGCTTAAACTACAATAACCTACTTTGCTATGATTGAGTAGATCAGTTAAAAGAATCCCAGCTGCATTACTGAAACCCTTCAGACACCATTTTTGTCTGTTTATTAGTATTTGGCATTGAATTGATGTGAATTGCTCACACGGTTCAACCCTGGGTGTTTGATGTGGTAAAACAAAGAAAACTATAGAATAGTCCGTTTGTTACTGACACTCCTACTCAAAGATGATAACAGAGGCTCTTTTCTAATACTTTGCCTTTCTTTCACCTTGTCTCCTAACCAAGATCAACGGAACAAAGTAAAAATAAAGGAGGTAAAAGGAAAATTTCCGTTATACTTGATTTTTATCTAGTAAGATGATCTTAAACTCTCACGAAAAAATAAAACAGTACAAATATCACTGTGTTTGCTCAGTCACTCACAATTGCAGAAAGTGGGTCCTAAATACCCTCTGATATTTCTTGATATTTCTTTGTATTACAGTAACAGTGAGAGACCAGAGCTCTGTTTTTGCTTAGCCCTGAAAAAAACCCACACCAGGGCAAAGTCCATTTCTGCTAAATTAGTTTCTAATACAAACCCCATCCATGAGGCAACAGATGAATGCATCAGCAAGCTGCAGGGCATCAAAGCCACTTTTTTGTAGAAATCCCAATCCTTTCTAAGACAACATTCATACTCCTTACAGCCATATTGACTTACCAGTTCCCAGCCAGATTCTCCAGAATGTTTGCTCATTCAGGGGTTTCTCCTTTTACCAACACCTTAAAAACAAAGAATCTCAAAAGCTCACTCATTGTCCTTTCTCTTAGACACACTCTTCTGCTTCAAAAAAACCCCTAATGCACCAAGTTCCCTGTGTCTGTGCACCAACAGAGCAATGTAAGTTGTCTATATCAACACCAGAGTCAGGTTCATTTGGAGTATTTTTGAATGCAAAATTAATCAGTTAATTCTGTGAATGTGGTTTAGAATGAAATATTACTCCAGCCAGTTTCTTAGCATTCTTACGGTAGAAATCCTTGGAAGAGAAATGCTGCATGCAATGCTTTGCAGTGAGATGGATATTCTGCATTGAGCTGTACTCATCACATGCTCAGATAACCCAGGTAATTGCAAACCAGGCCACTCTGTTATGCTGCCCGGCCCTTGGCTATATATAACCAGTGCTTGCAATCTCTGGGTGTCTTATCAGCTGGATTTTCCCCACAGAACCTGTATTGGAAGGCTGTGACTTTTCAAGGCATGGAATCTGAATGAAGCTGCAGTTTCTCAGAAGCCAAGATCTTTCCTGTGCTTCTTGGCATGAGGCACCTAGGTAAGAGTAAAGGGAAATAGCTTTAAATTATGTCTTTGGCACCAAGTTGTTGCAGGAGAATGTCTTTTACCCCTTCTGTCTCCCCATGTGGCTGTAATAACATATTGGCACCTCAGGCACCTAATGCTGATTTTTGTGGTATAAAACCCAGAAGAAGGCTGCCAAGAGGAAGGGATATGTTGATTGCAACCTGGTTTCAATGGACAATGAGATTATTATGAATCCTTAACAGCAGGGCAAAGCAGTGCTTGAAGGTGCTGCTGGGCCACAATTACCCACCCTGCACCCTGTGCTCAGAGGTGGGACGTACTGCCACTGTTATTCCATCTCTTGCCTCTTTTTTCATGTCAAGCTCTCAGACAGGCTGCCATTTTTTCCCCTTTGGTAGCTTAAGCTCTGCAGAGACAGGATTTATTCTTTTCTGTGGTGGGTTCCTTTTCCTGAGAGGGCCTTTAGGCACTGTTGTAGCAAAGGCAGTTTTACTCCTTTCTGTGCAGCAATGAGAGTAAGGGGAGGCAGCAAATGCAGCAGCTCCTCACTGAAGGAGGTGGGATGATGATTAGCAGAGACAGCTATTCCATGCACGCACCATTACATGCCATTACATGCAAGACACCACAAGACTGACGCCTCCCTCCCATCTGGCTGAACTTCTCTACACACATGCATACATAGATCTCGTGTTAATTTTAGTACGAGTTGCAAGAAGGGGGTCAAAAACCAATAATTATATAAGTACACCTTATGATTTGAATTGTACTTATGCCTTCCAATGCCCATTTAGGCTTAGTTTACCAGCTGCGTACCAACCTGCAGTTCAGCTTCCTATTGCGTGCCAGGGTGCCTCTGCAAGAGCTTTTAAGTGATGGTCCCTGTACAAAGAGAAGTCAAAAGGCACAGTACAGCAGCCCAAAAACTGAGAAGGTCCTTTGTTCTTTCAGAGGGAGTGGAAGTTGAAATGATTTACAAGAGGTGACTCAATGGGATTTTCAGAGCTGGTCTGCATGGATGGGTGCAAACAGGTCTAAGTTCCTTTGCTCTGACTAAACCTGGTTCAGAAACTCCGGAGCTGTGCTACTGTTGCGCTCAGGTTGACTTGCCTTGATGAGAAGCTAATAGAGTTGTGTGGCTTTCAAACCAAAGCTGGCTCCTGGCCAAGCAGCCTGGAGCACAGGCAGAGTGAGCTCATGTCTGCCTGCATCCACCCATGGAGAGGGGGCACAGGGGTTATGTTTGACACAACTGCAAGGATACTGCTCTTATGTACTCCAGGCCTTAGCAAGCATCACACTAATGAACCAGGGCTTTGGGTTTGCCTTGACCAGAAAGAACAACTGATGTGGAGGATGCTCCAGGGAACATGAGCTGCAGGCAATGGAGAAAAAGGGGACCCTTGAATTTCTGAATCACTTTGAAGACCTTGGGTAAACTCCTTTCTAACTACAGCTTATTTTATGAGAGTGCTACCTCAGCTGAGGATATAATCCTGTCGAAGCTTTAAATGTTCTGAATTTTTCCAAAATTAACTCTAAATTAGTTTCAAATACTTTTGTTTTCTTCCAGTATCTTCTGCTTGTGTTTATCTTACACCAATCTGAGGGTTGTACCTGAAGTTTCAAACATTTAAAAATCTATCACTTAAGACTTTGTAAAATCAATCTGCTTAGACGGAGTCTATTTATATATGCTCAGGCAGCAACTGCAGCTTGCTATAGTTCTAACATCCCAAAAAAGAAATCCAAAGGAAAAATTGCTTTCTGTATTGTGTTAGATTTAATAGAGCAGGCAAAGAAAAAATTGGCATCTGTTTCTTGGCATTTTTTTCTACTACTTAGCTATAATCTTTCTGAAATCATGAAGTTCCTCTCAAAATACTAAAGTATGATTAGATTGTGAAATGTGAATCCAATAAAAGATGATCCTGTGCTTGAAGGATGCATTGCTGTCATGAAGCCAAGAATTAAATTTTTTAAAAAATTGTATTTAAAATGTGGTATCAATTTACTGTCACATTTTCATGTAATTAGATTGAGTACAATAGCCTTTTAAATATGTAGATACTTCTTGAAACCTCTCTTAAATGGCAAAATGAAGCTGATTCCAAACCAGAAAATCAGTAAGGCTATAAATTCGTAATTAATTTTTCTTAAAAGTTCCCAGACATTGACAAAACAATAACATTGCCTCAGTTTGGACACAGATACCTAAAAACGTATCCTCTTTTCAGGTAGGGTCGAACTACTTGTGTGAAGAGTGACACAAAGATGCAAAGTTGGCTTAGGGGTGTGGTGCTGCCACCTGCATGAAAGATCTGAAACTCAGAGCAAACTGAAAGGTGGTGAGTCCTGGTTTTCAAGGATTTCTAAGGTGTTCTGTCCCAGATTAGGAGTCAATGAATTTTTATCACAAAGGCTTCCCCAGACTTTCCTTGTTTTGGGATATCTTTTCACCCTGGCCGTCACAGCTTCTTCTCCTACTTGCTCAAATATTAATACTCTTTTCAGAACCTCGCTGAATCTTTGGACACACAATGAAACCTTGGAGTAGCAAGTATCTGTAGTGCTTTCTAAAGAGTCTGGTCTAGTTGTATTTTTATTTTAAAAATCCTTTCAGCCTTGATTTACGCATGAAGGACAAGCACATGTAGCAATGGTTCTGAATAATTAATTTTTTGTTACCACTATACTGTCCACTATATGTCTCTTAAGAATAAAGACTTTTATACTTCTTAAACTCACATCTTGGCCAGGCTATATTAATTTCTACCCCTCAAAAAAACTCCCAAGTGTTTTTGAGATGCTGAACAGAAGAGGATGTTCATAGTGGGTGCTTTTATTCTCAAAATAGTAGCATGCTTTCAGCATTGTATTATGGCAACACAGTATTTTATTAATTTACCAGATTGCAGCTGACGACTGATCAGAGACACTGTTCCTATGAGCACTGAAATAGGTTTCCAATCTCTCCATCCTTCCATGTTAACTAGACTTCATCAGAGGTAGTTGTGAATCTACCATGAAGTTAATATTAAAATTAATATTTTATTCATATATATGAAAAGAATGCAACCTGTTAGAGGAATACTTTTACACCAAGGGATTCCAATGACTTTTTGAAGTCCACGTCATGACTTTCACAAGCTGGACTTGCCTGCGTTTGTGAGGCTTGCCTGAACAATGGTTAGGGACTTTATACAGACATACATCAATACCTCCTTCAGGGAGCTATGAAGAGCGTTATGGGTCATAACAAGCATCTTACATTTGAGATCAGACATACAGTTTCACAGTAATAATACCAGGTCCCCATTGTCTTTTTCTGGGTCAAGCCAGGATTTGGTCCTGGATGTTGGAATAGGGCAAGAGGTTGCCAGATGAGCAACCTTTAAGAAGATCTGTTGCTAACTACAGAGGACAGTTGGAGTTGCCTAAAAATGTATGGCTCACTTGCAGAGCATTCCTAGTTATACACTGGAGAACTGAATTTATTCCACATGCCTGGATAACTCAATTAGCATGGAAGAAGAGCAAACAGGCACAGATATAGATGAAACAGCTCCTAGGTCCTAAAAAGTCTTGTCAGTGAGAGGGAGAGCATCTACTCAATATGACTAAGGAAACTCATGTTTTTGTGGTTGTTGTAGTAGTCGAGCTCCCCTCAGGCACCATGAACAACTAAGATCTAAGGGCTAACAAGGCTCAGTTAAGACCAGCCTTTGAAGATTAAGGTTAGGCAGTGGCTGCCTTGCATGGAAGACAAACAGTGGAGAGTGCCTCTGGAAGTGTGCCACCTATGCTAGGACATCTGCTCTATGCCCAGACAGCTCCTGGGATGCTACCAGGGAGTCCCCCCAGAGGCTGGCTACTCCAGGAGCCAGTAGAAACACAGGCAGATAGCACAGCGCTTCATAGAACCATACAATCATTTATGCTGGAAGAGACCTCTAAAATCATTGAGTTCAACCATAAACCCAGCGTTGTCGTGTTCACCATGTCCCTAAGTGCCACATCTACACCTCTTTTAAATAACTCCAGGGATGGTGACTCAACCACTTTCCTGTACTGCCTGTTCCAGTGATTGACAACCCTTTCAGTGAAGAAATGTTTCCTAATATCCAACCTCAACCTGCCCTGAAGCAACTTGGAGCTGTTTCCTCTTGTCCACTTTGCTCAGATCTGCTCAAGTGTGCTGCTTGGCCTCACTCTCTCATCAAGCTGGTGGACTCTGTTGGAAAGCACCCTGACAGAGTATGAAGATCTCTCTCCCCTCATGGCTTTTATTGCCCAGTCATCTCTCTGCTTGTTCTTGCATTTGTTGTGCAGACCCCTGACCAGCCTTACCGTGAGTTAACCCTCTGCAGCCCTCAGAGTGGCTCTGTTGCTGGCTGAGCATCTCCCAGACAATCTGGCAGAAACTTTATACTCTGCCATACTCTCCAGCCACTCTGAAAATATTGGACAGGACCAAGGAAAGATGATCAACAACCTCATTTTACCCAATGAGATAAGTTGGTCTAGTTTATGATTTTTAGACTGCCTATAGAAAATTTGTCCTTGTAATGTCTGTTTTAGCTGTAGAGAAGATGTGACTGTGCTGCCATAGTTGTTAGCACTGTACCTAAAAAAAATTACGATAGAGTCTCATATAATGTCATATAGGACCCTGAAAAAAGGCATTTAAATGCTGAAAATATCTCTAGAAGGACTTCTACATGTGTCAGGCATTTCCTTCTTACTTACAATCATAATTCACCCATTAGTTGAACAGGATGAATCAAATTAATGTGTACTTGGGCTGGTGATTTTAAAAAGTGTATGGTTATGGAGGGCTGACAGGATGTACTCAAGGATTTTATGAGTAACTTTATTTTCCTCCATGCTGCTGAAGAAAATGTTGGAACTGCACTTTTGAATAACAAAGAGCAACATGGAAAATTACACGTCCCTTTTGCTTTTTTCCCTAGATGAATAAATCAACTTAATTTGTAACTGTCACCTGTCCAACCAAATATCAATATCACACGGTGACACTTACAGAAGGGCTGGTAGGACTGAAGTGGGCAGAAATGTCAAAATAGATTAGGCAACAGGCGATCTCTAGCCTCACAAAAATTGAATTTTGTGCCTAACTCCTTGTTGAAAAAACCATGTGGCATGTCTGGTGACAAAGTGGGGAGCTACCACGTTACTTGTCATATGATTAAGCGCCTGATCTTCCAAAGTTGTTTTCAGTAGGAAATCTGGAATTAAAAATGCTGAAATGAAGGATGCATCATAGCAACCATTGGAGAGCTACAAAATATATGACTGTCTTAGTCCTAAGTTCCCATACATGACTTTATGAAGAGTGGTCAAAAGTGACAGTGGACAGGGAGTGGGCAGCAGGGGAAGATGCCTGATCTGGAAAGGAAGGGGCAGAGCGGTTCAGCAGACACTCAAAGGGAATGAGTAGTCTAAATCATGCTGTAGGGAAGGTACAATAAGATCACATAAAAATCAGTATTGGGCTACATCAGATGTCTGTGTCTCCTATGTGGTCAACAGGAGCCATGAACACAGGCAAGCAGATAACAAATTTCTGCAGTTTTCCTGCAGATATTCTTCAGCCTCCAATTCTCATTGCAAGGACTTACCAAGTTTGATTCTTCTCACCTTCCCAAGCTGCTGATGCACAGACTCCCCTAAACCAGGGCGCCTGGTCCACTATAGACATCTGTTCTCTTTAATTCTTCCTTAGCAATTATTTTCCTGTTTCCAGTTATTATCATGCTGAAGTTTAAAGTTAGGTTTAATTGATAATGTCATATTTTGCTCTGGGTTTTGTGTACGTACACAATGTCTACACCAACAACTAGTTAGATATAGATATTGATATGCATATGCACTTATAGATATGAAGGTATGTATGAAGTAACAAATTTAAAAATGCAATTAATTAAAGTTCCTTGAAGAGCCTATTACTGAGTTAAAAAAAAAAAAAGCAGAACAAAACTAAATAATATTCAAGCAAAGTCTCAAACTAAACAGAGACAAAGATATCAGATTTTGAAATCTTATCCTGAACATACTCTTCTGTGAGATTATATACTTTGGGAGGCTCAGAGAATGCCCATTAAAATTATTGCTATTTGTGTAATTCAACATTGAATACATTTACTTTACAGATGATTGCTACTGTTACAGAATGCACATAATCATCTTAAGTTCAATAACATCCAGTATCACAGTCCTGTATAAGGGAGGATTTTAATTTCCTTAGGACGGTGAATCCATTGATTTTCCAGGTTTCTTTGCCACTATTAAGAAATCAAAATTTTATAAGATTCTAAGCATATCCTTTTTCTTGCATTGATTTGCTCTTTTTAGTAAGCCAGGAAGATGTGAAACATTTTAAATCCCTTTCTTTCCATATTCCCATTACTGAATAAAAAATCAGCTTTGTAGCTGAAATTTACATGCATGAGGCAAAGGAACATAGCACATCTCCTTTCAGAAGATGGGCACTTCAGTTCAAAGCACTTTCTTCCTGAGTGAGTTCAACAAGTCCACAAAGTAATGAAGCATTTGTGTTCAAAGTCTCTTCTCTTGGGAATACCTTGTCTCTAAGGGTACTCAATGGCATTTGGAAGAAGCCTAATTTCAATGAGCTCAATTTCCACAAACTGAAGTGGCAGAAAAAGATCATAATGGGTTTGCATATGAAATGGCCAGAAAATGTCACCAGGAGACAAAATGAGAATACTACCCATGAGTTCTTGTACACTGATGCATCAGAAAAACTCTCTTACAGGGTAAAATACCTATGAATTATATGCAGTGTCCCTTTCCAGAAGGTTTGCTTTGGCAAAGGAAAACAATTTGCAGATGTATTAAAAGGTAGGTAATATTTCCTTCTGGGCAAGAAGATGACATTTTTCTACACACAGCATGTAATAGGACGCAGCAAGTTACAATTTTGTGGCATCTCTGGTCACTGATTAAATTCTCATCTGAAGGGTGTTAGGTAAGCAGTAAATGGGGCCATTTTCAACCCTGGGAGAATCAATGCCAACCTCACATTAAAAAAGAATAGCGGGTGACGAAACAGTTGCAGAGATGAGCTGAGGTGGGCTTGCTAGAGCTAAAGAAAGAATGGCTCCTTTATAATGCATGAAGCCCCTTGGCCTTCATTAAAGGATAAGTATGCTGTCTTGGATACTGCCTTACCCCAGCATCTTTATGTCCTTGGTTTTGGAAAATGTCCAGATGAAGACCATAAGGATATGTTCAAGAGTAAAGCAGAATGTGATAACGGCTTTGAGGTTGTAACTTGCTGAGCCTATGCAACTTGCAAAGGGAATCCAGCTGGGATATACAAGCACTCATGAGAGAAGTGAGAACTAAATTGTCATGAAAGTTATATCAGGTGCCTCCACCACAAAGCCCATGGTGAGTGTGTGTGTGCAGTCAGCAGTGAAGGTGACCAAGGATGGAGGAATCTGCTCTGACAGGAAAACAAGACCAGGAGCTGAGATGGTCTTCAGGCAGACTCTCTGCTCAGGGCTGTGCAGCAGGAATGTGTGTTGAAAAGACACTGTGGGTTGCTATATGTCCCTGCAGAAGTGCTGTGAGATGAAAACCTCTGGGGAACATCTGTCCATCCAGTTGGCTTTGCTGCCTGACTGGTTGTTGCAAGATGGAAAATAGGGGGGAATTAAGCTGAATCAGAGAAAAAGTCACTAGGTGTACCTGCCAGACAGTTACAGACAAAGTCTGCAGTTAAAAGCAGATGTTCAACAGGTTATTCAGACTAATTTTTCAGCTGTGCATGAACATTGCACTGAATGCATAGAATGGGTTGGAAATTTCCATGAATCAACGCACACATGACTAAAGGGCGTTATGAAAGACAGGAGTTAAATTCTTATACTGACAAGCTGAAACTAATGTGACTAGAAATATAACCATCTCTGGATGCAGAGGATGTTGTAAAAGAAGTTGTTAAGCTCCTTTAAAAATGCAAGCATTAAAATCAATTGCTAAACTGCAGGCCTGAAGAGCAGTGAATTTGAAATTGAAATTTGTGGGGTAGTTAGAGCAGTAATAGAGTGATGAGTCTTCAGTGGGTGGTACGCTATTTTAAATAGCTCTTATAAAACCACCTAGATGAAAATTAGATGATTACAGTAATAGTCCTGATTTATGCCAAAGGAAAACCTTCCTTCCAACTATAAAGATTCATTAAAGTGTCAGCAAATTAGTGAGTAAAGAAGCACTTGCATATATAATTATTCAGATTTTTCCTAAAGTCCCTCAGTGAGGCTATTAAAGAGAACCAGGCACCTAGAGGTTGAAAGGTAATGTTCTGCTGTGCTTTGGAAGTGGCTAGGAGACAGCAAAATTCAAAGGATAAAGAGTGAGCTTTCATCTAGAAATGAGATTAATAGTGAAGTGCTTGCAATGCATCTGCTGTAACTGAGTCTGTTTATTAATAATCTCACAGCACGGCATAGTACCAAAATTTGCAGATGATGTTAAGTGATTTAGATCAGTCAGGGATTAAGACATGCAGACATGACAAAATGAAGCCACCAGGCAATGTATGTGAGTTTGATACTTGTTCTGGTTTTCTTTTTTTTTTTTTTTTTGATCCAAATCAAAGTCATAAGCATTGAAAGAAACTGTGAAGTTCCTTGCAGCACTGGACTGTACTCTAAATGAAGTGATAACAGATTCAGTGCAAGACTTGCAACTTATTACAGATGGTCCAGAAGAAACCTCTGCTTAATACCAATGAAAGAAAAAAGGGATTTGATTAAAAAAGGGACAAGAACAGGGCAGAATTCTATAGGACTGTCATATCTCAATCCTTATCACCCTCTCACTCTTAATAATGTTTGCAGTTGTAATCTGCCAGTCCTCATCAAAGTGCAGCCAGTGAAAGAAATCAGTTCCACATAAAAAGCAGCAGATATGATCTACAACAAGGAAATATTCTCAGAGACTAAGAAAGATCAATGAAGACATTAATAAGAGGGAACAGAAGCTGAGAGGCTCATGAGAAATAAAGGAATGCTCATCAGTTTTAAATAAAACAGCTTTAATGCAAGAAAGAGAAGAAACTGGTGAAGACTAACAGTTTTGAGACAGAAAAATAGCTGTTCATGTACAGAACTTGCTTAATTTTCTGCAGGAAATATTAAAGCAAATAGGTCATGAAGACTGTCAAACGGAAAAGAAAATCATGCCAAAATTCAGTATAATACTCAATGGATAAAATTTGGGAAGAACTGCATTTTTACAACAGTGCTGACTCAGAGATATGAGCTAACCTCTGTATAGGGTTAGGAAAACTATTTTCACTGTAAAAATTTTTCATATCCTTGTACAATAACCATTACACCTGCAGTGGGGGACACATTTTATCACAGACCTTTATTGTGCTTTTATTCTCTTCCATTAAAAGACTCAGGCCAGTGGCATCCTCCAGCCTTGGAGATCTATATTTTTATTTAATTACCTCAGAAATACATCCAGGCAGCAATTGACCCTCTTCAATGCTCAAAAGCTTGGCATTAAATATGCCATCTGAATGGCACTCAAGCTCTTGTCTGATTCCTTGGAAAAGGTAATTTTGGAAAGACTGGATGGTACTTACCATGGGAACATTATTTATACTGTGTTATTAGCATCCAGAACTTAACATTAAATGAGAAGGAAAAGAAATATAGAGAAACTCCAAAGAGAAATAGAGGAGTGTAAGTGTTCTGAAGACACAAAATTAATATAAAGGTCAACAGGGTGAAGACGAGACACTTGGAAATTAAGAAATGCCTTGCATTAATGTATTATCACAATGCCCACTGACAATCCAGTAAGTTGTCCTTGCTGCCTTCTTTCTTCTCACCCCAATTTAATTAAAAACAGCCACCTACTTCTCTTTGATTTCACTTCCCAACTGGTCCAGGCAAGCTCTGCCTTGCACAAAATGTGTCAGCACCAGCTGCTTTTGAAGGTCGTGTAATGCCTCTGCAGAAGGAGAGTCAGATGCTCTTTATTTCACCCTAGCACCATCCACTCTCATTTATGGATGTGGAGGCTCCATGTAGAGATGCAATTTCCATTTTGCAGGCAGAGACCTGGCAGGGAGGTTACTTTCCCAAAGGAGCACAGCCTGTGGAAGCCAAGGCTGCAAAATAGACACAGCATGACTTAGGTCAGGCTCAGCTGTTGCAGGTCTGGGAGCTTCCTGGGTCCAGGTGGGAGAGGAATAAGGGATTAGCCCTGGGCTCATGCTGCTGAGCCAGACCTGTGCTGTCCTACCCATCCCTTGACATCTGGAGCAGAGGAAGAAGTTCCTGTATGCCACTTACAGCATGGCTAGAGATGCCAAGCTCACTGAAAGGAAGGGATTTCCAACTTGGACTGTACAAAGGTTTGCTTTATGCACTTTATCATGGTTTTTAATTCATGCAATGCAGTAACATTTTAAGGTGTTTGTAAACTTGAATGAGCATTTATAAACTGAATTGGGGGGATTTACAAACTGAGGTGCATAGTAAGCACTCTGGTCTGAACATACAGTAATGAGGTTTTCACACAGATTTTTACACTAAGACAAACAGCTCTGACTAAATAACCTGGTAAATAAGGAGATGTTCCTAGTGCCAAGGTGCAGGCAGTCACACATGGCCAAGTTCCCTCCCTTCCTAGGGTAGGTCAGGGCACATCTCACCTCTCCTTTCCCATCTCCCCAGCATAGCTTCCCCATGCCAAGGATCCCACCTGTAACAGGAATGAAAGGGCACAGAGACACTGACTACAATTCAATAGAGCCCCAAATATGCACAAAGTACTTGTTTTCCATTTATGAGGGTTATTCCCCAGCTTTCTGAAGTCTAAACAGGGAGCAGACAACAGAAATCCTAAGTGAAACGGATTTGAGAGGTTGTGGTGGCTGTACACTTGTCCTTTTTCTCTTCTCGTGTCTGAGTTTTCCACTGGATACCTCACTAAATGCTTTGTTTTGCACAAAGATTGCTCTGAAGTTGCTTAACCAGCAGGTGTACCAGGACCCGGGGAAGCTGTGTCAGAGGCCGTGTCCTCAAGGCCACAGCAGGGAAATGTGAGAGGTTTCCTTTCACAAGTCCTCGTGCTCCAGGGCTGCCTTGCACATTCTGGAGAGAAGTGAGCTCTGCTCTCAGGGGGAAAGGTAAGAGCACCTTCTTAATGTAGTTTTCTCTGCTGAGCAGCCGTCAGACTCCAGCTTTACACTTATTTATAAGCAGGCTTTTAAAACCAAAACGTTTTCTGTAAATGGCTACGACTGACCTTTCAAAAGTCTGTCAGGCCCTTTGAAGCTACCAAATGGCACAGGGTAATATCATCATGAGGTAACAGTCACCTGCAGGCTCACTATGATTTTCAAATCCACTCATTCCTCATTACACTTATTGAGATGCAAGAGAGCCAGTCAGGTTCAGATGTCACTGACAGAGCCATCACTGGGGAATGTGGTGTGATGAGGAGGAGCAGGATTCACGTCCCAGACTTCAATAAGGTTTTAATGACCATTATAGGAATGGTCATACTCTCAACTGTGATAAATTGGGATAGTTCTGCATATGTCCAAACACTTAAAAAATTTATACCTCCCTGGTTTTGTAGTAGCTGAAGGTGTAAAGCACAGCCATAATTCAATATTAACAGCATGAATTTTGCTGTTGAGGTCAATGGGATCCCACCACCACGACTTTAAAGCAGCAAAACAGCTGGTTGAATTCAATGTACTGTTCTCTTCTTCCTAAGGACACTTTTTTCCTTTGATATTGTTTTTGAAAGGTTTGTAGAAACCCGCAGATAGCAGAAAAAATGGAAGTTTGGAGTTTAGTTTATTTTGACCTCGTCGTGGTGACAGGAAAGTCACAGTGGGAAATATCAGCAGCGTTCTGTAACTCAAATGAACAAATCGATTTTCTGAGTTAAAAGCACCAAGCACAAAGGGTCTTGCTCTTCTGCAGCGCTTCCAGGGAAAACACTCCTGACTGGACTACCATCACAGAGAATTAAAGTACTTTCCTAAAATCCCAGAGATTATAATTTCCTTTTGAGTTAGAACCTGCCTAGCACTGAGACTCTGGAGAGAATTAAACCGAATTTAGCTGATCAATACACAAAGCTTATGCAACCATGTTTCCTTCTGGGTGGGGGAAATTCTTCGGTCCATCATTGTTCGGCTTCATTCTTCAGTGAATTAACATCTCAAATGACTATTCAGGTCACATAGGTTCAAATCGCTAAGGCAGAAGCAGCTTTGCCTCTTGAGGACGACTGTCAAGCAACAGGGAAGGTAAATAAAGGGGTTTGTTTAATGTTTAAAGAGCGTACTAATGGACAATTAGCCAGAGGATTTGAGAGCAGTTTTTTAAATCCACAAAAAAGCAAAGCTTCAAACACTCAGCAAACTCTGGGCAGTGTTTTGGGCTAACACCACAGTACACATCAGAGAACCGCAGCGCTGATGGTGGCGGGAACCCGTGATTGTCACAGCTTCTGCCGGGAAGTGGTGACAAAAATCGCAGGTGTCTTGAAGAGAGCAGTAGATAAGCGAAGAAAGTTTGCAGGGCAAGGAGACAACTCTGCTAAAGTATTTGCCCCAAGCTTCCGACTTTGGCTGACCCGCATCTCTACCCTATCACGGCTGCAATGCCAGTGTTTATAATAGAGATGATATGGGAAGAAAGACCGAGTCATCTGGTTCAATGAAATCAGCACAGTCATGCAGTACTTCAAATCCTGTTAAACTCTTCAGAGTGAGTAGATCATGTTTTAAAGAGCACGGCTCGCAGTTATTTCTTATTTAGAGTGGGCTGAAAAACACAGTCCATACTGTAATGCTGCGTGTTGCTCACAGCATCCCTGCTGTGAATGAGCACATTGAAAATAAGGAAATGTAATTTTAGAGAAACAGCTTATTTTTGAGGTGTTTCAGTGAAATTCTGCCTCTGAAAATAAGGTGAGGTAGCACAATAGGACTGGCTTTTCACTGCGTCCCAAGTTAGATAGCATCCTCACTAGAAATGAAAAGCAGAAGGCAAAAAAAAAGAGGAAAAGTTGGCACATGTGCTGGAAAAGAAAAAAAAAAAGCTATGCTCTGAGGTTTTTTTTTTTTTTTTACTTTTAAGTTGCTTTCAGAGGTCAGGCTGTTGGAATTTGTAGTTCTGTTGCAGAAAGATACCCTGCTTCTGAAATAAAATTAAGTTACCAGCATTAACTAAATTGTAGATTTTGTGTCATAAATACCAGATCACTTCTCAGTTTTCTGATCTCGAAGTGGATTTACTAGATCCCTGATGAAATCGGGTGACAAGATTAAAAAAAAAAGAAGAGGATAAATATAATTTTTTTTAGCTAAGAGACAAAATCCAAACAGTCAAGATTACTGTTGTGAACTGCCAGTGAAACATATAATAAAAATAAATTCAATAAAGCACTAAATTAGCTGATCTGAGGCAAAAGCTCCTTTCAAATTAGGTTCAACAGGTATGAGACATTCATTTGACCCTCAGTCTGTTAAAAGAAATCAAAAACAAAGTCTTAAAGATCTTCTGCTGATACTATCATCTCAATGAATTATTCGGCTGCTGTGAGAGCAGGGCATTCAGTGTTGCCTGTTTGTGATAGTAGCTGCTAATTAGGAACTTTACTTCCTCCCAGGTTGCCATTTTCTAAGTCACACTCATCAGCTTTTGAGATGCAGTCCCCTGCTAAAGTGTAGAGTTCGGTAACAAGTTAGCATTTTCCAGACATTGGGTCGACCCTTGCTTTCTGTACATGAATAGACCCAACAGAATCCTTAGTTCGCATTAGACCAGGACAAGGGTGCCAATAAAATAGAATCTTCTCAGCCTGCTACAGAAATGGAACGAACTGACATTTCCTGAAAAGTTCAAGTTTCTCAAAATGGGTAAATAAGTCAGTTTCCAGGCAAGGCTCACACTGTGCATGGACAAAGCTTGGAGTTGTGGGCACATTGTCTTTCTGTACATAAAATGGCCTACATGTTCCCATATGAACATGTCAAACCTGAACAAATTACTTACTATGTCTAGATAAAGCCCTTACTGACCTTTACTAAATTTTTAACTGTTAGAGAGTAAAGCTTATAGTACGTGTTGAGAACTTTATTCGAGCACATATTATCACATTATTTTCTTCCAGATTTGCAAATAAAAGATCATTATTACTATTACTTTTGCTACTACTACTACTACTATTATTATTTTATTATTATTATTGCATCTTCCACAGTATAGATACTACAGTAGAAACATGTGCTTAGTCCTTCCCAGACACAGTACACATGATCTGTGAATATTCCAGTGTTTCCTACCTGTGAACATCTTTGAGATCTAAGAGACCTTAAAAAGAGAGAATCAGAAACTAAATTCTTTTACTGCTGAATGGTATTAAATTCTCAGTGAAAATATTATTAAAAGATTATTCAGTACTTTAAAACATCTGAAACTGCTTCATCTAAAACCCTCTGCAAATATCTGTATTTTTATTGGATATGTGTGTGATGCTGGAATCAATTTTTTGTTTGTCAAAATCCTGTGACATCACATTCTTTCTTGAATCTGTAGCTAGGTTTCCAAAGTAATAACGTTTTTTAAAATGTTCCTTCTGCAAGTATTTTGGTAGCAGTACCAGTTGTGGAGTGTGCTGAAGTTGTGCCGAGGTTATGGCTACAAAGGCACCTGTGCTTAAGAGGCTGCACCACACGTGACAGTAACACCTCAGCCATGGCCCGTCCTGCAGCCACTCCTGGCAGCCCACAAGTCGGCCCAAGAGCAAAATGCAGCTCTGAGGTGTTTGTAGGCGTGCCAGACTGACTGACCTCTGACAGATATGTAGCTTGGGACAGACAGCAGTAGTGATCACAGCCCCAGTGATTCTGTGACATTTCCTTGTCCCACCCCAGGCTGGTGTCTCTTCCAGTAAGGAGTGCTGTAGTCCCTGGGGCTATCCATCATTAAAAGGGTCCAGGGGTGGGTTTGAGCTCTGACAACCAACACTCATTCCTAGGCTCTTCAGGCACTGCCATGGGGCTGGAGCTGGTGCCACCCATTCAGTGCAACCCCTGCGTTGAGCGGGTTCAGTGATTCACACCCAGGCTGCTCTGTGCTTGCTGGCTGAGGACAGGGGACAGCAGTAGTCGAACCCCAGGAGAAGCCTTTAGTCCAGTTCAGATGAAAACCTGAGAGTAGTCTGTTGGCAGCAGGAAGGCAGCAGGAGGGGGGGCACAGATAAGGTAATGCTGAGGTCCAAATAAGCACGGAAGTGCCAGCAATGTGTGCTACCCCAGATTTTTTCCATTTCATCTTCCTTTGGTGGGAAGAGTGTTGGGCTCACCACTGGTGTCATGAACTTCTCAGCTGCTACCACACTTACAGAATGCAATGCATCCTTTCTTGTCTAACACTTAATTTTTTATAATCCGTTCTAACAGCTACTTAATCAGAACAAAACTGTGATTGTAACGTAGGCAGGAGCAGAACAGATGTTAGGAAACAGGTTTTTTTCTCCTTAGGAGCTGCGGTTGTGCCTCAGACAGTCTCAACACACCATTTTTTATTCTCCCTGGATTTTTGTACGATTGCAGCCAGGTGTAAATGTATGCTTCACATCTGTAGGGCTTGTAACCCACTTTCATGGTCCATAAGAGACTTTTCTAAGCTGAAAACTCACTTTTGTTCCAAGGGTGACTGGAAGCTCCTGAGGGAGACCAGAACAACCCTATGCTCACTGCTATGCCCTGGAGAAAGAGTCAGCATCTTGTGGGAAGAGAAGTCAGCATAACTTAAGGCCAGTAGGTAACAACAGAGACAAAAACCCAAATATTCCTGCTGAATTACAAAAACAAATCAGGAAGCCAGAGGCTACATTATTGCTCAGGTTTGTACAGACTTTTCAGAACGTTAACTCAGCCTTTGATGCTCAAAAGACAGCAAAAGAATTTAGAGTAAGGTACTTTTCAAAGGACTAGTATTTGAAGTATTACAAATAGTTAAAATTAAGTAGTAAGAAGGTTTAGTGCCTTTGTAGCCTTGGAAAACTAATTTCTCACTTGGAATGTTAAAGGAAATAAATATTGTACACAGTAAGGAATTAAAACTGAGGTGACAAACTGGAGTTATAAACTGGAAGTGAGGGTTTCCAGCACACACACCTTGGGCTTAACTGGCCTCTAGGTATGCAACTCAATTAATAGCTTTATCACTCTTTTACACCCGATAATTTGCCTTTTTATGTAGCTATGTACTTTGCACATTCAAAGAGTACTTGAGAGTGAAGGAAGTTTGCCAGTTTGGAGGATTTTCAATTCCACCACTATCTTGCATAGTTTACACTTCCTCCCTTCCTCCCTTTATTCCTGAGCTGATCCAAGAGTCTGCTTTCTGTCTTGCAGATGTACTTTCTCCAAACACATCATGAACTTCAGGTATTTTTGCCTCACAGTGTAACCTGGGAGACAGCACTATCCCTATTGCATACATGCAGGACAAGGGAGAAACACATGAAAATAATGTGTCTGGGTCTTGAAAAACTTGTCTCAGACCCAGCAGCAAACTCAAAACCCCAGGCACAGGGATGAGCCAGAAAGGGTGAGCATTTGTAAAGCATTTTAGGAGCCTCCAGCCACAGGATCTGAGAAAGAGGAAGGATCCAGGCTAAACCACTTCACTGAGAGAACATCAGACCAGCTCCCTGCTCTGCCTCATTCCTGAAGGAATGCCTGGCCAACTGGTTATTTTCTCTGCAGCATCTCTCTTACAGGAATTGTAGGAGATGACTGTGCAGGTCTGTGGCTGCTGCCCATCCCATAATTGCTGCAATACCACATGGGTATGAAATGGCCTGAGGGTGACTGCTATCTTTGCAAGCCCTCCAGCTGGTCTGCCACAGCTTTCCCTCTGTCTCCAGGATCAGCTCTCACAGAACAAGGCTGCATTGTACCAGTACCTAACTTGCAAGACCACAGCCCATTTGTGTCCTCACAGCTCCCACTGCAAGACAGAGAAAAAAAAAACCTTTCTAGGGCTGTGAGTCCAGAATCTCTCATAAGAAAAATCTCTACACAGCCCACCCCAACCGAATCTTGAGACTGAGCTTTTTTTCTCTTTACTGAATTGTTCATAAAATAATCAAAATTGGTAATACTACACCACTTAGAAACCCTCTGTACGTGTAACTCACAGAAGATGGGTTAATATTTCAGCACTCAGCATCGAGAAGAATTGTAGAGTTGTATAAAATAGGGAAACCCTCATTTTTCCAAAGGTAGAGCTGCTGAGTAGCATGACAGAACCAGGCCCATTTGCTGTTTGGATTTGTGTCAAAAAGAGGTGGCCAGTAAAATCACAGTTTCAGATGATAAAACTGCCTTGCACCACTGGATTTTACAGAAGTTCTGTTCTTATTTTCTCTTATTGAAGAAGCACATCTACCCAGTTGTGGCGGTGGTTCTGGCCCCTAAAAATCCTATTTCCCCCTCTGAAGCATTGGGAGACCACCCCTGGGGTGGAGTTTGTAGTAGTATGCCCCAGAAGGGGGTTGGGTCTCCCAAAGGTTGGCTGCCCTTTCCCCATTTGNTGATACCTATGAATGGATCTGTGGTCTGGCACAGTAGAGTTGTGCCATCTGTGAGGTGACGTGGGCAGGGACTAGTAATCTGCCTCCTGACTGCAGGCTTGTGTCTCTACCAGGTCAGGGCTGGGCTGGGTAAGCCAGTCCCATAGGCTGGCTTTTCCTTACTGTAGTCCTTTCCTTCCAGTAGTACTGGGCAGGACTCGTACACTCAGCGAGGAGGCCTGCAGGGAAGCATGTTACTTGTTATGAACCTTTGCCTTTTGCTAAATAGGTTTGTTTAATCCTGAGGGATGCAGCCTGTCACTGAAAAACCTAATATATGAGATTTGACTTTGAAAATACAGCACCTTGCTCTGTAAATTTCAGCCAGGTGCATTTGGCTGCATTTCATTCATTGTTCCGTGTGAGAATTCTCTTTCATATTTTCCACAGGCAGAACCATGAGGGATAGTTTACTGTATTGCTCTAACATACAACTCTGGGAAAGCTTGAAGGACTTTGATCATAAACCAGGAAACATTTTTCAGACCTCAAACAGACTACACTGCAAGAAAAATGTTATGGAAAGAAAAACACCCAAACCCCTCTGCAATGCAGACTTCAAATCTGCAGCTGGTCTCATGGAAGAAGGTTATTATACATGCCTTGAACACTCTTTTCCATGTGCACTGGGCATCAGTTGATAATGCTTAATTATTCCTTTTACTGCCACAGTGTTTATTTTCTGGATGACTATCACATGTTTTTATGTTTTGTATCTATTTATCTTCACAGTCTGCTGACAAGATGCTAGAAAATAGTATGCCTGTTCCTTTTGATTCAAAGGTGTATTGATTTCTAAACCACTTCTTTGATAACTGACAGCTTTTTACCAGTGCTTGATGTGGATGGTGTATGAAGAATCAATTGCTGACTGCTAGACTGGCATTTATTTTTATTGTCTACTACATAAATGCGTCTATGATTCACAATTAGTATAAAAGCAAGACTTTCCATTATGAAAAACAAGGTGAGTCAGATATTGGTGGGAGAAAACTCATTAAAACATAGGATAAGAAAACAAAATGGGCAAACCATGTCAATTTGATAGTTGGTCTGTTGCAAGACTGAATTTCTGTTAGTTATTACTTGTGCAAACACATGGCTTCCTTCTCTTATTTATCGCAGAGATTTTATTCTTACATGAAAGAAGACTTAAGCTCCAAACTGAGACTGGAACTTCAGGTTACGTGCCTCTGAATATAGATGGCAACAAGAATATGGTCAAGCTGTTGTACTGGAGAGGGTGAATACCTGAGGTCCCGTTCCATGCTGTCAGCAAAGAACAGTTTACACTACAGAGAGAGGGATCAAACCTGCACCTGTTGATCCTGATCCACACAGACCATCCAGATAGACTTTTTCCTTCGTTTTGCTACAGATATGCACTAAAACCATCCAAAGAACAACCATGAATGAATGTGAAGGGACTCAATTTCCCAAGTGCACAGACATAGATCTGTTCTGTACTTGGTATTACAGGAGAAGGTAACCTCTGTGGCCTTTTGTGACTGCAACTGAACAATTTAAGTAGCAACACTTAGAGAAGAAAGAGACAAGTAGCTCTTTGTCACCGGAGTTTCATTGTCAGAAATGAGGGTACTAGAGTAAAGAGCTGGCATGAAGCACTGCTTCTGTTGCTCATTCTAGAGTACCTTCTGAGGCAAAAACTGTAATGAGGGGGAATTACACATGGCTCACAGTGACCCAGTTTCATCTTATGCCTCTAATGACGATTCTTCACAACATGATTTTTGAACAAAGTGCTAAAATCAGTACTTACACATCACACTTTTTAATCCTGAGAGATTCAATCTAGTTAGAAGACAAGGAGGACATTTATCTTTACACTATCTAAGCACCTGGCCTGTTGAGAGTGAGCGTGAAGTGCTTTAGCATTTATCACTAACCCTTTGAAACATCAAAATGATTCCAGTCCTGCATAGTGTCACTGCTGACAGAGAAAGGTGTCCTCTTCATGTGCATTAGCAGTCCTTGCCCGGAGAAAACAGAACACTTCTGAGAAAACAGAAAACAGAACAAAACAGCACTGAATGAACAGCCAAATTGGCCAGGTGATTTTTGCCTAGCTGCTGTGCACATTGAACACTGGGTAGCCTCCCTGATTTGTTCTAAGAAACACTGAAAATAGAGTCCTACTGTTCTTTTAATTTCACACAGAGCCCTGAGGACTGCTTTAACAATCTAACACTGAACTGTTGAATTACATTTCTCAGGAATGTTCCTTGGCACTGTTTAATTTACCAGGATAGCCCAGGTCCCCCTAAGAAAACAGACCTTGAAAGATCACGTAGCTGTAAGTAGTAAAGTCTGAGCAGAATGGAGTGCTGTGGTACATGTGGTTGGAGGGGGTGCCTTTACCACTCCTGGATTGATTTCCTGGGCATTTTAAGTATTCCCTGGTTGTTTCAACTGCAGAAAAAGAATGCCTCAAGCTTTTGACACACACGCATAAGATGCCATCTCTACTCCTTTCGTTTCCACCCTTTGCAAATGAAAGCCTTTCTTGAAGCTTTTAGCTCTGCCTGGAAAGACTCAAAGGGATGACAAGAGAGAAATATGTCTTAGAATCCTTTTTCCTAGTTCCTGAAATGGCAAAATTCCCACTGATATGAACAAACTTCCACTGCTGTAGATTTACTGTACAGTCTTAATCCCAGCTGCCCCAAGGCAAGAACATCCTCAAATAGATGCATGTTCTCCATTTCCTAACAAGCAATACTTTTTCTGCTTTAAAAGCAAAAATCTGTAAGGTATGGCTTTTTGAACCAACTCAGCTGAAGAGAATGCTCTTCCCAGCTTTCATGCAGATCCAAGTTTTGGAAGTACTGCACTAGTTTTTTATTAATATTCTGCTCTTGCTTTTACCAATCTTCTCTCTAGTACAAAAGCTCATCTGCAAACTATTAGTGTCCCACCTTTGGAGCTCAGAGTGGAACGTCTGTTGCTTGTGAGTGAGGTTTGATACCAGTGAGAGATGACTGTATCATCCATCAGATTTATCATTTTAAGGGGGAGAAACCTGCCCAGCTGAATACATTGCTAGAAAGCGTACCTGTCCCTTAAGTAAATAGACCACTGTTTGAATTTCCTATTGGTCTGGAGAAAAACAAAATTAAAATCATGGGCTTTAATTGCTACCAATAAATCACCATGCATTGCTGTTGACAAGGTGGGCAGACAATATCATTTCAATATTTCTGAAAAGGATATACTGGAAAAAACCCACCTTTTTCTTTCATCTTTTCAGTCATTATTCAGATCTGTTATTTGGTTCATTATTAAAGCATGTTATAGTTTGGTTCACAGTTAATTTTATATTTATGAATACAGAGGCGATATTTCTGGAGGCATGTTTTTCTGCTGTATGCTGCATTAGACCAATTCTTTGCTGTAGAATTGGTTTTGGTGAGAATACTTGGTGTTCAGAAGTCAAAACCTGCCCATTGGAGAATATTTTTTAAAGTGAGTGAATCAGTATTAATGGTGCTTGCAACAACTTTTGTTCCCTTTTCACTTATAGGAATAGGTTATGTTTGATACAACAGTCATCAAGGAAAAGACAGTGCCAAGACTTCATTCAAGAAAACAAGTAGAAGCCTGTTTCACAGTACTACAAGTCTTGATAACAGACAGGCAAGGACATATCTGCCACAAAAAGCATGACCACATCCTCCCAGACCTCCCAAGACTGTTAGAAGTGCAAGCACCTGTGTAGGCACCCTTGACAGAATTAGACTTTTGTTTATAAAAGTGCTCGGTATTTTGTCCCCAAATGTCAGCTTGCTCCATGCAGGCTTCACCTTGGCATGTTAGCTGAGTCTGGCTAGAGGTGCTCAGTCACACAGCAAGGCTTGGCAGTCCAGGCTTGCTGTGATACCCAAGTTTGCTCAGTTGGAAGCACTAGCAGCTGCCACTTGCTCCTGACGCCAAATTTTTGGCAGCAAAATTTACTCATCTTCAATTACAGAGCAGCACTGGATGCTGGACAACAGTGAAAATCACTTGCTTTTGCTCGCAAAAATCACAACCTTGCTTACAAAATTATTGACTGAACTTGCTCTGCATGGAAAGGTAATCAAGTAATGTTTTATGGATTTCCATGCACAAGCAATAGAGGTTGTTTTCAGACAATTTGTTAGAGGAGGAAGCTACATTTGTTAAAGCAGTTATTGCAAATGCAGCATATATGCAGTGCAATAAAGCTTCCCTAGGTCTTTCAGAACTGGTCAATAGAATGTCAAGAGAAATGGAGGAAAAATGGGAAATTACCTCATTCAGGGGTATCGTGAAGATGAATTTTTTTTATTGTCAAAATCTCCCTCCATTTTAGGGAAGGATTCCTCTGAGGTACAGGAATATAGAGTATATAGCTTGTACATGCACCCATGACCCCCCAAACCTCAATTTCTTCTCTGATTCAGAGCTTAGAAGGCAGATAAAATGGACACTCATATTCAGACTTCAGTGATGTCTATTCCAGAGACTGACCAGAGACCAAAGAAAGTCTGTGGCAATATATTCCTCTCATCTGCTTGCTCTGATGTGTACAGTGTGCACTCAAGAGTTCTCTATTGTGTCTAGTATGTTAAACAGCTTAAGAAAAATATAATCTGCCTTTACCAATCTTGCTTTGCTTATGAACAAAGGTACAGAGAGGAAAAAAATGGATAAGAATTACAACAAGTATAACTATTGATATTGTTGTAGCATGAGTACCCAGTAGAGACCTATCATGCCCTTGTTCAAGCTGAGTTAGCACAAAGTCTTCTTTCATTCATGAAAAGAAATAAACTTAGGTACCTCAGTTATTGCTGTTCAGTAACTGATTAGTTTGCAGTATAAAATAAGTGCAGCTCCCGGGATGCTTTGTTCTGGCACCTCCCATTATGCTTTCACTTTACTTCTATTTTCACAAAGTAATATGTTCCTTTACTTGCCCGTACGGATGAATGAAAGCTCAATTACCAGCACAGGAGTTACCTCTGGTGAGGAAACGTTTACTCAGAATAGAAGTATTGTGCCACCAGCTGTGTTTAATTGCTGCCTCTAAGCTATTGCAGGACAATTCAAGCCTGTTGTAAAATAGATAGCAGGAAGGCATGTGTGTTGCCAGGGAAACCCTTGGCTGCAAGTTTATTGTATAAATAACACCGGGGTGGGGAAGATGTGGCTAACGGAAGAGTGGGGGGAAAAAATGAAGTGCCTGGAATGTCTCAGTGTCTGAGGGAGGGTCGGAAGCAGAAGCAGTGAAACAGATTTACCAGTACAGCAGTTGATCTTTCTTAGCTGGGAAAAGCAAGGAAAGCAGGTCCATCATACAGAAATGACTGGAGAAGAAAATAAAGGCTGTCAGTAGAAATATTACCTTGATGGGCGAGTCCGTGCACTGAGGGGTGGAGAAGCAAGAGTGGCCTCTGCACCTTCTCATACTCACTAGAGGAAAGAAAGCTCATGTAAACCACTGCTGGATTTGCTAGAGCTATGCAAGAGAAGAGGCAGATGAAGGTTGTAGTGGCAAATAGGAATGTGAGAGAAATATGAAAGAGTGAACCATCATAATAATATATATAAGCATTGGGACAGATTCAAATCCAAGAGCAAGACATTTATGTTCTCCAAAGATTATCTGTGTATAATTTTTAAGGTTGTGGACAAGGATGCCACTAGAATTCAAAGAAAAGCAGCAGGTAATGAATCCAAAACACTGCAGGTCACATGGATGCCAAGACAAGAGGACTGTGTGCCGAAAGCTTGTCTCTTCTTCTAGACCTTACAGAGAGTGTCTGTAATTCATCAGCAATATCAACAGTCATTAGTGAAGTAGTCATATTAGCTTTCATTAATTTATGGGCTTTACTGCTTCATACATAGAACCTGAGCACTGCAGTGCTGTGAGAAGTACAGCTTGGGTAGTGAGGTCTGTCAGAGAAAGCAAAGGACTTACAGCTCAGGAGAAGGGCTGATACCTTTCCTGACAGTGATGAGATTAGGAATGATTTCACCTCCTCACACCTTACATGACTCACTCAGTAAAATGGGATAACATTGCTGTACCTGTAAAGCAGTTTCAGCTGTGGGTCAGAAGAATACTCTATGAATTGACAGCATTATTCATTTCAGTGCAAATCAGGCACACAAGTACTTCAAGGCAGAGGAGCAGCAAAAGTACTCGCTGGGCTATGGCATCCAGGATGCTCCAGCATGTGCTGTCCCAGTGACCAATAGGATCTTGCTGATGTGGACTCCTTTCAGTCCAGTTACAGCAAAGACAGACTGGATGGGAGGCAGCAACCACATTACACTTGGGATCACTGCTGCTCACCTTAGGCAATTTGCTTTGGTCACTGATGGAGCATGGTGTTGTTCCTAAACTCAGTCCAGGCATTTGGAAACATCTTCCAAATGCTTCAAACCAAGTTAGGAAGCATCTAGTGTAACAAAAGTTGTCCAAAGTACAATGTCCCATTCAGGAACTTCATAGGGTCTCCTCAGAGATCAGGGCAAATGGATGAGCCCTTAAGGTATTTTGCTTTTGGAAGCTGTCATGCACCATTCAGCACCATCATATTTAGTGCTTATACAACAGCATCTCCTTGAAGTGGAAGTCACAGTTGCTGGATTTATGATACAATTTCAAGAACTGGCCAAGCTTCAAAACATATTGTGACGTGACTTGGGGAGATAAATAATCTCTCATGTTTAATTTATTACATGAGTGAATTACAAACAAACCTATTATCTTTCTGCAATAAATTTTATTTTTAAATTAAGCTTGAAATAATTCACCCAGTTTTACCTTAATGAATTAACTCCTCAAGTCAGCGTCCATTTAGATTGCAGAGAAATTTATTTTTGCTAAAAGAGATGGTGTTTTTTTTTCCTGTTTCAGACATGCCATTGCTCTCAGATATATAAGAAAGAGAATCTAGGATGAAAAAGATACTGCAATTAAAAGTGTATGTCACTGGCATAAGATCTTGGGGGATTCCTTGTCTTTCCAGACTCTCTGTCCCTATTTTAACAAAACACTTATGTCTAGGTGATGCTATACGATTCCATCCACTTCTCTGGAATTTTAATAAATACATACTTTTTTCAATTTCATTTCAGTCCTCAATACTGTCAGAGTCTGTAAAATGTTAAGTTGAACTGCATCTAGATATCCCATATTGTTTAATGTTAGTCTGAGCTGTTTCTTTAATTCAGTTTCATTTTGCTGTCTCTATACAGGTAATAAGTATCAGTTTTATAGGAAGAGTTCTTTCATGTAGCAATTTATAGACATGTGTGATTTTAAGCTTTGATGAATTCAGGATTCCTCAGATGAAAAAATTTTAGAATAATTATCAATGGAGAAGCTGGTAGATCTCATATACTTGCTGGGCACTGAAAAATCAAGGATTTTTTGGTTTTTATTTTGATGAGAAGAAACAAGCAGTTTACATGGATTCCTGCTTCATGGGAATTTAAATATTTCAGACAAATTGCCACCCTTTATTTGCCTATAAAATACATTCCAATTTTAAGTAAGAATTTTAGTAAGGTTTCAGACATTCAATTTCAAACAATAGGAAAGCCAGAGATTTTACATGTTTTCTCCTCTAAATGAGTGATTCATATTTATTTCCTCTAGCATCAGCAAATCTGTTAAATGCTGAGGCTACAGAATCTGTTAAGAATTTTGTCCTTGTTCTGGTGGTTGCTCTGAGTGGTAAATTGCAACTCAATATATGATACAGGACTGGCAGTCAAGGAAGTGGGATCTTGAGTGAAACTCAGGTCATGCTCTACCTTGTTTTGTTGTGAATTTGAGCAGGACCAAGACTTTACTTCTGCTCTCAACCCTGAGTAACATTTGAATTCATGAAAAGGGTTCTGATGAATTAAAATGGCTAAGGCTGAATTTGGTTTCCTGAAGAGACTTCTAGCCGAGACTGCCACTTAGTCCTAAAATACTTTTGCTGAAGAAATGGTGATGATGCAGCATATTTAAGTGCCCGGTGCTGTTGAATTTTCCACTCCTGCTGCAGAAATCATCTGATGTATACCGTGTATCTATATTGTTGGACTGGTTAAGAGCAGCAGGAAGAGCAGAAATTGGCCCTGGTCCCTGCTCCCAGGGCATTAAATGTTGACTATGGTACACATGAACAATGATCCAGGTGAAGAGAGTAACAGAAATATCTATGTATGAAGAGGGCAATTGTTCCAGGTAGGCTTTGTCTTGTCTTTATTTGTTTTTAGAGGCTACATGTTCTGACAGGGGCCACATATCAAATATATTGCTGCTAGTGGACTTCATGGAGTGACATCTGTTATTCATGAGATGTTTTCACTTTCTCTTGACATTCTGCTTGTTAAAAATCACCTTCCTGAAGTTAAAAAAAGACAAATAATCCTTGTGGAAAGGCAGCAATAGAGAAAAGAGAATGATTATATATGCAAACATATGCAAACAAAGCCCTAATGAATTCTTAAAGACTCTCATTATCAAAGTGCATTACAAAACACAAACAGATCAGTGCTAAGGTGTGTGACTGCCAGAGCTCTCCTCCACCGAAGGGGCACAGTCAAATTCCTCTTTCCTTTGCTCAGTCTATCTTTGTATCATTTCTGGAAAGCATTCTCAAGTGCATCTCCCAAAATCAATTCAGGCAGCTGCCCCAACTTTCCCTTGCCTATCAGGAGTTGTGCTGGCACATTAGCCTCCTTGCCTTCAGAGGCAGTGAAAGGCCAAAAGTCCACAGAATAAACTGCAGATGAGGCAGACTAATTGGTCTCAAAATCGAAACATATGGCTTCTTTCAGGATCTTGACTTTTTAAATACTTGTTTAAAGTAAACATTTGCAATTCCTCATGAAAGGCACTTTTCTCCCCAATTGTTGCGGGTTTAGAGGTTTGGGGAATTGAAAACTAGGTAGAAATATTAGTTGCAGTAGTTTTCTGGTTAAACGTTAGCACATTCACTAAAATTACTTGATTTTTGTTGTGAGGTAAGGACTAATAGTAGGCAAGGCANAGTGACCTTTCTTACCAATTGCACACTGTTTTACCGTTGGGGATGATTAAATCTTGAGAGGCTTTTTCTTCTTTTCTTCTTTTATTCCCCACATTTGTCTCTGAGGACTAACTTAAGAAGTGGCTTGAAGAAAGCTAACCTGGGTCACAAGGACAAAAACATGCCTGATGCCCACCTGAGCACCCCATATGGGTGTCTGAGGTTAAGGCTGGAAGGTTCACACACATCACCACAGAACTTTGTATTTTAAAAAATGGACTACAGAAAATAATCACCAAACACTGATTCACCAAAGCTAAGTTTTTAAGCTAATCTTTGAACTGAAAGTCTGCTTTTGTGTCCAATGGGCAGAGGGGGAGTATGGGAGGGAAAAGATGACCTGAGGCAATGTCATCACTGAGACAAGACTTTTTAAAAATATGGCCTGTGGCTGTTGTCTCCTCTGACAAAAAAAAGGCTGACAAAAGTGATTGACTCCGGGCTATAATCACTGGTGAAGGCACGCAAACTCTCCCAGTTTGTCTCCAGGGTGTCAGTACATGAAAGTTGATCGAAGTCTTTCTGAAGTCACTTTATTTATAATTTGTGTTCCAGGCTCAAAGTGACTCCCAAAGGCTTGTACAATTGTTAGTTAGGCAGTGTCAGAGCTTGTGCAAGGCCAGACATTGCACAGCTGCTCACACCCTGGCACAGAGAGCCTGATGCTTGCTCACAGGACCAGGAGGAGTTGTTGTCCGAGCCTAGGCAACAATTGTTCCAACCTTTCTTTACATTCTTGTTTGCCAAGAAGCTGGGAAGATCATTTCTTGTAAAGAGCTTAATTTTCAGAAGCTTTTCGGCCCAACACCTCTGTCTGTCAAGTTAGATGCCAGCCTGCTCCTCCCATCAGCAGTGCATTAATAGAAACATCCTGGCAGGGCTGCAGCATGTGACAGGCAGCACCCACTGGCCAGAGCCATACAGAGGCAGCAGGAGCATCCTCACATCCCTGTACGCAGATGAGTGAGGGCCATGAAGAAAACACAACATAGTGCTGCCATGCACAGATAGCCACATGGAGAACAAGGCTAGTAAATCAGCTGGGCCTGGAGAGATCTGCATTTGCAGCCAGATCACACAGCCTTGTGTGACACTCTGATGCTTCATGCCTGACACTCTGGGTCATTCCTAGCCCTGTACCTCCCCATATGCTGTGCAGGTGGAGATGAACTGTCTACAGTGCACCTGACATTGCAACTTACACTTGCCTATGCTTGCTTCAACCTATCTTCTGAGCAGGTCTTCTTTATGCAGACTGAATAGTAAATAAAGAGCATTTTGCTGGGTTTCATTCTCCGGTGACTGCTGCAGCTTGACTACTTTGTTCCCCATAGTCTGTCAGAGATTTCTGTACTCCTACTCTGAAACCACGGCAAGCATGGCAATAACCTGCAAAACTAGGAAAGAATATTTGTCAAGAAGAGAGTGGGTGCCTAGGTATGGGCACACATTATATGTGCAAGGCACCTATTTTCACCAGTGATTCCCCAACCCACAGCTGCAATAAAGGATTCAAAGGGAAAAGAGACATCTCTCTTACAGAGGGAGGGCTCTACTTCACAAAGACCTGGCCTGTGCAGGAATTCCTTACTCTGCTGACTTTGAATTAGGACCTTGATTCCAGATTTCACATGTTGACAGGAAGTACCTGCACTTCTGCATGCTGCATACACTGTCACCTTGGTTGAATCTGTTTCCAGTTTGTGTAACTCAGGATTGATGGAAGATACTTGGCTTGTCATGTTGCATCTCTGTCAAGTGCTTTAACCACCGTGCTATAAAGTTATCTGATCTGATTAATGGTTATTGTTCTTGAAGGGTGGACTTACCTCAAAGGAAGAGCTCATGTCTGATTCCCATAGCCTAAATGCTACCTCTCCCACCAAATCTACATTCTGGCCCCTTTCTGAGCAAGGCAAAATGGGGTCTCCTGGGTTGCAGGAGAGCGTCTTAAGTTAAACAGTGACAGCAGTTGCCTGTTATCAGGGAGATAATCTGAGAAGATGAAGTAGAGAGTGTCCTTCAAGCAACTGATGGGGAAAAGCAGAGTCTGAGCAACCCTTTGGACCTTAGGCATTTGTCTGGTCTCTGCACAGCTTGGCAGTGACAGAATGCAACTTGTCCAGGGTGATGGAGAAAGTATTGGGAGTTTAGGGACATTTGGGAGTTGATGGATCACCTGGGATCTGAGCAAATGTCTAAAGCCAGATCCAACAAAGTACTGATTTAAGGCATCACAGTAACCTCTTTTGTGGATCTGCTCTTTCATTCCTGTGACCAGGCGTGCTTTTCTGTTAGAAACATATGCTCATTTCTGTTTCCTCTCATTCTCAAGTATTCCTGTTTGTCAGCCCTTGGTTAACAAGAGACTCTTGACATTAAAAATCACATTTGTACATGAAGGATAGTCTTATTCAAGACACGGGGAGAGCTTGCTGACACTGTGTGAGTATTACTTGAAATGGTTTCAGTCTTCAGCAAAAACAGTATTTGGATGCCCATTTATTTAATCAAGGAATAATTAGGAGATAATTCAGTGAGCAATGTATTATCATAGGATTTAGAACTAAAAATTGAACCCATATTTATCAGATTCCTTCTGGACATGCTCTGGTACCTTATTTCTTCTTCATCTGCAAAATAAAGGATTCTCTCTCAGCTGTGCCCTAGGTATGACTGTAGCAGAGGCCTAGAAGTGATACAGCCATCCTGATAGGAAGCAGGGGTTTAGCTGATCTTAAAAGCAAGAATCAATGTACAGGCATGACCTAATGCGAGGGCTTGCTGGGACTTGACTGAACATATTTATAAGCTTATTTGTCAGTTTCTTTCATAGACAAGGTCTTATATCTGGTGCACCCAGCTGTACAAGCTAGAAAATGTATTCAAAAGTATTCAACATCATATGCCAGAGAGGTACACAGCCATTTTACAGGGAATGTTTCTTCACAAAGCTGAATGCACACATGCCTATATCTACTATCTTTGCTGATGAAGTTATCCCTTCAATTTTTTTTTCCCCTTAAAGGATTAAACATTTTATCTCAGATTAACTTCAGTCCTGGAACTAGGTGGGGAAAATTCTCTCCTTCTTGCTGATAATGAGGCTCCACTATCTCATTTTCAGTGCAGGTGATATGAAGATATGCATAAACTTGTCTTTGGTTGCATCTAGTCTGTGGGTCTGTCTTAGTCTTTTATCTATATCTTTGTATGACTGGAGTGCTTTCTAACTCTTTGCAGGCTGCATGCCTGGGTTTTTGCTCAGAGATTTGGCAAAATTGCACATGCCCAAGACCTCCAAGTAAGGCTCCAAGTCAGGAGCTTGGGTGAGGCTGGAGCACCCTCTTCAGCATAGTGCTCTAGAGGGTTTAGACAGGGAGCTCATGAAGGGCTCCCCGGCAGGAAGGGCATCCTGAAGCTCTACAGGGCAATACAAGACAAAGTTATTGATCAAATTTTTTATAGAAAATACTACAGTTTCAATGTGAATGGAGGTTCCATTATACTTTCAAATACTGAGACTGCCACTGTATCTGTTGGATGAAGAAATTGCAAAGTTAAATTATAAACTAACTTGGAAATGACTCACTGAAGATGTGCAAAGCAGTTTCTTAATCTAAGTTGTCTCTTTAGATGCAGATAAGAAATTCCTTCTTCCCCACTCCCACCCAAAGCCTCATCATGAACCCTCAGTGAAAACAACTCTCCCAGTCTCCAGAGAGGTGAGGCAACTCCCTGCACTCCAGTGTCTGGCAGTGACATTAACATATTTATACATGGATCCTCAAATCAGTATGGTCCAGTTAGTGTTGAGTGAGGAGAGCATCCATCTCTGGGGCTGTTCCTGAGCCTCCAGACTTCTCTGTTGAATTCCTGACCTTTAAGAGAATTCTTTTAATCGCAGAGGACCAGGCTGGGAGGAGGCTGTCCCGATCAGTGTCAGACACATACATACAGTTTCTCTGACTAATTTGGCAATTCAATATAATCAAAAGACACACTTCATGGAAAAGGCATGAGGCACACCCTGACCCAGTTGCTCTGCACACTTGCCACCCTGCATACGAAAAGGCTGCATAGCTAGACTATTTCCATTAGCTGAAGTAAACACCACTTGAGTGAAAATAGGAGGGAGACATGCCTCCTGTTGAAATATTTGAGTCCTTTCTGAAATGGAGATCTTTCAAATGTTTACTGTCTTTTTCCTAAGACTCTGTTTATAGTTGCTATTAGTACCACACAGTAGTGGTGCCACCCAGCACCCCTCTATTTTTTAATGAATGAGATTTTGAATGGACTGGTTCTGATTCTCTTGCTGGGGAAATAAGACTCACGGAAAAGACAAATAGCAGTTTTGTTTATAACCTGAGACTTTCATTTTAGTGGTAATAAAACTTCTTCTTCACTTTTAAAATTGATCCTGCTATATTTTTCCTTTGTCTCAGCTTTTTCATCTTCCTTAAAACTGAAACATATTTTGGCTATTCTCATAACCAGAGAATCAATATGAAGAAGACTGCTACTTCTCCAAATTGTGCATCAGCCATAGCTCAAGGGCTGATTCCTGGGCTGAGAAAGAGATGTCTAGGAGGTGCCTTTTCACCTTTCGTTGCCCTTTGAATTTCCAGTCCCTGCTGTTATCTGCACCATTGACTGCAGCCCATAAACCTCTTTGCAGAATGGGATTAGCAGGGATACTTATCACTTGTCACATTTTTTTTTAATTAAGCTGGGTCGAACACGCATAGGGTCCCAAGCCCATGCCGTGCTAAGCAATGCAGAGTCAATGATGTTGCTGCCTTCTCCAGTAGCAGCATTAACTGGGGCTCTTCTTTTAAATTGCTGTAAAGAACCTTCTCCTCACCAGAAATTATGAGCTTTTACTCTGGTTTTCTCACTGGTAGTCTGTGAATGGATTGCATATGTAGAAGCTTTTCCAGCAGTCAGTGATGGCCATTTCTACAGCTGTGCTTTTGACTCTGAATCGTGCAGTGTGTCTGAACTGGTAGAAATTAAGTGAGTAATGCTGCAGGCAATTCACAGTGAGAATTTCTCGGTATGGAAATTCAACCGTGAACAGTCTTGAGTATAAAATCTATATTAATATATGCCTGTCTGAAAATTGCAGTTAAACGAACCATACTCATTTTACTGACTGACTTTTAGATGGTCATTAAGTGCTCGGGGTCCTTGGCATTTTACTGGCAAAGAAAGAAGCACAGGGAGCCTGGATTTCTGCACCAGCCCTGTGTGAAGCTCTGCTTTGCTCTGTGTTCTGTGGGGCACTGGCTCAGGCCCTTGCTCAGGCAGGAAAGACAGGGAGCTGAGGTGAAGGGATAGTGAAGATCAGGACCTTTAGGAATTTCCCAACCTCTGGGCTGCTCTCTGTTGCCAGCAAGCTTAGCAGCTGCCACGAGTTTCTGAGCTGAGCAACAGCACAACTTCATTCCTGGCTGCTTTTTTTTTTACTCAGCCAACACTACTCTGTTGTCATTTTAGCTCCAAGTTCTGCTCCCATGATACTCACATGCTTTCCAGTTTGATGACAAATAGGAGATCAGTTTGTGGGTTACTGAGTATACCAAGCTCTAATTTGATATTCTGGCCATCTGCAACCAACCTTATCCCTAGCTATGCAAAAATGGAGGAGCTGCCTCCTACCACAGCCTGAGGTGACTCTCACATCCTTCTCCGTGACTTGTTGCACTCTCAGTCCATAACAACAGCCCTGATCTTAAAGGAACACAAAAGGTGTATTTATAAGAGATCTTTTCTGGGAGATGGAGGTCTCCCTAACCCTCAAGCTGCAGAGGTCCAGTTAGGATGCTGCTGAGGGCAGCCCAAATCATTCACATCCCACCTGCATCACAGATTATTAAACCTGAGCCTGGAGCTTTATTAATGCAACTCTGCAGCATTGATCCGTTTTGTAGTGTGGACACAGTGAAACTTCTGCCATCCAAACACCCAGGGCATTTTCTTTCTAAAACAGGAAGGATAATACCTCCCCCAAAACTGAGATGTTGCACAGAAAACTTTTCAAGGCTTTCAGATCCAGATCTGATTTGAAGGAGACCAGCAATAAAATTTCAGATAGGTAGATTACAATGTGCATTAGTGAGCTTCCAGCTTACCTTGACCACTCTCTAAATGTGAAATACTGAAGAACTTTGCTGCTGAAAGTTTTAAAAAAGATTAATCTCTCAAATAAAGATCTATCTTGTTGCTGCTAAGGGAAATGTTAGAATGACTGATTTCACAGAACAAGCACAAGTTGCCCAAGTTATTGCTTTGTGCAACTAACAGCAAAATTCAGCAGTGTGAAGGGATCAATGGGAGAAGATGAGAATATAAAGCAGCTAAAATCTATACCACTATAGCTGGGTACTGAAAATTCATGTGCATGAATTATGTGATGCAATGAACATCCAACTGAGGATTTCAGCCACAATTTTATAAGCTTTGAGTGGTTCTAAATAAAGTGGAACAGAACAGAGCCAACAAATTGAAGTCATATTTCAAATGAGTTTCTCTTAGTATATATATTTTAAAAGAGCACGAGTGTTATTATGTAGAAAGAGAAGAATGAAGAGTGATTTTATACCGTTTGCAGTGATGTGAAGAATAATTTTGGCTTAGGATGTTAACAAATCACTGTTGTTTTAAATGTGCCTCTGACCTAACTATTCACTGCTGCACCCTCAGCACTGTAACATGGCCTGCTCTGTTTTTTTGTAGGTTTATGTAACAAAAGAAGGCAGCACACTCCAGACTGATACCTGCAAATAGCTTTGCAAATTGGTGTTTCACATCTGTGCCTGCAGTTAGACACTGGGAACCACAAATTAACCTTTCAGGGCAGTTTCATGCTTTCCAAAACCCAGATGGCTGCAAAAGTGATGTGTCCAAGCACTAAACACGTTGCTGGCATTCACAGGCACAGCTGTGGAATCAGACAGCTGTTTTTAAAACTTTGGCCATAAATGAGAAAAGAACTACTTTTTTAGCTGATGGAACAAATGTTGACTTAGTTGAACGTAGTACCTATAGTTCAAAGGTGAATTAAACAGACCAGAAAAAGGGCACATGGCTTGGGGCCATATGGCTAAACTCTTCCACCCTTAAAAGGTTTTTCAGGTCTAAATTTTCTGTTTGGAACAGACTCTGGCCCATTCTGCCTCCCCAAAATGTGTCCATCCCTTTTCTGAGAGCATGTAACAGCTTTCTGTAACAGCTGAAATACTGACCTTGCACTGATTTATATAAAATTTTAACTTAGTATATAGGGTATAGTCTGACCTGACCACAAATGAGATCTTAAAAACACTTAAGCAACCATATAAGAGTTTATCATTGATTCAGGAAAGTCTCCTTCCGTGTGTGCTTTGAAAGATAATGATGTGATTGATCCAGGTTATTTTTAATAAGACTTTCACAGTCGTCTTTTTTTTTTTTTCAAAGAAACCTGAGAGACTGACCAAATCCTAGATATAATCCCTCTAAGCCTTTAAACAAAAGGCCAATATTGACACAAGGACATGTATGTACAAACCAGGTAAGTAGTGATAAGGAGGTACCCAGGGGGAGCAGCTTTGTGTGGAAGTAGCAGGGGAAACATTGCATAGCATTAGGGAATGATATGGTGATATGGTTGCAATAGCCAGGAACTGGACTTTGAATCCAGGGAATATTGCCCCACTCCTGTGCTCCTGTGACATCACTCTGTAAATAACTTCAAATTACACACACACACACACACACACATTTTTATTATCATGAAGCCTTACACTGCCCAGTCTTTGTTCCGCTGCATCTTCTCTGTACAGAGAGAGAAAAATATAAGAAAGAACATTCTTTCTTTAAAAGCCGTAGTGTTATAGGAAAGATAAGTTATCCAGTTTATATATTTAATCTCACACTGGTCTAGTAAGTTGATTTGAGATGTAGAGGACTAATACCACGGTTGTTTAAATAAAGGGTAGAAGGATGCAACTTCAATTTCCGCTCACTAAACATTTGTAGCAGAAAAAAACCCCCAGGAAAATAAGTAAATATTAAACACATAAATTCCCCAGAATCAAAGAAGTGTCTCCGCAGACCATAACTGCTGTACTCCCTCCCAAAAAACTCTCTGCATGCAGTTCACAGACTTTTCAAGGTCTGAGACCATTACTGAAGGTAGTCTGAATATATCAAGAACATTTCTCATCTTTATAATATCTTAATAACAGGCTACAGTCTCATAGGATATGCCAGGGACCTTATCTTCTGCTATAAATTGCAAGAATTGCTTCATTGTTTTCTTGTGCCCTGGGCCTCTAAATATTCCCAAGGTGGAAGATGAGAGCCATCCATGGTCAGTGATGGCTGAAGTATTTGCACGTATCTGGGTCATCTTAGAAAGCATTATTAAAAATAAGCACAAAATCAGACATTTTAATTGTAGGTGTTCCTGAGGGTAAAAGCTTTTCAAAAACCCACAGACCACTCCATTAATGAGACAGGATGCAAAGGAAGCACAGTACTTTTGGGAAATATACTGCACACATCCTCCGAGTGACGAACCCATCTGAAAAGCAACTGAGTCTACTCAATTTAAGTACAGTCAAAAGAATCATCTGTCCAAAGACAATTACTGCCTTGAGCAAGAAAACTATGTTCAAAACAGAGAAATGAGTTTCTGTGGATCCCAGCACAGCCTCAATTCTGCAGCCAAGATCAAGGGACGGTACAAATGCTAAGGAAGAGCAGAGAAATGAAGTAGTTTGGCCTATACTTGCATTTAGCAGGTTCTCTTCTCATTGTAAGTGACAATGGCACTTTTTTTTTCACTGCAAAATGACAGCTTATCAAAACAGAATTTCTGTTGTAATGCACTTATTTTAGCTAAATTTCTTTGGGACATCAGTGACAGAGAAGTTCTTTCAGCTCAGAAAAGGGAGGAGAAACACTCCAGAAGAGGCAAACGCCTGGGAGTGACAGTGCTCACCTTGGCCAAGAACGGGTTCAGTGAATTAAATTAACTGAAACAAATAATCATTGATCTTTGACCTGGGGTTGGGTGCCCTCTGGAGCAGAATGTGGCTGGACAGGAGGAGCCGGAAGGAGAGGCAACACAGAAACACCATGGGACACATTTGATCAAGGAAACCTCATAGCTTAATTTATTTCAGGACTGGATTGAGAAAAGGGCAGTCCATGCGATGGGAAGGTCGCAGTTTGCAGGGAAGGGCTAAGACCCAACAGCAGCATCCCACCTGTTCTATATATTTCTCAGACACCACTTCTTCACAGTCAGTATTTCACTGGCAAATGAAAGCAGCCTTGTGTAGCTTTCTCCAAAACTCTGGCTCCAGGGGTAACCTTAGACAATAGCATTTCAGAAGGACTACAGCCAGGAAATGGAAAATAAGTGAGGTTATTTGTTTACAGAAGAAAAACATCTGATTGATCTGGGAGAGGAATTTCTGAAAGATAAAGGACAATAGTCTCCTGTGATCCTCAGGACAACCTAGCACAGATGTCTTCCTACACTAGAAAAAAAAAGGAAGAAGAAAAAAAAAGGAAAAAGAAAAAAAGAGAGGCCTGTGAATTTAATATCATATTAATCAACTGAAGTAGCTGATTCTAAATTCAGGAGTCCTATGGAGTTTAACAAGCACAATGATCTCTTAATAGGCTAAGTCAAAACCAAAAATCTGCTTTTCTGGTCCTTACCTATTTCCTTTCAACTGCCTAATGGCTTCCCCTCAAAAGGTGTGACAACATCATCCTTTTCTACTTCAAAAACTGCTTTTCGTTTATGAGTTAATAATTTACTAGAAGCCTCTAGGTAGTTCTTCTTTGTAAAAAATGCATAGGCAATCCCAGCTGCAAAGTCAGCCCTGGCACAGTTAGACCTCTACATCATCATTAAATCACCTTAAAGCTGCTCAATATAAGGTGAAGAGCCTGGCCATTGCATCTCTGCTTCATCAGCACTTGTTACCAATATATCCACCTCTACTTGCAAGCATCCTAAAGGGCCTGATACACTCATCTAACTTTTGCACCAAGACATAGAATGCAAATCTGAAATTGCTGACAGCCTCTCTGATTTTGCAACTTCAGCTCAGAGGATCCACATTGTTTGTAGGAAAAGTAGACCTTAGTGTATTTACTGTCAAAGCACATGGAAACACAAGTGGATGTGCCCTTGCCACGCCATGTGAGTGAAAAGTAGGACTGCACTTTTGTATCATGTAGCCATGAAAGGGAGGGCTGAAGCCCAGGTGAGGCATCCTGCTGAGGGTCTTGGGGATCTTCAGTGGGGGGAGTAAAAGAGGCCAATTTGCAGAGCAGGTTCCCAGCCACACTTAGCTGGCAGTACTGGTGTACCCCAGGGTGCTTGAGGCACACTTGTAACACACAAAAATGGTTTCCCATATAGAAATGCATGTTAGTGATGGGTCACAGAACGGGAATGTGAGTCTTGGACAGATGAAAAGGAATAGGTAAGGATAGGTGAGTACTGGTGACGAAACAGGTGAAGGTGATCATAGGTATGGATTGCATATGTCAGGCCTATTTTCATGTGAGAGCTGGGGATTTGCTGCTGCCCTTTAAGCATTAACTCTCAGAGGCCAAGTGCTCTGCTCCCTGAAATTGGCATACTGATATGGAGTTGGGGTTTTTTTGTGTGTCTTTTCCTGAGGCAGATCAAGTGTTTTCTTTTCAAGCTGGAAATTAATTTAATGATAGAATTCTTGGCTTGGGTAAGTTTTACTGAAACGTAATTACAAAGAATATTCTTCAGAGAGTACATTTTATAGCAAACCTGACTATTAATATAACATACAGTGTTTGACTGAAAGTTACTAGAGACTATGTAGGAAAAATCTTATTTACATTACTTACATATTCAAATAGTAGAGGCAAAACATAATAAATTAAACCAAATTTGCATGCAGCTTCACTGAGACAAAGATTTTGTTATGTACAGTTTGAATGCTCTAAACATTCTATTTTTCTTCATAATTACATCAAATGCTTCTACATGGGGAGAACAAACTTTGTGCAAATAAACAAAATTTAGTTTGTGTCTGTAAACATGCCTTACATATACAAATACATTGAAAACTATATATAGTCTTATACAAATTTGGGGGGGCTGTCAATGAGTAGTAAGTGTTAAAATGCAGAACTCATATACATGTATATGTATATATAACTGTTCTAAGCTAAAAATGAGTGATGGCTCTGGCCCAGAATGGGCAGTATATTGTCTAGAGAAGACTTTCCGTGTTTAATAAAAGCTTTTTTCCTGCCAAACTGATTTAAAAACTGCAGCTGCTGCATTTGTTGGAAACTCATTATAATCCCAACAGAGTGTTTTATATTTGAATAACTGCAGTGCATTCTAACACTTTTTTTGCTCACTTGAGTTTCTATTACTATTACATGGAATACAACAGATTTTTGATAGAATTTGGAGCCCAATTAACAGGACAAATGCCTCAGAGAACTTTGCAGGTTGTATGTATAACATCTTTTAAATTCCTCAATAAACTATATCTCTGTGCAGTACTCTCATGCTTTTTTTAGTGGTGTCAGTCAGTAGAGTTTGTATGAGTACACCATTCTCCTAGATGATGTGTAAACCTGAACCAGATTTTCAAGGATTGTTTTATGTAAATCATTTTTTTCTAGGTATTCCTTTTGTAGGTGATTACCAAAGTAAAAAAAATAAGGTGTGACTTTTTTTTATTTTCACAAGTTCTACTATGTAGCATTTTCAAAATTAAACTTTCCCACCTTCTTACCATTTATCCTTTTTACCAGGTGTAACATACTCTTAATATCTTCATGAAATTTTGCTGTTACTTCTCCTCAGTCTTGTTCTTTATATCTTTTCCCGTTATTTACGCCCCCAATATGCACACTCTACTCACACTTTTTTCATGGCACAAATATAATGCATTGAGAGGACAAGAAAATGAAGTCTACTACTCTTTGTCAAATCCCTCCTTGGCCCCAGATATCTAATACAAATTTAAGCCTTCACAAAATCAGAGGCTCTTTAAAGACAGAATTACAGTCTGCGTAATCTATATTTTGACGCATACAAGATCCTGTGACCACAGCTGATAGAAAGGAGAAGGCTTAATGCTGCCTAGTAAGGTACCTAGAACTGTCCTGACAGATGTAGCCTTAAATTGCATTTTTAATGTACTCAAATAAGCTATACATAATTAGGATTAACAATGCTATCCCCTGACTGATTCATGATTAGTATGTGTGGGCTTTAATATTGCTTAGGAAAAGGATCAAGTGACCCTAATTGTATCCAGCTTGTCTATTTAAGTGCTTGATTTTTTTTTTCTGAAAGAGTTGTTTATATAAATAACACAGTGAAGGGAAGCTGATCTTGTTCTGGTTAAGTTTCTTTTAAACATAGTGTAAATTAAAATTTCAGTTATTCATGTGTCTTGTAGAAGTGTACTTCAAAACATTTCACATTAAATTTAATAAAGACAATGAGGCAGTGCACGAAAATGTAAGAAATGAGAAACCTTATTTATATTTATAGAGTAATCAGTATAATTACTCTAGCATGTAGAAGTGTTTCTTCATCTTTGAGCTAAATATTTTCTTTTCCAGTTCACTGTTAAAGCAAACAGAATATGTATGCTTTTTATCTTATTGTTGATTAAGAAAACGCTCCTAAAACCCTGCACCAGACCTCAGAAGCATCATTGTGCAGCGACAAAAACTTTTTATTGCTAATTGTAAAAGCAGGGCAGTCTCCAGCAGAGAGTTGCTGGGTTGCTGACTGATGCCTTGACAGATAACAGACAATCGGTGCGACACTCCAAGATTCCCGGTGGAAAAACAAAAGGCGCTTAATTTATGAACAACAACCAGGCATCCACTTAGGGATACCATTATGCACTGGAAAGGACTCCGTGCCACGCAGACATACAATGAGCTCGCTACAAAGTAAGGAAAGCGTTGGGTTTGCCCGTGAAGGAATGGTCGTGACACTCATTAAAAGCTCCGAACCCTTCTTTCCCGGCTCGGGTGGGGCTGTCTAGTGTTTGCACAGCAGGTCTCGGCAACGCTGCAGAGGTAGACTGTGCTCACTTGGAGATTTAGACTTATTTTAAGGGATTTTCTACCCCTCACTTTGTCAAAATGGGACTATTGGATATTTCAGTCCTCTACCTCACTGTAGTGGGAAGGTGACAGAAAGTGAAGATGCCACAGGTGAGACATGAGTCATTCAGGACACTGGGGACATAGAACAAAGGTGCAACCATTAATAGGGTTTCTGAAGCTTCTCAGTAGCTTATTACAAACAGGTTGTGGCTGGATCCTTTTTCTTTTGCATATAAATCTCACACCAAATGAAGTGCAGGAGTGTGAGTATGAAATACAGAATTATTATGCCAGCAAAGGGCAAGTTTTACTGAAGTAGCAAGGCAGATCTAAGCTTGTTATGTTTGCTTACTCCACTAACAGCCCCTCTTCACCCTTCATCAAATCCCTGTTGTTGTTATTATTTTTATTACATGGATGCTGACTGTGATGGCAGCAATGTGCCAGCCACAAGCAAAACCATGAGGACAGAAGTAGATGCAGATAAAGAGGAAGAGGGAGGTCTCTGCCCTCCAGCATCAACCACATGTCACAGGAGAGCTTGGGCAGATGCCAGGGAAACGTATGAGAAAAGTAGAGGATGCCAAAAATTTAGCTAGCATCTGAGGGAAGCTGAGATCTACAGATCTTTTAGAGCAGGAGCTGGCTGATTCATAGTGCATGAGACATTCTGGGTAGGGCAGAGCTATCAAAGCAGCTCTGAAAATACAGGGTCTCTGTGCACAGCAGTTTGGCTACTGTCATTTGTTTATTAGGTCTTTTGCTTTTAATTTCACTCCAGCCTTTTCAAAATCTGTAGTGTCATTACTGAGCACCGAGCTGGGTGTGAAGGCTATTGCCTTATGGAATTCTTTGTAGCTGCAGAAGACGGGAAGAGGAAGAGAGGAGTAAAAGACATCCAAACCCTGACTGGCCACAGGAAAGGCTTGCTCCTACTCCTGCTGACTGTGCAATTAAAGCCACACAGAGTCTATCAGTGCCTCACAGAGCACTGCAATAGAGGCTGGGCATATCCAACAGGTTGTAATTAAAGCAAAGGTAGGTTTCTCCAGACACTGGAAAGGGGGCGTGTGGGGAAACAAACCTGTCAGACCCTCAGCATGAAATCACACCACCTGAGACATTTCTGGAGAAGAGCAAGGGCTTTGTCAACAGATAGCCAAAAAAGCCATCTGAGGAATAATTATAATGTGACAATAAATTACTGGCTGAGCTGAGGTTTGATTATCCCAGGCACTCTGCATCTGGTGCAATGGCAAAGCTGATTGGAAAACTGCTCCTCCCCAGTACTCCCTTGCAAGCATGTGCAGCTTCCTCACTATGGCCTAGATGCTCTGCAGCACTCTCAAGAGAAACAGCAGTTCTGAATCAGTCTGTAGAGTGGAACACGAGCTATGTTGAGACACAAGCAGTGACCTTTTGACCATGTTTGGTGGTTTTTAACACTGTGCTGGAATGTACACTGAACAAAGAGAACAGTTTCTATGAAAACAGGTGCATTTGAACTGGTCAACCAAATACTGCTGAACAAAATAGAAATGCTACTGAGATTCCTGCCAGACCCCCTGGGTGGGAGCTTTCAGTTAACACCAGAGGAAGCTATCTCTTGCATAAGATACAGTTAATTCCTGTGGCACCCTATAGCTGAATGACCTGCCATCAAAAGCTGCCCTTCTCCTCTGGCATGCAGGAAAATTGTCCTTTCCCATTCATATGTACACTAGGAGCTCATGGAGCTTGCAGGAACTTGCTCTGAAGTTTGTTGTTATTTTTTTTTTAAACTCTCGAACAATATCCAAATTACATTCCAGAGCTGAAACAAACTCAGCAGTGCAAAGCTCAAAATTATTCAGCAATCTCCCTTAAAAGTTACGAAAGTGCATCTCTTACTAAAGGAAAAAGAATGCCTGTTACCTTTATTCAGCCCACCCAATGCAGTATCCTGCTGGTAAAATCCCTGTCTGTGGGCCCATAAGCTTCTCCCCTTTAAACTTCTTTTCTTCAAGGTTTGCTTTTTTGTTTTTACTCTAAGTTACATCACAGGGCTCCAAAAACTGAGTACGTGTGCATGTCAGAGTAAACATTATTGTAAATGTAGTTACTTACACATTTAGTATCAGCAAATGAAATGAGACGCAGTACTTCATGCTTAGAGAACACTTTTCACATGGATGTTTGTGATAGGAGATCTGACTTCATTGCATGAAACTGTGTGTTTGGGTAAATGTACAGAGGCTTGATGGTAATTCAGACTACTGCAAACAGTATGAAAACAGAGCAGTTATGTGAAGGAATTAGAATAGTTATACTTGTGGGGAGGTCCCTGTGAAACAGGTACTTCTTCTGTTGATAGAGTATATATGGGATTAGTAGGCATACAGGCTACCAAAGACATACTTTCTCTTTCCACTGAATAGTTTTATATGAGTGGAGAATGGAGCATTTGTCAAGCCTTGGATTTTGTACAAAAACAGAATCTGAGATTTTTTTTTTAAATTTTTGCTTCTTTTACCCTGAATTAAAGGATGTCTGGTATTTAACAGTCATTCAGAGAAAAAGTCTGTTTTATCTTTTTTTTTTCTTTCCTTCTTTTTTTCCCTATGGAAAGAATGTAAGTTTTCATTCCTTTTCTTTTGGAATAGTGTAAAGTCATATGAGAAATAACCATTTTAAAAATCAGCTGAGCTTCTCAAAGCCTGTGAGAACCAATTATGTGCAAATTCCCTTTGATTTGATTTAAGTGACTACATAAGGTGCACAGGAATGGTAATCTGGCCTATTTGATTCTTAAACAGATTATTGAGCAGAACAGTAACTAAAGGCCCAAAGAAAGAGGGACACAGCACTATGTGCTAAAGTCTAAAAAGGTAGATGCTGCAACTTTCCAGACATTATTTGGCATTACTGGGTTTTTGCAAGTCTATTCAAGCTTTAATGTCTTCTGGAGTAAAAAATAATTCCCCATCTCTGCAAAAGTAGGAGAAGAAGGAAAAGCACAGGTCCAAGGGATTTTTAATGTAACAGTTTTTGATTGATAGAGTCCTCTTTTATTTCTTTATTCTTGGATTAATCTAGGGTTTGGACATAATTTACAGCAACATCACAGCTCTCTACCATGCATGTGCTATGGCTTGCCCTTACTTGTACCATCTGTACATTTATGTGCTGTGCCTTCCCTGAAACTTATTACCAGCATTGCCAGCACTCTCCAAAGTAACTTCTTTATAAAAATCTCCCCAAAACATATTAATCCTCTTTCATCTCTTCTAAAAATTCCTTAGATACCTCAGTGACAGCCGTATACAATCAAGAGAAGCTACCCACACCCTCAGAAATCACATTTGTCTAATCTGATGTTACTTATTCAAAAGTCAGGTATTCCTGAACTGAGTCATTTTGGGTTCTCACAGTCAGTCCTTCCCGAAAACAATTCAGCCCACCTATCTGGGAGACCTTGTTTGGAATGAGGTAATTTCCTTGCTGGCAATACAAGGTGCCTAGGAGACTGGTTTAGCCCAGACTCCTAAATTTTAGATGCCTTTAGACAGATGTAACGAATTCCTTCCTAAATCCATTGCTATTTGCCTTTAAGGCGTTAGAAGAGACTTCTTCCCCTAGCTTGCTTGGAAATGTTTAAAACTGCTTTGTTATCTAAGCATTGCTCTTCCCTTAAAACGGAAATACTTTACAGGAAATTGAATAAAGAAAAAAAAGTTCATGGACTAAAGCTCAAAAGGATTATAGAAGGATTTAGTCTGACCTCCTGCATATTACAAGCCACAGACTACAAATGAGACAATAAAGATTTTTTTTCTCTGAATGACAACATAGAAAGTGTTTCTTGTAGAGAAAAAAGGTTTTTTAATGAAATAATAGAATAATTTCCATTGAAGGCAAATTCCAGGCAACATACAACTTCACTTTATAGTCTTCTCCCTTACTCTTCTAGAGATTTGGTTTGATCTGACTTGAATTCACAAATGCTTACTGAAATGCTAGAGGTGAGTGTAAAATACAGAGATAATTTTGGCTCTGAGTCTCTCTAAAAATTAGGTTTGTTTTGGGGAAGATTTAATGATCTGTTTGCTTTTTTAAACATAGTTTTCTAACTTCTCGGATGAATATTCAAAGGAAGCTGCAATCATTACCCACAGCTTTTTATTGAAGGGAGCCTAGTAAATCATAGATAGGAGATTTTGTATCTCAAAGACAGAGCTTTAGCTTTACAGGAACAGGACGCTTTTCCTACGGGCGTTTGAGTAAGTGAGAGCAATTAAAACTGACGTGGCATTGTGCAGCTACTCGGGCCAAACATACAATGACTGTATTATATATTACAATAGACACTTTATTTGTTGTGTTCTTGCTGAGGTTTTCTTTTAGCCATATATGTCTAGTGAAGACAGTAATTGTCCCAGGTGCCTTCCCTTTAGTCTTGTATAAGTCTGCATACTTACAGTATACACAGTAAATACTTTTATATATATATATATATAGTATAGCCTTTATAGTCTGCATACAGACTTGGCCTTCTTATAACTGGAAAGCTGATGTGATCTGAATCCACAGAGTAATACAAACAGTGGGCCTTTGTTGTAAGCCACATTATCACATTGAATTTTATACGAAAAAGTGATTTTATTCAGTTTGGGCTCAAATCGGTCCTGGAATGTGCAAAAAATAGCATTCTGCATCAGAGAATCGGGCAGTGACAACTCCAAATTTAGAGAAAGGCTGCTCAGGAAGCAAAGTCTGCTGTCACAAAGGAAACTGCATGTCATATCTCTGCTTCTTAGCGCATGTTGGGACGGACAGATAGACGCCGGAAGGCACAGAGCCCGGTTCCACAGGGCACACTCTTACCTCTGAGCCTGCAGTGGCCATCTCAGAAAAGTCAGGGAAAGCATTGTGTAAAGGGGAAAGTAGGTGAAATTAGCTCCTGAGTTATAGTAAGCAATTATAGGTAATGGTATAGAGAACAGTTTGTATAATATAGAGGTATTTTGTTTCTGTTCTTTCTCGTGGCTCTCTGTGGAGCTTTCAGCTCATACCAACCACAAAGGGCTTGATATTCCTCCAGTTAGTAAAGGTGAAGATCACATTTACCTGTGTCAAGGAGCTGAACTGATGCAGTGAGTGAGGGCACTGAGGTATGATTAGTTAACTGGGGTCATTCTCCCCTGCATTACACAGTCCCAAATGTGTTACACAAGATGTGTGGTGGCTGCCTTGCATGAAATATTTGGTTGCTACCTGAAAAAAGGGACAGTGGAGGACCTGTTTGTTGCCTTTTAGGTTTTGATATCTAGTCCCAGCTGCATCCTTGTCTGCAGTAGCTTTCCTGGTTTTCTAGGGAGTTAACATCCAGTGTCCCCAAATTACATACTCCAGAGACAACCATACCAATGAACATGAGCCATAACAGCACATTTCTGCTGGCTGGTTGTGGTGAAGTGGCCAAATGTTTTCTCATTAAAAGTTCTCTGCATGCTCTGAGGTTAAATTTTATAACCTGATGATTCTTCAGAGAAAAAAAAGAAAAGAGGAATTCCTCTGGAGGGAGGTTTTTGGCTGCAGGCACAGGACACAGCAGCCAGGGAAGTGACGAAGGCTGGGTGGAGGGTTTGGGTGCAGGAGCAGCCCAGGGGGAAGGTGACCCCCAGGCAGCTGACACCAAAGGCTGGGCTTGGGAGAGTGCCTTCAGCTGCAGATGATGCAAACACTTTTGGGATACTTGGCTCCTATCCCTGGCGCGTTTCCGTGGCACACACACGTTTCTGACAACCACACACTGTTACTTAATGTGGGAGGCTGCTGTGATTATATACTAACCTCAGTGCTAGAAAATTATTAACCCTCCTATAATAACAGGGGTTTAAAGTATCCCTTTTTATCACCCTCCCTGCCTATCTTGCAGCCTGTGTCAGTTGTCTGTACTTATTTAACACCATCTGTGGAGAGCTTTTCCCCTTGATTTAGTTACTTATCATCAGACTGTGAAATTGTTTTCCTCTCATCTCAGCTCTCCTGGAATTCTTCCTATTTCTGGTTTTGTAGCTTTGTTCTGAAGTCCTGTTTATCTTAGGCACCTAGGAGACAACATGTGGATTTTCAGCCTTTTCTGATTTGTGAGCTTCTAAAAATTTGTACTGTAAGTTCATACTGTGGTGCAGTAGTTAGGCCTGCTGGCATTAGGCTTACTATTCATAGTTACCTTTCTTTGACCTTCCAGAAGCAGGCTGTGCACTATAAATACTGGTTATAAAGCTGTGGTTGTAGGCATAGTAGTATTATATCAATTTCAGTGCCCCAGTGGCAACAAAGGAGACCCAAGATGAAACATAATCAAAATCATAGGATCTAAATGTAGTGTGAAGAGCTAGAAATACCATTATACAAGCATATCCATTTTATTAGAGGTAATTTGTACATGTGCAACATAACCCCACTTTTCTGATAGAGGGAGTAAAAGGGTCAGAAATTTCTAGCAGCTAGTTAAATGTACATTTCAGATGATTCAGATTTCATGTATAAATAAGGTAAGCACAGAGGAAGTTTTCCTGAACATCTTGGTTTAACAAAAAAATCACCAAATTATTTTCAAGAAATTCAGCCCACTCCAAAGTCATATTTAATAGAACTATCCCCAAACTCATTATCTTCAGCAGATGTGATTAAAACAAAAAAGGGGAGTGGTCACAATATTAATTTTAATCACCAACATCTCATTCTTAGTACCTCTTCAGTTTTGTGACCTTGTTTCTTTGGAAAATACAATCACAGTCAGTGACAAGACACAAAGTAGTCCAAAAACCCTTTCTGCTTTGATTCCAATTGTGGACATAATCACATCCACCCATTCCACTAACTGCCTCTTCCCAAATACCTAAATATATTTCTAATGCCAAGAAGATGTACAGCAAATTTCCATTTCAAGCAATAATTTCATAAACCTCAGTCCTTACGAAGAATAGAGAGTTCTATGCCAAGGTGAAATTCTCAGCAGAGGTCACAGCATGGTTGATAAGCACCTTGTTCTTATAGGGGGATAGTGGAAGAACAGATACTGATCTGGTTATGCACACAAGGATGAGCAACACAGTTCGTGAGCACACTTAGTACAGAATCAGGAAAATCCTCCCTTTGGGAATAATTTATCTTCATGTAGCCCTTCATGTAGCCATAAATTGCATCTGAGATGAGGAATTTGTTTAACTTGAATGATCTCAGCATAGGAAACCTTGTGTGTGCCCTAGAGATGAACTTCTTCTACTTTCTTGCCATTGAATAGGTTACGAAGTGGCTTTCTGCATTGCATTTTTAAGATATGACCAATTTTCATCCTAACTGCAACTGTCTCTGCTCTTGGCCTTCTGTGTGTCAAGTCAGATGACCCTTCTAATGAAGAGTATGAAAATGAACTTCTGGTTCTCTTCATTGTATTCTTTAGGGAGAGTTAAGTAGAAAACGGGGAAATGCATAAAAAACCATACTACTGGCATTTTCTGCCACATTCTGTACACCCACACAGTGGTTAAACTCTTTTAATAATTGAACTTTTTGACTTTCATTAGTGAATGAGCTAATAGTCTTAGAAGATGTAAGATTTTATTTGTGTTTTGGCATTACAGTGGTCAGGACAGTCTTGAAGGAAAGCTTCATTGTTGATGCTACAGTTTGTCTTATAGAGTGCAAGTTTAATTTCAGGATTTCTGCTGGATAGTTCTTGTTGTCTAGATAGTCAGTGTATCCATACCATTCCATCTTGCAAATTGTAGAAGAATTTGGTGGGGTCTTAAACATGATAACACATTGCATGAGCTAGAATCTTCAGCTTCCTAGAGTCACTTTTGGGACACTAGAAATGGAGAGAAAATACTGCATGTAAATGTAGGAGTGAAGGTTTGCAGTAATGCATATTTCCTCAGAGCAACCTGCTAGCCTGACATACCCATCCTGGGCTGAAGAGTAGGCATCCAGAGTGGTTTGAAAGAGCTTTTGAGCACATCCTGTTGCCCAAGTCCACTGGAACTAAGATTCTTCATTTGGGGCTTCTAAGACCACAGTTTGGGTTCAACATTGCCTCATTAACCCTGTCTGGTCAGTTTGATCTGTGGCCTTTGTCCTCTTGATTTGTGGCTTAACAGGGTCAGCAGACTGCTGATACTCTTTCAGTTTGTGTTTTGAAAACCAGAATAAACATGAAATTCCATCACTGTGCAAAGCCCTGACCATCTCCCTGATCCATCACAAACACAGATGTGACAGGGCAGCAGCATTCTCCCCAGCCAAGAGAGCCATAAACACAGTTACTTCCACAGACTGCAGCACCTTCAAGAATGAAAGTGAGGTCTGAAATCTTCCTTACTTTCCATCTGTCATACCAATCATCCCACTTGCTGACATCTTGAGAACAGCATGAGGAGAGTAAATGAATCTATGGAGTAGCTCCAGTGACTTCCGAGGAATTGTGTCATGGGTGAATTTGATGCCCTCCACCCCTAGCTACAAATACTGAGACAGGAAAAACACTAGAATTCTTGGGATAAAAAAATCAGCCAAATTCTAATGGTGGAACTCCAGGTCTCCTTAACATCCATGTAAGAGATAAAAAAAACTGCCTAGATTTTGTATTGGTGTCATTGTATGTTTGCATTCCTCACAGCCAAGTTTCAGACATAGGACTCCTTGTTTTCCAGAATAATGATGTTCTTCCCTTCACATGGTCATTCCAGCTGCTTATGTCAGGGCAGCTTCCTTTGAAGGATGTTCAGTGAGGAGGATTGAGTTTGTGGTCGGGGAGCAACAGAAGCTACAGCTCTCTGCAAGAACCAAAGGCTTTGCTGTGGTGTGAAGGGCAGAGGGGGGGCTGTACTTAAAAGCTGAGCTACTGTCTTCCACTGAGCACAGCTGAAGTGAATCCTTCAGCCTCAGTGGGGTTGAGAAAGGCTCAAAAGGGGCTGGAAAATTAAAACCACTGCAATTGCTTCAGAATAGCAGCTGTAAGATAGTCCTTCCCTGGCATGCTGTTTTCTTGTTCCCTGCCAGAGACAGCAGTCACAGATACCTTATTTTGCTGCACACTTCTTTCAAACAGTCTTTGCCTAAATGGGGGTTTTGTACTTGGTAGTCTGGAAGGACTCTGGATTGGGACACTCCCTCATCTTGTAGCTCATGAGTGATGGGCTGTGGTGGGCTTTGGGTGCTGGTGGCCTGTATTTCGAGTGCAGCATCCAAATTGCAGCACTGGCACGTGAGCAATGGTGGGGCTGAGTTTCAGCCCTCAGAGGACCTTAGAGAACCTAGCAAAGGCTGGTGGGGCTGGAACCACCAGAGCCCTTTGGTGCCACGCTCAGCCTGCCTCATCCTGCTGGCAATAACTCACTCCCCAAAGAGCTGCTGCTACCACCTGCTACCAGCAGCTCCTGAAGCATCTCTCTCCTTCAGGTCTCACCTTCAGAGCTTCAGACTAGGATGGGGAAGAAAACACAAAAGACTCCAGCATAGCCTTAAAATGTCCACTGGGCTCAAGTTCATCAGCATGAGAATCATCCACAGCTGATTCTGAAACTTACCACTGCCTTTCTTTAGTCCAGACCAGAAGTCACTTCAAATGAAGGTCTGAAGGATGGTGTCTCTGACAAAACATCAGGCCTCTGACTCTATCCCATGGTTTGGGTAATGCATGCGGACTTGAAAATCTAAGATTGTGTCAAGGCCAAGAAAACCAGTAATTATCCAGTTCCAAAATTGTTTGTGCAATAAAAGGATTAACAAAAGTTTTTTTAAATCATAATTATGATCTATTCTGCAAATTGCTCCTAAAGCTTCCTTAATTCCCTTTCTATTATCTTTTTTACTTTCTTTTCTTTCCTTTGTGGTTTAGGAACAATTTGCTCCTACACTGTAGTGTAAATGTCTGCCTAGGACAGAAGGAAACTGCTGATCTGGCACATAGATTTCAGCAGTAGATGATTTGGTTTCACTAGAGCTTGGAGTGATGATGACAGATGTTAGCTCCTGCAACAGAAACTCTGCATAAAGCTGCTCTGAAGCAGCCATCACATCTATACACTTGCTAATTAAGTCACAGTAAAAGTGCTAAACTTCTCACTCCCAGAGTTTATCAGGCTTGGTGCTAGACTTCTAATTGTATCACCAACTGACATTTTTTGCATTCTCTTGGGCCTTTATAGTACAAGATGCTGTGAAGTGAAAAGGTTTTTTAGAGTTCTTCTGAAAAGGAAAACAAACAGTGAATACTGGCCATGATCCCATGGTTGGGCATCCCTTATTTTCAAGATGAGGCTAGAAGATATTTTTATGACCATTTTATGGTAGCCAGAGGTTATCAGAATTCTCAGAGTACTTGCCAACTAAACACATACAGTGCACTGAACTATCATATTTTAGGTGTCAGTATACCTGAACTAGTTGCCATCCAAATCTCCTGCCCTGTTTTGCACTGTCCTACTTCTTCCCTCCAGAGGTCTGGTCCCAATCCAGTTTCTGCCCCAGCAGACAAAAGCAGTGTTTCCAAAGGGCAGTGCTAGGGAGAACATCCAATGTCCTGAAGCACAGAGGGAAAGCACCACCTGTTCTACCCTTGCCAAAAAGTCACAGCTCAGTAGCATCACTGCACATAGCAGTGCCTCAACACCTAGCAGCGGGTTCTTCACATTGCTGGGATTCTCCAGCACCACAGGTTTCCCTTGGATCAAGTGTGGGCACATAATCATATTTCTGTCAAATCAGCCAAGGCACAGGATGATGTCTGGGACAGCTTTATGCTTTTGTGTTGGGTCTATGCTGGCTCTGGGAGGAGAGATGGTATCTGACCTGAAGAAAGTGTGAGTCGTAGAGGCAGTGATACCTCATCTGGCATAAAACCTGTCAGTACAAAATTAAGTCATCATTTTTCTTTATTTGAATTGGCAGCCCGAGTTCATTCTGGATCAGCACTTTCATCATGTGTCTGGCAACATTTCTGACGGATTATTAACAGCCCTAAAGCGGGATTTACTGAGTTGCGGGACCACAAATTTATTGTTTGAGTTTACTCTGATAAAAAGGCAGGGAGCTACCGGGTGGCAGTTTTTACCAGGTCTCAGAACACTCCTACCCAGAGCACTTTTCTACTTAAGAACAATTTCCTCCTTCATGGAAAAAACACCCTTAAAATTCCTATCTAACCAATAAACCCCACCCTAACACAGAAAATCCCTGGATTAAATGATCATATGTAACTTTTGACACACTCCCCCGAATGAAACCTTTTGTGTAAATGGAAAAAAGAATTCTTTCATGGTGTAGAAAGTCAACAAAGCATAAATCACTATTTTGTTTGTTCTGTTGCTAGACATGCTGAACAAGAAACCACCGCCAGACCTGTGAAATTCTCCCATTAATCCTACCAGAGTGATTATGTCCTATACTCTTGGAACTATGAAAAAAAGTTTAAACATATTCCACTGGCTAAAATGTAGTATTTTCCTAGTTACAGTAAGGATGATATTATGTGCTAGTTAGAATACTTGATTTAAATGACTTCACATACCTTTTGCCTTTCTTCTCATTTTCAAAAAATTATTTGAAAATAAGAGTGGTTTCAAAACATAACATAGCTTCTAAAGAATAGAAGGCATTTGGTGAAAGTTTAGTCTTTCAATATTTCTGTTTGCCACTGAATCCCTGGAGTAAACAATCACTCTTTTATCCAGTTTCTGCAAAGCACTTACCTTTTGTTTCAGACTCAGTACAGACAGCTGAATGAGGTAATGCCTACATCTCCTAGGCCAGGAATGTACTCAGACTGAGCCCTGAAATAGGGTAGAAGGATAATACCTGCTCTTTTGTAAATTCAGGGTGAACTTCAGCTCAGCTTCCAGATTGCTGTGCTCAGAGGAAAGAATTAGGACTGCTTGTCTGAACACAAAGAATTGACTTCTTCAATTTTGACACTGAGTACCCTCACATGCATTTTGTCACATGAGTACCCTCAAATGCATTTAAAACACATTATGTATACATAAATATATGTTTTAAATTAACAATTTCTTGTGACAAAATTGCATCAGTTTAAGTGAGTCAGTTAAACACTACCCTGTCCTCAATAAAAATACCATTTTTCAAATTCTTTCATTTTGAAGTAGGTGCTGAAACAGTTTTTCTGAGGTAGAGGGTGAGTGGTTCTGACTGAGCTACAGAGATTCTCTGAAAATATAAAAGAACCCCTCTGCACAATGATCATAAAAACACGGATCTATTTCACCATTAGAGACCAGAATAATTTTCTTTAGACATCGAAGTCAGACAAGCATAATTTTCAGAAGTACATTAAATAGTATTTATTGAGTTTGCAATTTCAGGGGCAAAGCTATAATCTCAGTCCCAACTAATCACACACTGTAGCCCATTGCCCTCATGTTCTTTCATCCATTCAAAAAATGAACAATAACATGGAACATCATAAAGAGGGGGGGTTGAAAAAACAACCCTATACTATTCTGAATAAAAGGAAGCAAACTGAAATCTTGCTCTCATTCACTAATACACCTGCCTTCTTGATTAAACATACTATGTTTTTATGGAAGAACAGATTCATCCTCCCAACATTTGGGAGAAGGTATGGGATGGCTGATCTGAAATAAAGTAAAACTATGTAGAACACAGAGCTTTTCCATATGACCACAATAACAGCTAGATGGTTAATACAGACTTCAGACTGCAAAGAATTCCTCACAAGAGGGAAGTACACTTTCTTCTTAGCAAGTCTTCATATCTGGACTGATTCTGTGGGTGCATATGGTTAAAAAACCATCAAGGGCCTGCCTGTAAAATCTTATGGCAGAGATTGTTTTAATTTTCACCATGGTGACCCTTCTGGATAATTAAAAAAGTCATCACATAATATACACTGATTCATATTTACAGAGTAAATGGCAAAAGAGGGAGTTAGATACAGCGACATTTATGTCCAGGCATTAACAAATGAGATCCGTTGTGTATACTCAGGGATTATTCATAGCTCCTTTAAGAAAGTCCTTTTCTCTGCACTGAGTCCTCTTGTTTTGCAAATGAGAGGCAGTAGGGTGTCTCACTGTAAGAGATGCTTGCTCTCCCTTAAACCATGGTCATGACCTTCAGAGAGGCAGGTTGGAACCTCCTTATCTTCTTCTTTAGTGCCTTTGAAGCTTTGATGCGACAGATTTTGGGAACTGGAGGAAGATGCTTGGAAGAGGCCTGGACAGTCACAGACTGTCTGACTGAACCTTCAGGCCAAATCAGCTCACTTTCATCCCCCTCATCATAGTCGAGGGCAAGGCTGCTACTGTTACTGCTGCCCTCCAAATCACTATCACTGGACTCACTGTCCCCAAACCGGTTGGCTGTGAAATCGCTGACCTCCCCTTCGCTGGTCTCTGCGATGGTGGAGTGGAAGAGGGAAGCACACTCTGCAGAGTACTCCGAGTGGTCGGACTCACTTTTGGCATAATCTGTGTGGCGCTGGCCCTTGGGGCCGGCCCTCATGCTGACCGTGCGCAGGAAGCCGGCTCTCCTTGCTGGCTGCCTCGGCGCTGCCAGGCCGAAGCTGTGAGACAGGCTGGCCGGATGCGCCCTGGCAGAGATCTCCACCGTGGACTGCCACTTGCGCTGCTTCTTCTTGTTGGCCGTGTCTATGCAAGCTGCTTCGAGGGAATACAGTGCGTTGGCAGAGGCCCCGTAGAGCTCTGGCCCGGATGGCGCAGTGGGGAGCCTGACCTGCACTGGGAACAGACTCGATTCCGAGCACGATCTGCCAGCCATGTCACCAGAATACGAAGGTCTTCGCACGAGGCTCTTCATTCCTTGTGGTCTCAGGAGCTGATTCCACTCAGCAGGCAGCTTGGTTGCCCCATGAGACGCTTTCACCTTCTCTATGCAAAAGGCTTGCTTCCCAGGCCGAAGTACTTTCTCACTGCTCCTCCTCTTTATCTTCACTGCCTTTGTTTTGGAGCTGGCAAACTTTACCCGGACTTGGTGGGATTCTGCGGGGACAAACTGAGCATGAACAAACTCAGCTCGTGCCCCTCGTTCATGACCCCCAGCATAAGCCAATTTGGCATTGCCACACCTTTTGATGGGCAGTTTTTTGGGTGGGACAGCTTTAGCATTCCAGGTGTCTGGGCTGGAGTCCTCTTGGCACAGCTGTGTGTAGGACAAACTGCGCTCTACGCTGCTCTCTCTTGCTTCTGCCAGAGGAGAGCCCCTTGCTGCTGACTTGGCAGGATAACAACTATTCACAGCTGATGGCTCTGTGTCTGGCCGAGTGGATGACTGCTCTTCATTCATACTGCTCATGGTCTCCTGCTGCTTGGCACATTCCCCCTCTGGCAACTCTCTTGACAGCTTCCCTTCAGCTTTGTTACTTTCCAGAGAACTCGTCTGTTTTTCCAGCTGGCTACTGCTGCTGTTAATTTTCACCCCGCCGGTGCTGGAGGTTATAATGAGTCTCTGGTGCATTGCGGCTGGCTGGCTCTTGGGTGAAACCCACTCACCGGCCTCAGCCCGACTGCTCCCTTTGCATCTCGTCAGCTGCAGCAATTTATTGATGTAACCCCCTGGCTTGGCCTCAGTGCTTGGCCTAGTCTTAATCAAGCTGGGACCTGTCGTACTAGGCATAGGTTTGCTGGGAGGAGCTTGGAAGTCTGATTCTGGGGATGCTCCCATCAGGGAGAAAAGGGGACTTTGTAAAGCCACTGCATGGAGGGGGCTTGGGTAAGGATACACGTCAATGCCATTCTTGGAGACCAAGTCATTCTGGAATTTGGGGTTCATGCTGAGCAAGTGCATGTCTCCATTATGGCACAGAGGCAACATGGATTTGGGGTCCATTTCCTTCTGATATCTAGCGTCTGCTGGAATGAGTCTTTCCAAGTCACCTATATGGTGGATGAAAATAAACAACCTAATTAAATCACAGACAATTACATTCAATAGCATGGTTCATGCTAGAAGTGCTATATCAGAGAGATGTGATAGCTTTTACTAAAATCAGTAGCATGGATAAAGAAAGTAATTTCAGTCTTCCAAGGTCAATGAATTACTTTAAAGCTTTTATCACCTAAGCATAACAGAATTTAAAATGCCTTTTAATGTCAATAATAGAACTCTTACCTTTGCAGGAAATTTAAACTGTGCTACTTGGATAAAAGTTAATCTGTGCATATATAAAAAAGTTTTAAAATGTCACAGACCAGCAGGAACCCAACTAGACAAAAACAAGGGATTATTTTTATTTCTTGGCAGAGAAGCCATAGAAGAATGAACTGAAGAATCTCTGTTTTCACAGAGGAAGAAAATCTAAGGCTAACTACTCAGGCAAGTGGGAAGTGTAGTCCCTGAAGATGACATTTATAGACACCAATTCCTATCTCTTCAATTCTGGAGTACTGCCAAGGATGTTGTAATTTACTCTTGACTGCAACACCCTCCTCCCAAGAGCATCTCCTGTGCTAAGAGAGGAGAGGCTGTGTTCTGGTGTGAAGAAAGGCTGTTCCATCCAGACACGTCATTCAATAGAGCACTATGGTGCTGTGTGACCTCTGGGACCAAGAATACTGGAACCAGTTAGCTTGGATTTCTTGTTACTACAATGCAGACTTCAGTGCCAACAAATCCTCAGCTAACCAGTTTCCTGGGTGTTTCATGCTATCATGAAATTCAACCATCACATTCAACCACATAATTCACAAACTATGTGAATAGTCACATGATGACTATCTATGTCCTCTGCCAGGAAACTTTTAAAAGACTCCAAAATTCTGGGGTAGTTTGCAGTTCCCCAGCTATGCACAGACCTGCCACAGCAAAGGTTAGGATGATGATTTCTCTAACAAACCAATTTCATAATGAAAATTCTTTAGGAAATTGTTGGCAGTGTGTAATGCTGCACTCTTGTGCAAACAAACGAGGAAGGAGTCAAAAGCGTGCTGTGCTTGCAGTGTCTCAGCAAGCATTCTGCTTGCCACTGAAAGAAAAGGCAATTGATCTGTATATGCAATTTCCTCTAAGGAGAGGGAAAAAAATTTCTTCCCCTCTCCAAATGATGATTTTCTGAAGTAAAATCTTGCTTCTCTTATTGCAATGTGGTCAACTTGTAAGAATTGTTTCTTCAAGACTATAACCACTACTACCCCACTACTTTTGTTTGTCACTGTGAAGGAAGTAAGAGGTTGTAGCCAGGAAGAAGGGCTGAAGAAGGTCTGCAGTCTCTCTCCCACACCCCTGCTCAGTACCAGCTATCCCCTTTTTTGCTAGTCTACCTCTATATCCAAAAAACCATAATGCCCCTGGTGTCTCAGCAACGTGTTTCAAGGCAGGAAAGTTTCTGAGAGCAAAATATCTGCAATCTGAACATGGAAGCCATGGGCCATTAAGCTCAGCTTTGTCCCGAGCCTTTGACAAGCCTTGAGAAGACTTTGCTTTTACACTATAATTACTGCCATCTCTTCAGTTGTGTCTACACACCTAAGTATAGGATAGGTGGTCTTTGTTTCTGTTCCAAGCAAGCCAGAGGTGAGTTAGCTCAGGTCAAGTAGGAATAATTCCAGAGTGGCACAGTACTTGAAATGATGTTCCCCGTAGCTTCCCTGTTTCTATAATGGAGCTGCTACACATCTTGCTGGATCACTCTAAGAATTGTATTAACATTAGATTGCTCTGTGGCCATGGAAGAAACCATGGTAAGAAGTCATATCACTTTACAGATGGTAAACAAGAGATTTAGAATATTAATAGACAAGTCCACTTTGTTGAGGGTATGATGCAAATTAATGGCTGATCCACTTTTAGGCTCATGACTGCTTTCTAGATACTCAATTAACTTTTGGCATTTGTTGTCCCTAACTGTACATAATAAATTATGAAAAAGAGTTCTTGTGTGAGTCAACATTAATTTGTGTAAATAGGGAATTCTGAGTTTACTTGAAATCTTTCATACATTCGTGCACTTTCACGCAACGCAGGGTATTTCAAATACCGGAACTTTTCTGATTTCACATGCAGGCCATTTAAAAAAAACTATCTCAAATTTTTTTACAATTTTATCTCATATACTAGAGTATTTTTCCATTTCTAAATGCATAGGTCTTCATATTTGTTATTGTTTCATCCACGTATTTTTTATTGATTCATTCTAATATTTTTTTACTGTTCAAAAGTATCTGGAGTATGGAGACAATGGAAAGCTGGACAGCAAATGGTTCCGCTCTGTAGTTTTGATCCACTCTCACTTTGTGTACTAAGAACTATATATTGATTGCACATGGCTAAACAACGTCCTAAAAGTAATAACCAGGAACCTGCCCTCCTCTTGCATGAAGTATCCAGTTCTGCCACCAATTACCTGTGGAAACTGGTCTTGGTCTGGACCTGGCAGGAGTCCCAGAAACATCTCTGCTAGCTGCAATCCGACATCCATCGCTGACATAGGGTCCCTGCTGCTGGAAGCTGGTGGTGTGCACAGTAGTTTCATCTGCAGACTTGGGTCGGTAATCAAACACACTAAGCCTCGCTTTAGGGTGTTGAGAGCTGGGCAAGAGACTGGTGTGGGAGGAGGAGATGGACTCACTGTACACAGAGGTGCAAGAATTGGAGAGGGAGCAAGAGCCACCGTCACTCAGGTCATAGAATCCTGCAGAGTTAAAATAAATAGGATATTTCATATTCACAGCAACTAAACATGTTCTGTAGATGGAAAATGCAGAGAATAAAATCTTCATTTGCTATGTGCCACAAGCCTAAATTTACGATCATTTATTAAGGTAACATTAGCAGAGGTATACTTTAATTCAACCAACCTTTATTGGGCTTCTGCATATTTACTTAGGCTCTGAGCCAGCTTGGCATGCACCTGCTTAGTTCTGAGGGTGGGATGGGATGAAGTGCAGCACCATCATGCCCAGTTCTTCACTGGAGAATGTCTTTGGGGACTGTGATGCAACTGGTATAAGACAGGGACCTCTGACACTGTTGTAACTTGTGCTTAGGTGCGTGCAAGCATGGATTGGATAAGTAGATTGGACTGGGTAGAGTAAAACTAGCTTGTGATCAGAGCTGCCCAGTCTATGACAGCTGGAATGTCTAAGGGCAGAGAGTAGAGACTATCTTCTCTCTCCAGATCTGGAGATCATTTCCAATTAATTGTGGAAGCATTAAAAAAGGCTTTGTATAAATTCAAGGTAGGAAATTCTATTATTCCTCTATATAACAGAGAAGGAATATTTTCTTTTGAACTATGTGCATGTGTCTAAGTGCACAACTCCTGAACTTAAACACACAACAGAAAATCACACTTTTTATATGCAATCCAAGTACCAGGCTGCAAATCCCTATGTTATATTAAAAAAAAAAAAATTCCTTGTCTCACTAAAGACTTGAGGCTTTGCAAAAACTCTGTTTAAAAGAACTACTTTCATTGTCTCTGACTAGATAACAGAAACCGGTTTTAACAGACATCCTAGCTATAAAAGTCTGCAGTACAGCTCTCTCTGTGAATCAGACTAGAAATCTGATACCCAGTATCTTTCTGTCCATGAGAGGTTTACTCTGTTGGGTAGTTTTTCTCAGTGTCTTTTAACAGTGCTGTTTTGCTTCCACATAAATTCATTTGACTGGAGCACTTCAATATTGATTTTCAAAGCCCTAGTGAGGTTCAGAACCCTTCCTGGATTCAAGCAGAGTGTTGATATTGATGCTAGTCTCCACTTCTTTTAAGCACTCTAACCATTTTACCAATGGTCATTCTACACTGCACAAAGTAATTAATAAGTAAATCTGTCTCCTCCTTCCATATGTGTCTACAAGGTCCATAAAAAAATTTTAAAATCCAGAAAGAATACTGTTTGAGTGAGTGAGCACTTTCCAACTAAATCAACTTTTCAGGAAAACTGCTAGCAGCTCTGTGAGCCCACTCTGTGCCAGATGACTATTATCCACCTCAGCCATGGGGCACTGTTTCTGACCAAACAATACAGAGTTTTGCTAAGCAGTTGACATTCTTCAGTTCTCCTGGCACCATACCCCTGGGTATAAATAGCCACGTGCAATTACCTGAGCTGGGCCGGCTGTCACTGTCCAAGTATTCACTGGAGGTCTTACTGACGTCCAATTTCAGCTCACTTATTCGCTGGTCTAGCTGATCCAGGTGGCTTTTCAAGCCAACATCCTGTCTCCTCAGACGAGACTAAATCAAGGGAACAGGGAGGAAATGAAGAATAATCACAGTTAGAATCTTAACAGCAATGCATGAATTCAGGCCACCTGTGCCAGCAAGATTCTATTCTCATAAAGCGTTTTCCTTAGCTAGGAACTGTTGCAGTTGGGTCTGTAACGAGACTGACCTAATGGACAAGGACAAAACGTTTTGTTTCTTAGTATATATTGTCATCTGCCCAGCTAGCCATGTTCTCAAAACTCACTCTGAAGATACCGATTTTAACTTTTGGCTTTTTTGTTACACCCATGGCAGGATCTGCATCTCTGAATAGGACAGAAGTCTTTTAACTAATTAACATATTCTTATTGCACCACACTTTGTCATACACTGCCTCTGAGAAGAGGAGGAGGAGGAGGTTAACATTATGGATTGTCTGAATGAACTCTTTAGGATCTGCCAGATGAAAGGAAACCACTGTGGTTATGGTATCTTATTGCCATACCAAGTACAGCCAGCATACCCACTCCAGTAAAACCCTTGGCTTTGATGACATGTCTTTATAGTTGAAAGGGTACACTGCAAGAATTGTGACATCTATTTTACTGCAAGCTTTCCTTGCTTGTCTTGTGGCCAGTTATTTCCACACATTTCCTGCAAGGAGAAGGTGGCATTTAAATATGGTGGGGACATTACTGCATTTAAAATAAATGGTGTGTCAAGCTTGTGAATAATCCTTCAGAAGCTAGCAACTAGATCTGTTGCCTGCTGCAATCACTGACCAGGCTGACCGTGGTTGCTCCCCCAGTCTTTATGCTGTCAGCTTGGCAAGGCAGATGGCCAGGCCTAAGGTACCAGCCAAAGAGCCACAGTTGGTTTCTGTCACAAACGTCTCACGTGGCACTTGGCAAATTATCTAAAGCACAGTCACTATTTAGGCAGCTTCTAATTATATCACACCTCACCATCCATCCTACAGTACTTTTCAGAAAGGTGGTCTATTGAAGTAGGTCGTAAAGTTGTGCTCAGAGCGCTCAAGGGGATTGGTTTCCACTCAGTAATGGTAAGAAAAACATTATTAAGATTCTTCTTTATGTGTACATTTCATATTTAAAAACACAGGTGGCAGTTCTAGCAGCATTTCCAACCTCAAATATATAAAAATAAAAAAACCTAGGTCCCTTGAACCAATTAAAGTATCTTAAAAATTAAATGACATGCATAAAATCAATATCAGGATGAGAACATTTTTGCCTCCTTCCTTTTGTACAAATTATTCAGCTTTTAACATTTGCATAAGTTTCTCCATAGCTATAAATACTAAAAGAAAAAAAACCCCAAGATCTAAGGTAACCATTAAATTATTAGAATTTTAAGAAAAAAAATACAGATGCCCTGAGTTTCATAAGAAAACTCTTGGGGCTGGTGATGCTGCTGAGAAGAAAAAAAAAAAGGTATTTTTAGCATGCTTTTAAAGAGAACTGGAGGAACATATAAGACATAAGAAATAAAGCTCCTTTTTGTTAGAGCCACACATCTAGAAAGGTTTAAACTAAAGAGGGTCATTACGGCTTCCTAGGAAAATCCATAGTGATTTTCCCTCTTCCTGTTTCACATAAACAAAAAAGAAGGGAAGAACTGGATAATAAAGGAGATTTTCTATTCCATCTGAATGATGAATGTATGACCTCCTCAGTACTTCTTTATTTTGTGGTAAAAAAGTAAAACCATGCCATGCCTTCTTCAATCTCACCTACTCAGGAAATCACAAAGTTTTGTTTTCATGGCTGGAATTAACTGCTTAATGATTAATATTTTGCCAGCCAATCCCTCAGTCTGTGGTTTCTGATTAATGACAGAGAGGCCACAGGGCTCTCAGGTATTCAAACATTATTTATTATACCTCCAGGTTCTGTCTGCGCTTTCACAGCATTTTAACCAACACACATGATTTACATCATTGTTTTTAACCCTTTTATGGGGCCTCACACCATTGGGTTTTCATGTTTCCAGCCACTGCCACAGCTTTGATCTTTCAGTTAACTACTTCTGCACTCTAAGAAGAGAGGCATTCCTCAAACCATTTGGATAAGAATGACTTTTCCAGTGTGTTTGTTTCAAGCTGTTATCGCTCCAATACCCACTCTAGGCAGCACTCAAAACAGTAAACCCTAAACATACTCTTTCTCAATTCACAACATCAAATTTACATGTGACAAAACCTCGCAGGTAAAACCATCTGTTTGCTTTGGGCAAGGCAGCTGTGAAGACTTCTGGACACTGCACAGTGGGGGACCAAACTTTCCCAATCAATTTGTACTATCAATGGACTACAGCTTTGGGGAGGCAAATCTGGGAGATCATCATACCACCCATTTTTCAGAAGGAAGAACACTCTCTGAAAAGCAGGTTCCTTTACACCAACACAAGCTGGCACCCCAAATCAAAGCACCAAAACCCAAAACTTGTCATACTCAACTATGCTTCTCAACTATTGATCTCTTCAGCCAAAGGGCAGGGTGTCAACATTTCTAGGTTGTAGATTAGCATTCTATAATTCTATTAATCTGACTTTATTCTGGAATGTACAAAACATAGAATTCTTTTCTAGTTTTGCCCATCTGAAAATTAGTCACCTATGGGTCTTTTTGTAACTGATGGTGCAAAGCAGCTAGTTTCAGAGGAAAATCACTATAATCTATCCCAGACAGTAGTAATAGAGCAAGGTGAGTTTCTTCTGGAAGGACCTCTTTCTCTCAGCTGACAAAATTTTGTTTATTTAAAAAAAATAAAATCCCTGATTTAAAATGTTTTCTTTTATTTAAAATTATCTAAAGGGGAAAAAAGTCTGTGTAAAATGCAGGGTACCAAGTGTTTGTTTTTTTCTCTTCAGTATGTGTCCCTTCTCCAATTTTTATAATCTAATAAATCACCTGAAAACTTGCAAAACAAAATCATCAGATTCAAATCAAATCAAATAAGGTTTATAAATATGTTCTCTGAGGAAAGAGCTGATTAAATACTGGATGTTGCAGTCTTTGATATCCACCTACACTGACAGCAATAACAGATTTCTTTCTTTACGTTAGCCTGAATTTGCATCTCTTCTTTTTTCTCTATGTCACCATGATACAGTTTGGCTAAGAGAAGTTTAGCACCTTCAGGATCTCTGATAGTGCATAGCATCACTTAACTCTGCTCCTCTTTTGCTACAGAATTGACCTGTCTGCACTGTAGTAATTTGCAGTTGCCAGAAAAGACCCTGGACACCAAAAAGATCCACTGGTTAGGGAAAAAAAGGGCATGACTGTTAGGGGTAGCAGACTGCCAGAAAGGCCAGCTGATCACTGTCTCTGGTAAATGTTTTTGGGGAAGAGACTGAGATGGTGGAATGGCATCCACACGTGGTGCCTATGACATTAGATGGCTCTGCTTAATTATTCCCACTAGTCAGACTTGAGTCCTTAAGGTTTCTGCCTCTGTTCTTCTGTTTCTCACCCTGTCATTATAGGAGAGGCCTGGCGTGACTTTTTATCTGCCTTGTTTCCATTCCTTGAGCCACCATCAGCTGACACAGCTTTCTCATTTTATGTTGCGAGGACCAAACTTTTTTATGATTTAAGCTGTGACCATGCTAAAGCTCAGGGCTACAGTCCTCCTTGAAATCTGGAGCAAGGTGCACTGCAAGGCAAAGTTACATTGTTAATGAGTTTCTCAATCTGAAAGCTTTTAGAGCAGCAATCACATACTCTACCCTCCATGGGCCAACAACAACAGTGATGAAGACGTAACACTCCTTGAGCAATGCTGTACTTTGCATTTTCTGTTGTTTTCAGTTTTAACTTCATTTCCTGCGATCATAGGTTTTGAGTGCAATACACTGCTCATGAGTCACTGGGAAAGTTTTCAGCCTGTGGAAAACACAGCTAGATCTGTGAACTTCTAACAGGACCGTGAAACTCCTGTTTTCAACTGGGTTTACTTTGCTGTTAAGGAGCTTTGAGGAATGCACCTCTACTCAGATAGACATCTGCAACTTGCAGGGGGGAAGAACTAATAAAGGTACCAGGAGGCCTGAACAGTACAGTCTGAAAAGCCTCCAGCAGACATGGGTCAATCAGAAGAGTTCTGTATCACTACTTTAAGCATTCACATAACTACATTTTTGCTGCAGAACCTGTCCCTGGGTTTATGCCATTCTAAGTCATTCTTCTCAAACTTTATGAACACTTCCCTCCCAGACATCCCAAGAGACATGTTTCCTATAATTGCACTGGCACCTACTGGCGAAATCCATCCCTCTCTGGAGGTGTGCAGTTATTCTTCGAGTCCACTCAACTCCTGCATTTCTAAAGGGCAGCAATTAAAGGCCTTTTTTTTCTTTCCATTTCAATAGCTGGTATCTCCCACATTCTTGGAAAGCCTTGTGAGGTGCAAGTAAAGTCCTGACAAATTAATCTTCTATTTTAATATTTTATTTGAAAAATATTAAGACAAATGAGTAATTAAAGCACAACAGCTGACATGAGAAAGTACAGTCACTATGATCAGAGCTCATCATGTGATTCTGTTATCCCACTGGCCTCAAACAGGCAGTAAATGCCCTCAATTCTTTTGTTTAATTAAAAAAAAAAGAAGTAGAGTCATTACTTTAGATTATCAATGATGGGTAAGGTAATCAAGTAGATGGCTGTCCACTTGTCTTGTATTTTCTTAATTTAATCAAGATATGCCTTGCTGTGTTTTCACAGGGGTGGCTAGGTTTCCCTGAAGGTTAAAACCCATTTTATCCTGAGATGCTGCCTGAGAAAGCTGCCTACAGGGAGCAAATAACCGTGCTGTTTTCACACCTGATGGATAACTGATAGCCAAGACTTGCACCAGTACAGCAAGGGAAAGGATTCTGAATTAAGTCTGAGTTTACTGAAGTGTGTAATTGCCTATACTAGAGATTAAAGCCCTTTACCCTTAGATTGTCGTCTCACCTATGAAACTCCTTTCAGCTACAATTCAGAATTTTTTTTTTAGTTTCAAAAAAAACCCCTGTGTAAGTGGCCGGTGTAGCACTTCAAATACAAGGCCTGTCATTCAGTTATTCCGCCCTTTTGATCATACAATCGGAGGAAAGAACAAAGTACTCCCGTCCCACGAAGCGTTTCCTGGCAGATGGACTCCCACGGGCGCAGAGCCGCACGGGCACACATCGGTGCGCGCACACAGGTGGAGGCGCAGAGGTGTGCGCGCACACGCCCACTCAAAGCCCCGAGCGCTTATGCAGGTGTATCTCACCCCGCGCCTCTCTTGATCTCCTATGCAAACGGCTGCTGCCACTGAGAGCTGAGCGCCGTATTGCTGGAGTTAATCATCGCCTACTCCTCGGCTCCGATGAATGAGCGGTGCCGGGTTAACAACTTCTCGCCAGCGCTGGCGCGGCGCCCGCCCCCAGCACTGCCCGTTCCGGGCTGCCCAGGTGAGCC
>VZTZ01030528.1:0-11326 GCA_013400955.1 Drymodes brunneopygia
TTCAGGGAGAGGTGGGGAAATACAGGATTTGGGATCTCATGGGTTTGGGAATGCTGGTTAAATGTTGGGCAGCCATTTAATCCTTCCCAAAAGTATGACACTGTATTGTAAGAACTTCTGGTAATCACTGAAAGAGCTTGTTCATTATTAAGAAAAGGATTTGAAGAGTAAATGGATCAAAAAGGTAAATATTGGTCAGAAGTAATTTTTAAATTTATTTGAATAAAAGCAGAAATACTACCTGATTACTAGAGATTTTTAATTTCTTTTTGAAGATATGCAAAGCTTCCTCAGTGCAGTATCAGAAGTTCTTGGAATTTTTTAATTTTCATGATTGGTTATTTTCTGAATCCATTATTACTGAATGTTGGCATCATGCCAGCAGTAGCTGTATGTGAGCCCAGGCTGAACAGTTTGGGGTTTTTTCAGTGAAAATGGGGCTGGAAAGCATTGAGCACATTGCTTTCACATGGAATGAAAAATCTATTCTAGGTAGAACAATTTGAAATAAAATAGGTAGAAATTCTTGATTTACAGACTGCAACAACACAGTCCTGCTGGGCCCAAATCAGCTTCTTGATTTTTTCTTTATTTTTTTTTATTCAGCAATTAATCAGGTGTTCTCCATTGATGCTGTATAATTTACTTTGTCAACAGTTCAGGGAGAGTCCTGCAGGTTGGACAGGGATTAGAGAGGGACAACAAGAGTTGGGAAGGGTAAAGGTTCTGCTGGAGTTCAGGGAATTTGGACTGCTGAGAGATGAGGTGGACTGCAGACTCAGACAAATCTGTGCTGGAAAATGGGGTTAACAGGAGATTTTGAATCTAGACAAGGATAATGAGCAATTAGTGGTGGAAAACAGAGGTACTTGAACCTTGGAAAGGGTTTATGTCTGAACAGGGAAGGTAATTAACACTGAAACTACACAAAATTCTCCACTGATGAGTAGTTAGATCGAATTTGGATACTTTAAAAGAGAACTGAGTTTAAAACATGATCACATTTAACTGTCCTGTACCCTGTGCCATACAAAAGGTCAAAATAGCTTGAGGGATTGTAGTGTGTGAGGAAAACTCCTGAGCTGAGGTTCAGAGCAAAGCTGCTCTTTTGGAAACACTCGAACTGATCCTGCTGCTTGGATAATCTCACTTTTCCATCAGTGGGACTGGGATCTCTCCAGGGCTGTGCTCATTCCAACAATTTACATTTGTTCAGCAGCTTCACAGTGGAGACCTTCAGGACTCTGGAATTGCTCACAGGAGAGTTTGCCATTGAAGAATAAGCATTTCCATGCTGCCTCTGCCACTGCTTTGAAGTAACACGAGGCACCTCTGCTTTTAATTTTGAGAGTATCTTTAGTGAAGGAAACCTGATGGAATTAATTAGGGGAGACAAGCACAATGTGGTTCCCTTTCAACAGATTTCTATCGACATATATTCTGAAGTTGTTTACCTGACATTGCATTCCAACACAATTTATTCACTTTCCTCACCTGAGCATCTGCCTTTTGTACATCCTCGTTCATCCTGGAACTTCTGCCCCTTCCCAAGCAGCTTTGCTTGGTTTTCTTGTTTGTGGCTTGGCCCCTGCAGCCCCAGTTCAGTTGTTGTCTGGTACATTTCAAGCAGGAAAACAAATAATGGATCTTCCATCTTCCATTGATGAGATCAAAATTAACCCCAGGGGACACAGAGACCTTTAACCTCTTAAAACTCTCCTGCAAGCCTGGGCACTTTGCCTGCTGCCACTCTTCCCACTGGTGAGTTTTATGGAATGGCCTCAGGAGTCAGCAGCCCCCAACTCCTCCTGCCCATAAACTGTTTTTGGGATCCCTGTGGTGTAAGTGGATGTCAGCCTCCCTGCTGCCATGAAGGATCACCTCCCTGCAGGACACTTGCCCCCCTGACCCTCCTTTCCAAGGCTCCAGCACAGGAATAAGAATCTCCAGGCACGTGGTAGTTGCAGAGCTGGAAAATCATTTCTAAGGGATGTTTGAACAGCTCCTTGTGCAGCTGCTTCTCTCACTGTCCCATGTGAGAAACTGGCTTTTGTTTTCCATAGCAGGGGGACCCAGAGCAGGCCCTCTGTACCACCCCAGGATCCTCTGGGATGCTGCAAGGGCTGCAGCAGCAGCTGCCCTGCCTGTGGCCATTTATGACCTGGACTGGAACACAAGAGCATCTGTGCTGGCAGACCTGAGGTGGAAGTTCCTTTTGCCAGCTTTCTTTATTCCCCATGGAAAATTCCTTGCCAGGGAGGGATGTGAGGTCTCTGGGGGCTGTCAGGGCTATATGAACTCTTAGCATTTTGGGGGCTGGGGGAGTTGTGGGGTCTGTGGGAGCATTGACAGGCAGGACTGAGTGATTGACAGGTGGGATCAGTCCCTCCTCAGTCACCCCAGAAAACAATTTTTTTTTCCCTGAAGAAGAAAGGGTTTTAAAGTGAGGGAAAACTCTTCTTTTTCCCTTATTGTCTGTGTTTAAACTGGGGGAATCCCCATTCACCTGCAATATTAAGGGTATCAGTTGAAAGAAACCCTGCTTTTCCATTATTTCAGGGGTATCAATTGATGGGAAATCCCCATTTTCTTGCTTAAATAGAACCGGGAACACCCTTAATGATGTGATTTTATCGGTTTGACAAAGACAGCAAACCCTCCATTTTCCTCATCTTTAAGTTTAGATTGGCAGGGAATCTCTGTTGTCCCTTATGTTTTAGGGTTTGATTTGGTAGAATCCCCCACAATCATTTGAGGGATTTATACGGAGGGGCAAAAATAAAGGGCTGGAAAAACAAAAGGGGGCAGGAAAAAAAGGTGGAGAAAAAAAAAGGGGGGGGGGATGGGGAAAAAAAAAGGCAGCAGAAAAAAGTGGGGCAGAGTGAAAAAATGGATGGCATAATGGTGAAAAGGTAACATTTAAGAAGCAGGAAAGCACCAGAAAGGTGAGAAGAAAAGGGTGCAAAACACGAGTGGGAAAAGAATAGGAAATATGAGGGGAAAAGAAGAGGAATCCCAGAGACACCCACACACACCTCAGGCCCCCCACCCAAATCCCACAGACCACCCCCAAATAGCCCCCAAGAGAGCCCCTCCAAACCCCACAGACACCTTGGTCTGGATTCTTACTGTAACAACAGAAAATGAGAGATTTCCAGTCAAGTCTGTGTAGTTTGGTGGAGAAAAAAGGAGCAATGATCCCCAATGGCTGCAGGGATGGTGATCTAAATTAGTTCAGACCAGATTTCCATTTTTTTTTTTTCATTTGGTGAGGATTATTAACCTTACCTGCAGTTACAAGGCCAAATAATTACAGTTTTGGAATATATTCTAGTTTAATCTAGCTGTCCTCCATGCTGCATACTCCCAGCAGCCATATTTAACTATCATGTGATGTGTGAATTTGCTTCTATCCCTATCCCAAACCTCATCTTTCCTGGTTTTCTCCTCCTTTTTAACATGCTAGCAAATCTTCTGTGTCCCTTTGCAGTATTTCCATGGATAGAACCAGTGGGACTCTACCCAGAGGATGCTACCTACAGCTGAGCACAGGGAGCAGTGGGTGTTAAACCAGCTTTCCATCTGTTGCTGGGTTGAAAGGCGAGCCAGACTGAGATGGGAGCTGAAGGCTGAGGCAGCTCAGCCTGGCTGCAGGAATTGTACCTGTGCAATGACAGGTTGTTCTGACAGCCTGCCTGCTGCAGCTGCCAGAGCTGAGCTGCTCGTGGTGCCTGTACAGGGCTTGCTGACAAATGACTTTGACAAGGTCAGGCTGTTCCACTGAGTGCTCGTGTCCTCTCAGGCCAAGCATCAGGCTCAGTGTGTGTGCACAGTGCCTTGCTGTGAGGGGAAACAATTCCCTGGTGTCAGAGCTGCAATACTGAAGTCAGGCTTTCTGCCACCCACAATCATCACCTCTCTGGGTAGCAGAGTGTGCCCTTTCCACACAGCAACCCAGGTGATGGGAGAGCAGGTGCTGAGGGAATTCTCTACCCACACTCTTTCCAGATGAAGATTTTTCTGAGCACTCAGAAGAGATCAAACAAGTTGTGTCACTTTAATCCTCTGCTGGCACCTGTTAGAGATCAACATGAGCTTTATGCCCTGCTGTTTTTGGGAGGTAGGAGTAATGCTGCTCTCAACCTGCCTGCATTGTTAACCAAAAAGTTATTTCTGATTAATCAGATGAATGCTATCATTCTATATCCTGATGTGATGTGATTATTATCTAGTAGTTGTTCTAGCTCTACCAAAAAAAACAAAAAAACAACACTATTTGAGTAGATTGAAAAGACTTCTTATCTTATTGGTAACTAAAAGGAACATGGCAGATGTTTAAAACTTATTAAGAGGTGAGTCACAGAAGCAAGCAAATGAAAAAACAGCTTTGTTTCTCCTTTATTTCTGTTTAAAAGTGGTGTGCCTGGCTGGGCAGGAGGGCAGGAAGCAGTGCCCTGGGCTGTACCAGAGTATGTGGGGTTTATTGGCTGAGGGTTAGGGTAGGAAGGGTAGTCCTTCCACCATGGCCTGAAAGAATCCCTTCCCACTGTTCTTTTCAAGATCTTTCTCTGTTGTGAGTGTGGTTCTTGTTGCAGCAGCTCCTGTCACTCTTGCATCATCTGTGCTCCACTAAAATGCTCCTGTCTAGGTCCTGCCCTTCCCCTCTCCACCAGCAGATAGCTCTGCTCTCTCTTTCTGGGGACACCAGGAACTGCCTTGGCGGTGGGGAAATGTAGAAGCCCGTTTAACATTGGCAAAAAAAAAAATTAAAAAAAAAATTGGATGCTTTATATGAAAATGGAAGATTGAACGGGACGAGACAGAAAAAGAGGGGAGCAAACAGGCAGTGGCTTTTCTTCTGGTTTTTGATAGCTCTCCCCGCTCCAGACCCACATAAACACAGATGCTGGAAAGTGCCACTGTCCCTTTATTTTTGTTCTGGGAAAAAGGGTGCGTTTGATATCCAAAAATGGAGGGAAATGGGGCATTGGTGCCGTGGGGTCAGTGACAGCTGGGCACAGTAAGTCTGATGCTTTGGAACCAAGAATTTTATTGTACATTTACTGCAAGTCACAGGACCTCAGAGGTGATCCCCACTGTGCATGGCACTGTCAGATCAGTTTAGGGCTGGCTCTGTAGCTCTGTGTGTGGCTGCAGGAGTGCCATCAGTGTGGTGCTGTCCTCACTGTACCACAATCCCTGCCTCCAGGGCCTTTGGGCTTTTCTGTGGAGCTTTCACAGTTCTGGTGGAGCCACAGACTGGAGGAAGCCCTGCCTAAGCTGTCTGGGCAGTGCTGTGCTGCTGAACCCACTCACAGATCAGCTGGTGAGCAATGGCCTGCTTGGGGGGGAACCAGGGTAAAAAGCTGCCATCCTCTTGCTTGGAAGAGCTGGGCCCTCTCTTGAGACCCTCCACAACTTCCTCCAGGCCAAACCAACGGGCTTCCTCCAGTTCCAGGCTGTCCATGCTGATCTGGGAAGATACAGAGAGCACCAGGTCCTTAAATCAGCTTTAAACATGGGCAGTGGTCCCTTGCCTGCTCTTGCTTCCACAGGGATCCTTTGCTGGAATGCCCAGAGTGCCACATCCATGCCTGAATTAGGCACTGATGCCAATCCAGGGAAGGATGTCACTCTCCACCAGGATTTTGTTGTGCTGGTTTCCTTAGGGAAGCCACAAACCAGCCCTGCTCCATCGTGGCAAAGCAAAGTGGCTGAGCACAGTGATTAACGTGGCAGAATCTGCTTGTTCCACGGCAAAGGTGTGAGGGAACCTCCTCTGCCAAGTTCAGAGGGAAAAAATACTGGGTTTGTATGTACAGCTAGCTGAGAGAGATCTGGCACCTTGCAACAGAAGATGATGGGGTTGTTTCCAAGTTTGTTCTGCACTTGCAGAAAAAGCCAATGGAAAATGGCATTTATGGGGAGGGTTTGATACTGTGCGGACTGAAGGAGGTTTTGCTGGCACAGCAACCTCTCGGGGGTGCCCGGGCCGCTCACCTGGGCGCGCTGGGCTCGCACCAGGGCGTGGCAGGCGATCATCAGCGAGCTGCCGGGGAAGGGCCAGTGCTGGGAGCCCGAGTAGCGCAGCGACTCCACCTCCAGCCCCACCTCCTCGGCCACCTCTCGCCGCACCGTCTGCTCCACGTTTTCACCTGGAACCGAGCACAGTCAGGCCAGCACGGCCGGGAAAAGGCAGGCACGCTCATTGCCACACGCGGGAGCTGCAGCTGTGCTGGCCTGGAAACACTGGCGGGATGCTCCATCAAATTCATCAACCTCTGATTGCAAACACAGGCACCAGAGACATTTCTGGCCCTATCTACATACAGATGGTGGGCAAAACAATTCAATTTTAAGCCATTTTCCCTCCTGTAACAAGAGGGATGTAGTTTTTTTTCTAAGCTGGACTGCATGAGGCACAGAATGGATTTTAAAAGGATCAGAGGTTATAACCCAGCAAGTTTAAAGCTTAGTTTATTGTCAGGGACTAGAACAACTGCTAGTCACCTATAAATGACCATTCCCTTTGGATACATCAATCTGAATTCTGTCTGCATGCAAACACTGATCTAGTTAGATCTAATGTTTTTCCTGGCTATCACAGAATCACAGACTGGTTTGGGTTTGGAGGGACTTTGAGGATCATTCAGTTCCAACCCCGTGCCATCAGCATGGCCACCTTCTGCTAGACCAGGCCAGTCCAAGGCTTACCCAGCCTGGCCTTGAGCTCTTCCAGGGCTGGGGACACAGATCACCTGTGTGTCCGTCCTTCCCTGTGACACAGGGATGTGGCTGATGTCCCCACAGCCTGTCCCCACAGCCTGCACGCCCAGGGCCACCGTGCTGGACCAGCAGCCACCTACCCATGTCACAGAAGCCTGAGAGAGCCGTGAACATCCCCTGGGGGAAGGAGGGCTGGCGGGCGAGGAGGCAGCGGCTCCCGTCGGACACCAGGGCGATGACCACTGGGGACATCTGCCACGTGCACCACAAAGCAGAAGAAAAAAGCTCAGAGACAACAACTGAGTGCAGATTTTTGCTTTTCCTGGCTGGTTCAGCGTCTCACTAAAGACCAAGCACCCAGCTCCACACAAAGCCCTGTCCCTGCTGCCCCTGGGGGTGACCCAGCAGCCCTGTGTCCCTCCCCTCTGCTGCCAGTGCTCACCTGGGGGTAGTAGGTGACACCGCTGGCGTGGCACACACGCTTGCTGCCAGCTGGGTTCTTCTCAGTGGGCTGCCCAGTTCTGCTGCAGAACTGGTGGCAATCGTGCCACCGCAGGAGGGACTGGGCCTGCCAACACACAGAGGGACTTTATTTACACCTAAGGGGGAAGAAACAATTCAGAGCAGTCTCCCTGCATAGTGCTGTGCATGCAGTCATTGGGGTGAACTCTGATTGTCTTTGGAAGCCTCAGGAAGGTAAATGGAGTGTGGGCAGTGCTTTGGAAAGTGGCACATTCTGCAATCCACGTTTCCTGCTTCTAAATTTGAGTACTTTTGGGGGAGGTGGGCAAGAGCTGTTGTTTATTGGGACATAATGGGAGTTGTACTGGGGACTGGACTATTCTAAAGAGTTAAAAATAGCCCAGGCATCACAAACATTACAGAGCAGGAAAGGAAACACGAGCTCCTTCTCCTTATGGGTCAGGACAGCTGATTTTCACACACAGGCCTTTTCTGAGGCCTTCCAAAACTGGGGCATCTGCAGAGTACCAGCTCAGAAGGGAGAGGTTTTAAAAGAGCAGCTCTGAGAGAAGATGTGTAAGTTTGTTTGTCATATCCAGTTTGCCTGAGAGTTGTTGGGCTGAGGACAAACTGGGATTGATGGGATTTAGCACATTTCAGCTAAATGGCATAAATTACTGCAGTCATTTTTAAGTCACTTGTGTTGTTTCTCCTTCTCTTGCATCTTCCTTTTGGGACCACAAATTTGGGAAAACTGGTGTAATTTACAGTGTGTCTGTCCCTAGGTTCCTGGAAGTGTACAGTAGGTACTTCTACAATATTAGATCATAAAACAACACAGGAGATGAGGAGAAGGGCTGATGTTAGAGATCACATCCCTTAAAATAAAAAGCCCTGTCCAGTACCGAAGCCAGCAAAGGGGAATCCTTCCCATCCACTACAAAGAGAGCCTTTCGTAGGTCAGTAAATGATCCCTGGAGCTCTGACTCAATGACTGATTTATCCAAGGCTCCTGTTAAAAATAAAAAAAAGAAAATTTGACCTCATAAATTTCAGCTGTTATTGCTAGTATTCCAGTTTTCTGCTCTTTGCTGTTCCAGCAAAGATTCCCCATGGAAGTGAACCACATCAGGACCATTAGCATTCCCAAATGGGAATCAGGGAACCACATCAGCATTCCCAAATGTCAGTGGCCTGCCCCCAGCCCACCTTTACTGACACACAGGCACAGGAGCAGCAGTGCAGCCGCCTGCCACAGCCATGACAGCTCCTGCAGAGACTCAACCCAGCCCTCCTTGGCAGGACAGGCTCTCCCAAGGATCAGGACACTGCCCTGGCAGCAGCTCCATCCCAGAGCATCAAACTGGTGCTGGCAGGGGTGGAAGAGGAGCCATCCCAACCTAAATCCAGTGCGAAGTGGGGTCTGTGCTCGTCCGAGCATCCGATCAGCACCGACCTCTCCAGCCACTGCTCGGCCTCCTGGAGCTTCTCCAGAATCCCCTTCATCTCTAAACAGCAGGGAAGGGGAAGAGAAAGCTGTGGTGAAAGCAAAGCCAGGCAACTGTGGTGCTCTTGGGATCTTAGAGGCACAGGCAATCTTGGCTCAAGGCAGAATGCCCATGTGTGAAAGGGCACCAGGCAAGGGATCCCACCCAGGCAGAAACATAAAATCTGGCTTTCCTCCTAAGCTGTAGGCAGCTTAGATCATGTCAGGCTGAAGGTCCCAATGCTGTAATGCCTGGGGAGCAGCTGTCTGTTGGTTTTGTCCTGGACCAGCCAATACTCTCCTCTCTAAGGAAACTTTTCCCACATTACACCAAAAACTCCTTTGCTTGTTTTCCTGTCAGCCCTCTCCCTTCAAAAGGCACAGTCCCAAAGGTTTAAACCTGAACACCTCAGAACAGATCAGGTTGATACCACGTGTGTGTGTGCCTCTGTTTCCTTTCAGCTGTGACCCACCAGGTGCTCCTTTCTGGGTGCACTGATTTCTTTCTTACCTGCTGCACTGAGCTGTGGCACCAAATAGTCCTTCCCAACTTTCTGCAGGAAGGGGGAGAGGTTGTGGAAGAGGTAGAAAGTTCCTGAGGTCTGGGCTTGTCTACAAAGGCTGTCATCTTCCTTTAACTGATTTAAGAATCTGCAGTGAGAAAATGATTGGGAAGATGAATTGAAGATGGTGTTGAGATCATTGTTTATTTGGAGGCATTTATTTTGCACAGAGCAGGGGGGGCTGAATGGGCCAGATCAGATTCAAGGTACTCCACGTGCTTGGAGAGTTTTGGCAGCTGAGTCACTCTCTGATGGGCTGCAGCTTCTAGTGATGTTGGTGTGGCAGAAAATACTGCAGTTCTTACCTACCACATGAGTACCCTCAGGTTTGGAGATGCAAGAAGATCAGTAACCTGGTCTCTCAATCCAAAAGCTCTGCTGTAAAGGCTGGAGGAAACCTGGATCTTCCCTTTAATCCCCCAATCCCTCCCAGCTCAGAATATTCTGTGAATTTGGATGGCTCCAAATGCTGTTTGGCCAAACTGCTGAGCACTTGTGCTGTTGAATCTGCTTCCCATCAGGCTTACACGTGTTATGCTGTACCTGGCACACTGATGTGAGGGGTAAAAACCAAGTCTTAGGGCACAGCTGGCTGGAGCTGAGTTAGGAAAAAAATACCATTGGAAAAAGGGTGTCAGGATGTGCTTTCTTCAGGCTGTTTGAAGCAGTGTTTAAAATGAGGTGAGCAGCATCACTTCAAGCCTGCCTGGTGGGGTAGGAGCCCTCCAGCCAGGACAGGCAATCCTTACCAGAGCTCCCCTGACAGAGCCAGCTCTCAGCAGGGGTGAGGGGAGCAGAGAGGCTCTGGCTGTTATCATTTACAGAGCTCACAGAGCATGACTGAACTGTGAAAGGATTAACCCCCGGGTCACAGTCAGGGCTGCCTGTGCCCAGCTCTGGCCTGGCAGCACTCAGGGCTCAGGTGAGAACTCACCTCATTTTCCTCACATAGGTGGAGTGCAGCCTGCAGACGAGGGAGGAAGCTCTCCTGTGCAGTGCTTGGTACCCTGCAGCCATAACCAAGACCTACAGCTCGGGTCTCTGCCTAAAAAAAAAGGCATAAAATGTAATGCAGCAGCCCTGCAAGGTTAGGTTTGATTTATAAGGTGCAATAACCAGGTAAATCTCCCTCTCACAGAGTCTGCAGAACCTGCTTTCTAAAATGATCCCTTCAGTCACACCTCAAACTCAATTTCAGGCCAGTTTTAAGATTATTTAAAGATACCTCAGTAAGTTTCCATCTCTGAGTGTGCACAGGTCTTACAGAACCTGCCCATAAGACTGGATTAAACCTTCCTGGCCCAAATCCCTGCTTCCCTGGGGAGAAGGGCAGAGAAGGTGGCTGCTCTTTTGCTGGTTTCCTACACAGTTGTAATGGCCTGGATCCAACCACACATCCCATTGCAGCACACAGTGGGTCTGTGGGAAAGGCACTGGTGCCAGGAGAAAGACAAAACATCAGCTGCAGAAGAGAATTCCCTGAGTTACACAGGGGACAGCAGTTGCAGCTGAATGGGATCACCTCCAGCCATGAATGCTTTTGTGCCAAAGAATCCCACCACCTTCTGCTCAGGCTGCAGCCTGACCTCAGCTTTGGGATGTCAGGAAATAGCCAGAGGCGCTGCCATCTCTAACATTCACCCAAGGAAAAAACATGAAGTTCTGTTTGCTTTGTTACAGACACACGGGCAGTGCCAGGGAGAGTCTCAGAGCTCTTCCCCCAGCACAGGGCAGTGATGGGAGCCTGAGAGGTGCCTCAGCAGAGGCACGTGGAGGCTTTGCCTTTTGGCTCTGGGCATCTCTGTCCCAGATCCCCCTTTCCCACCGTCTCAGCTGACTGGGATGATCCCAGTGGGAGCTCAGCACGCTGGTGCAGCCACGTGTGAGGACAGTGAGTGCCACACAGGGCATGTCTGGGAGGGTTCTGTGCTGTGACAGTCCTGTGTGTGTGCCTGTCCTGTCCCCGAAGGCTCTGTGCTGTGACACTCCTGTGTGTGCCTGTCCTGTCCCCGAGGGCTCTGTGCTGTGACACTCCTGTGTGTGCCTGTCCTGTCCCCGAGGGCTCTGTGCTGTGACACTCCTGTGTGTG
>VZTZ01030528.1:14947-158780 GCA_013400955.1 Drymodes brunneopygia
GGCGGGGTGAAGCGAGCCACGGGGCTGCTGCGAGAGCGGGGGTGGGTGGGGGCCATACGTGGCAGCGCTCCGCCGCCCCCCGCCTTCCCCGCGGCGAGGGGCCGCTGTCCCGGCGCTCCCTCCCGGCCGGGGTTCCCGGCCCTTACGTAACGGGAGCCGGCGGCCTCCGGAGGGGGGCGGGAGGGCGCCGCCGCGCCGGCTTCCCCGCGGCTGGCAGACTAAACACAGCCGCCGCCTCCTCCTCGTCCTCCTCCTCCCGTTCCCGTTCCCTGCAGCTGGGAGTTGTCTCCCCCCCGGCCGGGCTCGGATCCCCGTGCGGCCGCGGGAGCTGCGAGCGCACGGCTCCGTGCTGGGAGGGATGGAAAGTTACTCGCGTAAGGGATTGCACCGTGGGGAACGGGGCTTGCCATGTTCTCCCTCTCCGCTGCTTTGTGTGGGAATTCGCATCTGCCTTTGTAGTAAACTGTACCTTTCAGTAGAATTTTTGTAGGATCTAGCCTGACCAGCAGGAGAAACTCCGACCTGGAGCCTTGAGCGTGCTGGTGAATATAATAAAAATGTCACGTGTGCTTAGAATAAGTCTTCCAGGTTACCTGAAAAGCTGGCTGCTCCCAGAGGGAAGATCCTTCGGGACTGCCCTGCGTTCGGTTTCACTTTTTTTTTCCCCCTGCTGGCTTCAGTAAGTGGAGAATGCAGAGCGCCGAAGTGTTCACCTACTCATAAGTAAAGGTTCAGCGCTCGAGGTTTTAGTGAATGAAAGGAGCCATTTATTTACTTGGTTACAACAAGTAAATGACTGCAGCTTCCCGCAGCGCCAGGGGCTGTTGGCTCGGGATGCAGACGGTGCTCTGCCAGGGGCGGAAAGTGAAGGTAATGAGTTGCCGGGATGTCTGGGAAGCAGGGGCCTGCCTTTGGGGACAGGGATGGGCTCTGTCCTGCTGCTCTACACCCACTGCTGCTCTCACACCATTGATGGACACATTTTAATGCCCTGGGCCAAACTGATTTGACCCGGAGTACTCTGCGCTGCTCCTGAAGTATGTGCTGACACAACCAGTACTGATTAACTTTCTTTCTCTTTGTTTTCCCTCCCCCAGCCAGCTCTCCGTCCTGTAGAGATTTAACTGTTACTCCATGATGAATGGCTTTAAAACCCAGCTTTTAAAGCTGTGATTTTTGGAGCTTGCACGTAGATTGCAAAGTGCCCAGTGCAGTTTGACAAACTGAAATGACAGGTGGTGAGTTATGCTTTGGAAGGAGTGAGGATAAACAGAGCTTTATAGCAAGAAAACCATGCCTTCCTGCTGAGGTGGATATAGACAAGGAAACCTTTCTTCTTTAAAAGAATATTGCAAAAACCCAACTGATCATTGGTATTGTGTTGCTTTCTTTATAATCTGAAAACTCTTAATATCTGAAAACATTGTCTGTCTCTGTAGATGCTCAGCTAATCCTTGAGCAGAAGGATAGCCTCCTGCTTGTTGTGTCTAATAAGGTAATTGCTCTATTCCACCCCCAGTGTTCTTTGTCTTGGCCTGGGAAGTGAAAACAAGTGGGTTCTCAGGGCTGTGTCCATTCAGTCTTAGTCTGGAGGAAATCAAGGGAAAACTCTCTTCAGTTCCCTGAGCACAAATCTCTGTACAAACACAACTGCTCTGTGTTCAGTCATGAATGTTGTCTTCAGCTTGGCAGTAAATGATAGACAGAACACCCTACTTGACTTTGGAATTGATTCTCATCTCTTACTATGTTATATCTTTTTTCTATATATAAAAGATTGTAACTTTGTCATTAAAAGATGCCTGAAGCACGTCCTGTTCTTTTAGTTGCAGCAATTGTACAAAATCTTTCTTCTCTCACTGCTTGGATCTTAATTTTGAAACAGCCTTTGAACTTGCTGGAGGACTTGGGAACTGGATTCTGGTGCTTCTGTCCTGTGAGACCTTTAAGCAATGATGACAGCTCAATGTTCTTAGTACTTATTTTGGGAAAGTTCTTTCCTTTTCGGTAGTATTTTCAGTCACATTGTGTCACGAGGCTGTAACTTGGGTTGTCCTTGAGACAGCAGAGGTTTAGGGCAGTGAGCAGCTATCACTTCTGGTTCCATCTTCTCCATTTCCCCTAAGCTCAGCTTAACTGGTCAAGGAGTTTCATTATTATTTTTACATACAATGGGGCCCAGTAAGGATTGTGAGAATGGACCCATCTTTTGATCAAAAGTTGAGGCTCTTGGTGATAAGGTTTTGTCTCTGGCCCTGCGGTGGACTTCATCTTGAGTTACTTCTTGCCTAAATAAAGGAGCTGGTTTGGATTTGAGTTAGAGGTGTTCCATGGTGAAGTACCCCCTCAGTTTCCTTTTTTTTCCCTGTTTTCTGAATCCTGGTAAGCACCTGGGAGCCTGGAGTTGGCAGTGAGGAGACTTGGCTGATGAGCACCTTCAGTCTTGGGTCACTGAGCAGTGGGACCTTGATTGTGATGAGGTTATGTCATGTGTCACTCTGCAGTTTGTCTTCACTTGTCTGCTTGCATCTTTCTACTCATAAAGCACAGCTGATCTCTTTGAAAGTCCCCAAAGAAAGCCCCTCTATGTTACACCAGTGGAAATGGTGTTTGTTGTGTGCACAGAGAATGCTGTGCACTGCTTGCTGCTTCCTTTCCCTTCTATCCATGCGTTTTTTTGCTCTTTGCTGTTCCCCCGTGCCCCCCCTCCTGTTTTTGTGCTCTGCCACGTTTTGCTGTTCCAAAGCTGAGTCAGTGTACATTCCCAGGGGAGGCAGGGAGCTCCTGTTGGAGCTGTCAGCCGGACTCCCACTCCCTGCGTGGGCAGCCATCCCCTGCTCCCCGGGATGCTCAGCTGCTGTGTCTGTGGGACACGGCTGAGGGGGAGGGTGACACTCACAGCACTAATGGAGACAGCATTTCATTGTCTTGTTTTACTTCATGTCACCAACGGGAAGAAATCAAAGCCTACTTACTTGGCAGCCTGTGAGCCCGGGAGGTTTCCAGCATCTATATGAACTGAGCTGTGTTTTCTTTGAGTTGGGAACCTGTGGCTGGTCCTGCTGCAGTGCTTGGAAAGCTCTGCTCCTTCTGCTCCTTAGCAGCTGCTGCCAGGGCAGTGAGAGCTTGGCTGGCCTGGCCTGGCTGCTGCCTCGGGCTCCCCGTCCAGCTCTGGATTCCATCTGGGACAGGAGAAATCTGGGCTGCTTGGGACCTTGCAAATGACAGGAAATCTGGGAAGGCAAAGGAAAATCAAGCTGGAGGTGACCCTGGACATCATCGAGCTTGGGGATCCTGTTTCCTTTTGAAATTCTTCCAAGAATGGGAGATCCAGCTTCTCTGGGCAGCCTCTCCTAGTGCCGAAGTGTGAGAAACTTTGTGTTTGTACCTCCCTGGAACTGGCCTTGTTGCATTTTGTGGCTGTCGCCAGTGGCTCCTGCTGTGTGCCTGTGGAGATAAGGAGGTGGGAATAGGGTTGCAACAGCGTTTGGAGCAGCCTGGTGTTCGAGCAGGCTGCAAAGGCAGCTGGAGAAGGAAAAACAAGGTGGAACACTGTCACTGAGAGCAGTAGGTGGAGAGGAAACATTGTTTTCTTTACTTTTTTTAGTGATTTTGTTTGTTGATTTTTCTTCATGCTTTTAAAAAGTTTCATGTTGATTAATAGCGAGAAAGGAAACTCTCTGAAGCTTCTCTTGTGTTTCACTGAGCACAGTAAACAAATAGCTCAGTGCATTCCCAGTACTGATAAAATTGGCAAATATTTATGGTGTAGTAAAGCTGTTTGTGCTTTGTCACTGATTCACAGATGTATTGGCTTGAGTGCTGAATGAGCAGGAGGCACTTGGCAGGGTGAAATAGAAATGGAGTGGTGTTTTTGGTAGGAATAGAGGTAGAACATCAGTGGGTTTTTATTAGGTATGTTTGAAACAGTCTTGGTGGCTGCCTGTGGGGAGGATGAGCCAGGAGGAAGAGGTGAGGAATGCTGCTGTGGGCAGCAGGGCTGCTTTGGTGGAGCTCAGGAGGGGAAAAGGAAGACTTCCCTCTCCAGATTCTCACTTTCACGGGCAGAAAGCAAGTTGGAATGGGCTGGAATGCATCAGCCCTTCAGCTGTGGTCATGCAGATTTTGGGTGGTTTACAAGAGCTGGAGGTTGTGCTGCTTCTCCAGGCTCGTGGGAGTTTCCTGTTGTTCCTGTTGGTGCCAGCGGAGCTGTGCTTGTCCCGTGCAAGGGACAGTGCCCAGAGTAAATGCAAACCCCAGTGCCTCTCCTCCTGCCTGGGGTGGAAAGGAGAGGAGGGAGCTGCCTCCTGAGCCTCAGGTGCAGGGTGAGGAGAGATCCTGCCCTCTGGAGCCAGGCATCTGTTCCCTGTTAATGCCACCACTTGTGGGTGGGATGGTTTTTATTTGGGTGTAACTTTTGAAACTTCCCTGATTATGTTTGCACCTTCCCTGTGTGAATACCACACCTGAATCTATGTTGTTTGCTTGATAAAGGTTATGTTGCTTCCTTCCCTAAATAGGCCAAACTACCTTGTAGCTGAGCTTGTTGCTTTTTTTCTTTCTCTTTTCTTCATTAGTTATGCTGTTGGAAGAGTTGTAAACCAATTTCTGTTAGTCCACACACTGGAGTTCCATTTTTTTCCTGAGCAGATACAGTATGTGAGAGTTTAAGCTTTTGTTTGGGGAAAAAAGTAAACCTTGTGCATTCCACGACAGCATAATTACCCCTCAAGAATGCAGGAGCCAGGCAATCCAGGGCTGCTGAAGGGATCAGGATGCTCAAAGGCCGAGGGTTTGGCAGCTGGCCCTGCAGAGAGCACTGCCTGTGAGCTGCCACAGCCTCTCCCAGCATGCAGGGACACACAGAGCAGCCTTTGTGGCAGCTGTGGGCCTTGGCTCCGTGCTGGTGGCAGCAGCTGAGGAGCAGCAGCCTGCACAGAATTCTCTCTCTGGGCTGCTCCTGCAGGCTTTTCATTCAGCCCTGTTCCACTGGCATCTTCCTGGCTGCAAAAAGGAAATTTTCTTTTCCCCATTGAGTGGATGAACTTGATAATGGCTATTTTAACTTGGTGTTAGGGGTTTTTTTCAGTTTGATGGTTGTTTTCAGCGCTTTTTGCAAAGCAGCTCTATCTGCAGCATGACTTAGATGCCAAAAAGAAGAGTGCAGGTGAACACCCTGTCCCTGAGCTGTTCTTGCTTTTCTTGCCTCACAGGACAGGTATAAAAGTCAGCAGGAGGGACTCAGTCTGTGAGAGCTGCTCAGGCTGTCAGGGTTCTGCTGTCTCTTCTGAAGGTGCACTCAACTCTCTGGTGAGCAGGGATTTTTCACCTGTTTTGTGTTCCCCTCACAGGTGTGTGGTGAGGTGAGAGCTGCTGAGCAATGGCCTTCAGGAAGGTTTGGTGTGCCCTAGCCCTGGCATTTCTGCTGCCTTTCTCCTGTGCCCACACAGACTTCTTCACTTCCATTGGTGAGCCCTGCTTTGGTGTAGCCAAAAGAGTTTCTTGACAGCCCCCAAAGCTGATTCTGCCATGAGGTGTTAATCATCCAAGCCTTAATTGGTACAGAACTAAACCCCCTTCCTAGTTCTTACCACATTATTGACTGTTCTTTGGAGAGAAACAGGCTTAAAGTCAGTCTGGGGGTAATCTAATGACCCAGGCTAGGCTTTGTGGTCGCTGTTGATTCTTACAGGTATTGGAATTTACACAGAATTTTGGTGCTGCCCACATGTGGAAGGAAGTGGTGCAGGGTGTCTGTACTCACCCTTGGCTTGTGGTGGGCACTGCACCCCTTTGTGCTGAACCACTTCAGCTCCCTGCTTGCAGGAGGGGAAGCAATTATTAATTAATACCAGGGACCCCTTGAAGTCATGGATATAATCTTAAAAAGAAAGCCCTGGATTAGTGTTGTGTATCAAACACGAAGGCTCTGTGTATTTCTGCAGCTTTCTCTTTGTTTGCTCTGCATTATGTATGCTTGGGTGAAAGATTACTCTGTGGCAAACTATTTCCTTTTCCAAATGAATCCTAAATTAGTTCTAATAATAAATATGCAGTATTACATTAATTTCCATGGCAACAAGCTTGGTCCAGCAGGAGATTTTCTCCTTCATAAAAAAAAAAATAAAAGGCCTTACTCAGATACTCCTTCAGGGTTGCTTAAATAAATGCAGAAGGACTTTTGGGGAAGGAAGAAAGTAGAAAAGAGGAATAATGCCTTTAATTCTCAGGGTTTTGTTTCTCCTTGGCTCACCAAACTAATTTTTTTTTTCTAGGCCATATGACAGACTTAATTAACACAGAAAAAGATCTGGTTGTGTCACTCAAAGACTACATCAAGGCAGAGGAGAGCAAGCTGGAGCAGATCAAAAAGTAAGCAGTTGGCTTCATAATGCCAATGGTTAATCATTTGAGTCCACCCTTATGCAAAAAGTGCTTCCTAAGGCTGATTAAATTTGTGGAATGTTTCCTCTGGGGCAAAGCTTGAAGTAGCAGGTTTTGCTGGGTGTTTGCTGGAAGTTGTTCTCTTTCAGCACTGCTTGGTGTATAAATAAGAGGAAACATGACCATGTGAGGACCAGAGCCCCATATGTCAGATTTTATCACAGCTAGAAATAAACAGATTTTATCACTGAACAGGATGGCTTCCTTGCTTTTGGAAATATGTATAAATCTGTCTTGAGGGTGTTAAACAGTTCTGGATGGAGGAGTGGTTTTTATTTTGCTTTTATTTTTCTGTATTACTTTCTGGTGTTCCACCATCCAGGAAGAAAGATCCTTCTTTGTCACTTGAAATACAGAGTTGGGATTGCTGACAGGTTTGGAATATTACAAGTGTATGCTTTACAGGTACAAATTAACAGGGGAGCCTGCCAGCTGGGCACCCCGAAGTGTGGAAATACAGCTTATTGGAGAAGAAGAACCTGGAGAGAAATGGCAGCATTGTTTGTTGGCAGCTGCAGGATATTGGGAGCTGGTCCTGCAGTGGGGAATGCAGGGAGAGTTTGACCCTGTGCAATGTGAGGGCACAGATTGAAGGTGGTTTCTTCAGTTTTTGGCTCACTCTGAGCTGGAGCTGGTCCCCAGCAGCACCTGGAGCTCTCTGTTCTGCAGGGAGCCCCTCACTGGTGTGGCTGCTGGAAGAACCCACCCAGGGACTGTCAGAGTGTAGGAAAACCATCAGGGACAGGGTGGGAATAGCAAATGCACCCAAAGGCAGCTCTGACACCTCCCTGACTCAGGCAAAGCCTGCAGATTCCATTCAGGCAAACCAGATCATGGAACAAGAGGAACTCCAGCTCGTGGGCAGAGTTCCCTCCAGGCTACAGATTGTGGATTTGCTTTCCTGTTGGAGTTCGGGGTTCTCTGTGGGGTGTGGCTCTTTAGCATCCATTTACCCTGATTGCAGGGTGTTGCTGCATGGCTCCATGCTGTAGGTCTGCTTTTTTTTGGAAGGCTGTGCCTGTCTTGGGGCACGTTGAGGTTGTGAATGACTTGTGGCACTTAAAAAAGCTTGAGTTGGAGTTACAGCACCCAAAACTGGATCTGGGCTCCTCATCTGGGAGTGTGAGAACTAAAAGTTTCTTCATGCAAGCTTTCAGCATGGAAAGGAGCTTTGTGGTGAGAGGCAAGGGGTGTCTGACAGATGTAAGAGTGTGTGTCTAAACCTAAAATTATTTTGAGACAAGCATTGAACTGCCTTTTGTAAGCCTTAGGGGGAAAAAGGGGCATCTGAAAGATAGAAAGTGTGGGTAAAACTTTGTTTTTGATTAGTCCTGGCATGACAACTCATAATGGAAGTGCTGGCACTGCTTTTTGGGGTTTGGAGGGAGGAGTTCCTTCTGCAGGCTTCCAGCAAAGACTGCAAGGGCAGCACAAGATTTGGGCTGCAGCTGAGGAAGAAGTTTTAATAAAAAAAAGGAAGTAGCTCTGTTTGTTCCTTTTAGAAGAGTTCTAAATATAGATAATGTAAAAGCTTGCCACTTCTGTTGGGTTTTTTTATCAGTGAAGACATTGGAGTAGCTTGCAATCAGTTCTCTAGCACACCAGCAGACTTCTGTGAGACTTCAATGAATATTTCATTCCAGATGGGCAGAGAAGTTGGATCAGCTGACAGACACTGCCACAAAAGACCCCGAGGGGTTTTTGGGCCATCCTGTGAACGCTTTCAAGTTGATGAAAAGGCTCAACACAGAGTGGGGTGAGCTGGAGAGCCTGGTCCTCAAGGACATGTCAGATGGTGAGTGTGTGTGTGTGTGTGCCTGCAGCACAAACCAGCACCACGGGCTCCCTGCAGGCTCTTGGCTGTGGCCCTTCACACATCAGGGCTTGAATTGCATTTGCAAATCTGCTTTTGAGACTGAGCAATCGTGGAACTCATCTGAATTAGTGTAGTAAACACTTAAATTGTGCCTTTCTGCTTCAGCAAGAGTGGAAGCTCTTTAGCAAGGAATAGGACATGAGCTGACTGTGAAAGACACTTAGCAGAAGGAAGCCAGGATGGTTATATATAGTTAATTAATACCAGGTGGAGGTTTGTAGGAAGGAGTGACAAGAAAGCAGAAAGCCCCAGGATGGGTCTCTGATAAGGATTCAGCACATTCAGCTCCCTGTTGCTGTGGGAGGGGCTGAATGTGGCAGCTGAAAAGGCTCTGCACCTGCCAGCCAGAAATCTGCACCAGTGTGTCTCAAGCCCTTCTGAATGAGTGGGGTAAAAAAAAAAAAGTGTTTCTTTGATTTTTGCTGTGCTTTCTTTAAAAAAACCCCAGTCAAATGCTAACTGTGCAGCCTGTGCTGTGAGTTCAGTTCAGACTGGTGTGGAGGTGGATTTTGGCTTTCCCTGGAGCAGGGAGCTCACCCAGTTCCCAGGACAGAGGTGAGCACATGTTTCTTTGTCTCTCCCAGGCTTTATCTCCAACATGACAATCCAGAGGCAGTTCTTCCCAAATGATGAGGACCAGACTGGTGCAGCCAAGGCCCTCCTGAGGCTCCAGGACACCTACAACCTGGACACAGACACCCTCTCCAGGGGGAACCTGCCAGGTGAGAGCCACCCATGGTTGTTATTTCCATCTCCTAAGTGTCCTGATTACAAATCATCTGCTCTGCTCCACCTTGTTTAACTGCTCATCCTGAAGGTAACATTAGAGGAAGGGTTTTGAGCTGGCTAAAATCAATGAAAAAAGTGGGTTTTTGGTTGAAATCTGTATCTTTTTTCTAGTTACGGTAAGATAATCTAGTGTTAATAGTTTCCAGTAAAAATCAACAACAATAAAATCTTGCCTAGGTGGGGTTTTTTCCTTGTGTTACACTGGTTTTATTGCACAACTTAATGCATTTTACCAAGTTCCTTTGAGCTTAAACCTCAGGGATGGAATAAAGATGACCATTTGAAGAGCAAAAGATGGTGCATAGACAGACTTGAGCCTGTGTGGCATTGCCTGAGCTGATCTTAAATAGCTTGCTCTGTGCAGGAGAAGACACAACTTGGTTTTTTTGTCAGAAAACTTTCTCTGCTGAGTCTCCCTTGTTTGCTGTGTTCAAAAACAGTCCTGTGCCAGCTGGCAAAAAATCAGCTCTGTACAATCCATCTGTGTTTTTGCAAGTGCTCATTGTGGTCAGATGCCTAATAAAATTAAGGGTAATTGGCTTTATGTGTTATGATGTATAACCTTGCTTTTGGGTTTGGTTCAAGACCTTCTGAGGGACCTACAGATTCCTTCTAATGCAATGAGCAGCTCGTTGCTGTTTCCTTCAGAAACACAAGGTGAAGTTTTTGCTGCTTTTGAAGCAATGAGCTGTGCAGACTGTGTGCAGTGAAGTGTAATGGCAGAACCTGGAAGTTCTGGAGTAAATAATACAATAGGTTGGACTCTGGAGAGCTCCAGAGGGGAACTTCCCACGTGGTCACTTGTTTGTGCTCCTTTCCTTCATTCCCAGGGAATTTCTTTGGTCCAGAATCTCAGTTCTTTGTGTCTTTTGAGAGTTTGCAGATTCAGGCTCAGGAAGCAGCAGTTGCTGCCCATCACAGGATGGACACAAGGTGTTCAGTGAGGGAGCAGGAATGAACAGCAGAACAGCTCTGCCCTTTTTGAGCACTGCAGAGCTGCTGTTAGAAACTCAGGATGGATTAAGATGTAATCAGGGATGTAATTTTAGCTGTAACACTGGCAGGTCCTGCTTCCCTTTTACAAGATAAAATTTGATTTTTTGTAGGGCCTGTATTTCCAGAGGCAGAAACAGGAATCTGTAATTTGCCTACTAGTGCTTTAATCTTTCAGAGGTCACTTAAAATGTTGCTAAAAATGACTGACTTGAAAAAATCCCAAGCAGCTGGGAATTTACTCCCTGATGTTTTCCTTTTCCTCCCCCACCAACTAACAAGTCGTGGTTCAGTAACATTTTGGAAGTGATAATGTGATGTCCTTGAAAACAGAGTTCTGGAACTTCAAATCTGGCTTATTTTTGCTCTTGCTCGAAGTGGTTGGGATTTTGAGGAAGGAAGGTTTGTTTAATTTGACTCTTCACCAGTGGTAGAGACATTTAGCTGTTTGCTGGTATTCTGGCAATGCAAAGCTGCATCTGAGTGCTTGTGTGCCAAGGATTTACAGGCTGTAGAGACTTCAACAAACAGCTCCTGCAGAAGGGAGCTGTGGGAGAGCAGAAATAAAACCCTGCTGCGAGGAATGAGAAATGACTCAAACGTTTCTCAGAGAATTGGTCTGGAACCAGTAAGTTTGAGTATTTTAAGTGTGCAAACTGTTTGTTTTGTTCTAAATACCCAGGTGTGAAGCACAAATCCTTCCTCACAGCTGAAGATTGCTTTGAGCTGGGCAAGATTGCCTACACAGAGGCTGACTACTATCACACAGAGCTGTGGATGGAGCAAGCCCTGAAGCAGCTGGATGAGGGGGAAGTGTCCTCTGCAGACAAAGTTTACATCCTGGACTACCTGAGCTACGCCGTGTACCAGCAGGGGGACCTGGGCAAGGCCATGGCTCTCACCAGGCGCCTCCTGGAGCTGGGTAAGGGCCACAGGGACTCAGCTCTGCCTGGGTTTGTCCTGGGCAGTGCAGGCTTGCCTGGACTCTGACTTGTCTGTGCCTTTGTAAAGTGCATTTCTACTTTTTTAGATGGGGATTTGCTCCTTTCTACTTTCTGACACTGTTGGCTCCTATCCCCTTACCTGAGTCACTGCTGCCTGGAATCTGGTTCTCTCCCTGCGTTTTGCTTTCCTGGGTTGAGATTGTTTCCCCTTAGGGGAGAGGCAAAACCAAAATTAATGAAATTGAAACGAAACTGGTGATGCTGAAATCTCTGCAGATGATTTAAATGCAAATTCAGCATGCTGAAGATGAAACACTTGTAAAAACAAGAAATACAGAGTAGAAGGCAGTGAGATAAGAGTCTGTCTCCTGAAAAATGAAACATTTCATTTCATTTATTCTTCTGTAAATACTTCACTGATTGACTGTGTAACAGTTGTTCTGGGCAGCTCAGAACTAACCCTTACATAGCAAAAGCTACTGAGAGCCACTTATTAAAGACCTGAAGCTAATTCTATAAGTTAAAAAGCTTTGTCACCAGAAATCTCAAATCCCACCAGGGAATTTTCAGGTTTACAGCCAGTCGTGTTGTTGCAGCTCTCTCCCTGTCCCATTCCCTTGTCTCTCCCTCTCCAGTGAGATGGGCTGGAATGGCCAATCCCTTTTCCTCAGTGTGCAGTGAGGGTTGGAGAAGCAGTCTTGTGCATCTGTTTCCTTTTGCTTTCTGTAAATAACCATTTCTGGATGGTTCCTCAGGGGCTGGAAACCTGCCAGTGATCCCTGTCTGTTCCTCTGTCCATAGATCCTGAACATCAAAGAGCAAACGGCAACATGAAATACTTTGAATACATCATGGCTAAAGAGAAAGAAGCAAACAAGTCCAGCACGGATTCAGAAGAGCAGCAGGAGAAGGAAACTGAGGTTAAGAAAAAGGATTACCTGCCCGAGAGAAGGAAGTACGAAATGCTGTGCCGTGGGGAGGGGCTCAAAATGGTAAAGTGGAGTAGACTGTTCTCAAATGTTTGAAACCAAACAATGTCAGGAATTTGTGTGTGGTGTGCAAGCAAGGAAGTTGTTAGAGCAGCTGGATGAGTGTGGAGAGTTGAGGATCACATGTTGGATTTCTTCCCTGTTTCAGCCTGTCCAGTAGACAGAAAGTAGCGCTGCCCCAGGCTCTGCTGGCTGTCTTGGATGTGCTCCATCAGTGTAATTAATTGAATAAGGACGCTGGAAGGCCCAAGTTACAGACAGAATTCAATAGGGGTGGCTTTTTTAGCAATACAATTATCTTAGTAGGGTTGTGTAAAGCAGTGCTTGCTGGAATATTGCACAGCAACATGAATGTGTGACTTCTCAAACTGAACCCATCTCTCTAACCTGTCACTCAGCAAGGTGGGGAGAGTGAGCTGTTTGTGTGTCCAGGCCGTGTTCTGTCCTCAGAGGTGTCAGTGTCCCGTGGGAGCTCTCTGACTGGCCCTTGCTCTGCCTCCCTCCCAGACTCCCCGGAGACAGAAGAGGCTCTTCTGCCGCTACTACGACGGGAACAGGAACCCCCGGTACATCCTGGGCCCTGTCAAGCAGGAGGACGAGTGGGACAAGCCCCGCATCGTTCGCTTCCTGGACATCATCTCTGACGAGGAGATCGAGACCGTGAAGGAGCTGGCGAAGCCCAGGGTAAATGCCTTCTGCTTCCTTGCCTTTGGAATCCTGCATTCCAGCTGCACTCGGTGGGACTGTGCCTGCCTGTCTCCTCTGGAGTGCAGGGTGCTCACACCTCGCTTGCCTCACCCTGCAGCTCTTGGTGGCAGCCTCTGAAGGAGCCTGGGGAAAGCTGGGAGTTCTCACAGCTCACAGCAGTGCAGGATTGTCAGGCTCCTCCAGCAGACACAGCTTCAGCTGGCTCAGATGAGGAGGAGAACATTCTTCAACAGGAAACAAACATAAAGCAGCAAGGGTGTACTGGAGTGTTCCTGACTTGTTTGGTTTTCTGCTGTTGTTTTTTCCTTTTTTAAGTCTGGAAGGGAAAGGCAGCCATTCCTCTGGTCCTGGAATTGCCACCTTATTGTATAGACAAGATAGAATGGTTGTATTCTCCATTTTGGTGTAAGACTGGCTTCTGTCTCCTAGGCTTGGAAGCTGCCTGAGGATGAAAGAGCTTTAAGAGGGCAGGATTTGCTTGCAGGGTTTTGCCTTCTCTTATTGATGATAGTGGCTCATCAGCTCTGTTTCAGACACTGGATGCAAAGGTTCTTGTTTCTCAGTGAGGGATAATCCAGGGCAGCTCCACTGCCTGAGAAAACAGGAGTGTCCAAGGCAAGCAGCAAAACTGATGGAGTTGCCTTCTGTATCCAGTTGGTGCAACTCTGCATCTGCAAATGCATGTTGAAGATGTAGTTAGTAAAATTAATTTATTTTTCCATCAAATCTGAAATGAGACTTAAATTCATAGACATGTATTTTTCCTGCTTTTTTCCTTTCCTTTTGGCCTAAATGGCTTTTTGTCCAGAATGAGCTGAGCAGATGGAGATTAGGGGAATAAGAGTACTCAGTGCAGGAGAAATTGTTGGCTTGGCCTGCTGCAAGGCAGAGCAGCTGTGGTTGCACATGGGCACCTGGGGGTGAGGCTGTCCTTGGCCTGCTAGGGAGCCTGGAGGTGATTTAAAGCTCCCTGAAGCTGATGTGTTGGACATTGGGAAGAATTCCTTCACTGAAGAGTTTGTCAGGCCTTGGCAGGGGCTGCCCTGGGAGGTGGCAGGGTCACCATCCCTGGAGGTGTCCAAGGAATGACTGGATGTGGCACTCAGTGCTCTGGGCTGGGTGGCAAGGTGGGGATGGATCAGAGGTTGGATTTGATTATCTTGGAGATCTTTTGCAGCCTCAGTTATTCTGTGATTCTGTTCTGAGGTTTCTGAACTGTAAGCAGGATGTGTAAGTTTTTCCCTCCATGTTATTTCCTCCTGCTGCCCTGCCAGGCAGCTTTGCTGCAGGGCTGAAAATCAGAGCCCCCATTGCTGGTCTGTAGGTGTTGGAGCCCCTTTGGTCCTGTGTGATGCATTCCACACCTGTGGAATGTGACCAAACCACTCCTTTGCAGAGTAGAAAGCTGTAAATGTGTGACTGTGAGCTCTGAACTTGCTGAGGTCGTTGTTCTCCTGTCAAACATTCCACTCATGGCAAAGACTTGCAGACCTTTAAGGCAGCAGCATCTGTATGCAGTTACTGTTCCCCACATCCCCTGCTGAGGCCCTGCACAGCTCAGCAGCAAAAGGATTGTGCTCCTGGAGACTGAAAGGTCATCTCCTCCTTCCTGATGCTCGGGATGCTGCCATCCTCTGGGAGGAGGCAGTGCTGGCTGCTCTGTGCCCAGCCCTCTGCCGTGCTGGCAGGATGGAGCCTCATTATTCAGCCTTGGAGTCTCGCTGGAATTGTAGTTTGTGCCTTGTTTTTTTATGTGTCTGCATACTGAGAGCTCCCAGTGCCTTTTGTCAGTAGGTGTGGAGAGGCCTTGGCCTGTTTAGTTTATTTTCACAGTGGAGAAATGCTTCTGATGGTTTGGGAGTTGGCAGCACATTGTGCCTTTTCCAAAATCTGGGCTCTGCAGCTCAGCCTTTCCAGTTCTGAGTGATGCACAGTGTCTGGTAGTACATGAACCAAGTTATGGGGTGCACGTGAGCTTCTGAGTTGGAATATGAACACAGATGGGAAGGCATGAAGTAAGCAGAGAGAAAGGAAAGCCTTGAGCCAGGAGTTCCCACTCTGTGTAAATGTGACCATGGCTGAAGCAGAAGTTTCTGTGAGGTCAGTGCTGCTTTTGGTACAGGAAGGACTGAAAAGGAATGGTTTATTCACCTTTTCCTTACAGTGCTGCCTGGATTCAATTGACCTGTCCAACTCCTCATGCAGGGGCAGGACAGTGTAACAAAGCACCACCTGTCCACCTGCCACACCACTGTGCTGCTCCCAGGGCATTGCATTACACAAGGAATCCAAGCTGCTCTAGTTTGTTTTATTCAGACAACTCGTGTTGCTGCAGACACAGAAACAGGACTTAAGGAAAATCTTAAAAAAAAAACCAAACAAGAAACCTTTCCTTGAGTAAAGCTGGAGCCTCCCCCTCGTTCCCCGAGGCCCTGCACCCCTCCATGGCAGGCAGAGCAGGGTGGTGGCAGCTCGGTGGTGGCGTTGTCCCCTCCCTCCCCAGGCTTCTGAATGGTCGGATTGCTGGGATGCAGATTGTGCTTGTAATGCAACTTCTGATGGTTCGCTTCACAGCTGAGGCGAGCCACCATTTCAAACCCCATAACGGGAGCCTTGGAGACGGCACATTACAGAATTAGCAAAAGGTAAGAGAGCTCTATGCCAGAGGTTTTGGGCCTGTCATGAGTGTGTACGTCCTGCTCATTCTCAGGAAACAAGAGGTGGGCTGAAGAGACAACTGTGCAGTCCGCCTTGTGACTCCCTGCAGATCTGTAACAGGCTGGTACTGCTGAGTTTCTCAGTCTTTTCCTTCAGCTGGAAGTTCTGGGGGCGTGTTTTGATTTGTTCTTTCCTTTTTGGTCGCCTCCTCAAGCGTGTGTTTTTCAGGCAAGTCTCTGCAGCCAGTGTGAGAAATACAAGATGCTACAAAACCTTCAGTAAAATCTGGTTTTTGCTTTTATTCTCCATATTCTTTTCCTCTTGCTCTTCTCACAACCAAGGGTTGTCCTCCTTTCTTTGGGAAATGTAGCAGACCTCAAAGTGCCTTAATGGGTGTAAGAGATGCTTCAGGCCCTTGCTGTGCACACAGACACACAAATCCTTGTCCAGGATAATCCCACACTCCCAGCTGGGCTCCTTTACCTCCTGCCTGACACAAACCTGGCAGAGCACAGGCTTGTTTCCACCGGGCTCCTGGTTCTTTTCAGCTTGTCCATTAAGTACTACAAGTGCTGAATTTAGCCAGTGCTTTCCAAAACTGGCTGGATCTGAAAGAAACCACCTGCCCTGCCTGCCCTCCCCTGGTTTTAGCCGTGGTAGTTAAAGATTGGCTGCACAGGCCATCAGCACTGAGCCAAAATTCTGGGAGGAGTTAAAACTTCTGGGTGAGGAGGAATCGTCTGGGAAACTCAGCATCATAAATTACTTGCAGGAAAGTCTTGATTTTAAACCAAAGAAAAAAAAGGAAAAATAACAAAGGGAGGAAAAAAGTGAAAGGACAATCTAACCAAATTATTCCAACCAATTTGTTGTGATTTGGACATGGCAGCTGCAGCTTGTGTTGCCCTTCCAACCATTGCTAATTTGCGAGCATCGCATCCGGACCAATCGGAACCCTTTCAAACACCTGGGGCTTGGCCAAAAAGCAGCCTGCAAGGTGGGTAAGCCTTGTCCTTTCTCTTTTTGTAGCTGAGCCGGGCTACTGTTCATGACCCTGAGACTGGGAAACTGACCACAGCACATTACAGAGTCTCTAAGAGGTAAGGGGAAGGGATTCCTCTCCGAGGAGCTGTGTCCTGGGGCTGTGCTGCTTCAGCGCTGAACGTGGGCAAGGATTTTGTGTGGCTCTCCTTATCCTTCAGCCTTTGTGTCAAGGAGAGTGGGCTAAAGCAAGCTGAGCTGTCACATAACCAAGCACGGGCTCTGCTGCAGCAGGGATTGGTTGTCAGTGGTGGCATTCCAAGGTGGAAGTGCCCTCTCTGGCTGAGCATGGCTTGTGTGCTGTGACTGACTAACCTACTAAACATGGGGCTCTGCTGGCACCCAGGGCAATGGGGCACCTGCCTGGCTCACCCCTGCTCCTCAACTTCAGCATCCACGCTTGCTCAGAGCTAGGAGCTGCTGTGATTCCTGGGAACACTGCACATTAAAGCTTAGGTGATGATTTTGAGGGATTTCCTTGTTGGAATGATGGAATGTAGTTGCTACTCAAATGGAAACCCAGTGTTCTCCCAACTGAACTTAGAGTTGTCTGGAGCTGAGGGGCTTTAGCTGTGAAACTTCTTCAGAAAGGCAAAAGTGCTTCCAAATATGGGATCACAGGAAGGTGACTGATTCAGGTATGATGATAAGAGTCAGGAAAACTGGAAAACCACTGGAGCTGAGGTCCTTAAGGCCACTCTAGTGTGGCAAGTAGAAAGCATTCACTTTTATGCCACACACCTTTGCAGCACGTGGGTCTGGTGCTCACTGGCACATCCAGGGAGTGGGAATCCTTTGGAAATGGAAAAATCTTAGAACTCCCCCCCAGAGGGACTTTTGGAACATTCATCCTCCTGTTGGGCATGTGATGCTTTAAGTTTTTATTTCTTGTTTTTCGTGTTCAAGTCTGTCCATGTCTTGCCTATCTTGGTTGTCACTGTGTATTCTGAAGGCTTCATTTCTTCACTTGTGGAGTTTGTTCTCTGTGCCACACAGTTCTGGAGTATTCACTGAGAAACTCTTCCATCCATTTGAACATCCCCTCATGTCAAACTTGATGTGCTGGTGATGGGAATTGGAGAAGGTGACCAGGTTACTGATGGAAATTGGGATGCATAATTGGTCCCTATTTAAACAGATGAGGCTTAATGAAAGAACTTTTTATTTAGAGCTGTGATTTTTCATTAGTAGGAAGTGTTATTCCCTGAGGTAGTGCAGATGCCACAGTCAGAAAAAATAGTACAAGGCACCACCCAGCATTAAAGGCCAATTAAAAACCCAGGATAGAGCCTGGGGAATGGGGCCCTTAAATTCTTAAAGAGGTTTGGTGCTCAAAAATGTGGCACTGTGGGACTTCCTTCCAGTACACCCAAGGAACTCTCAGAATTAAATCACATTTTACTGAGCTAAGTTTTTTTTTAATTCAGCATCTTACTGGAATTAAGCTTGTAGAAACTGGAATTAAAATTGCAGATATGCATCCAAGAAGTTGGGGAAGACCTTTTTTTTTTTGAGGGTAGGAACAGCCTTGAGGGGTGGAGCAGGACTGCCCTTCTCCTGCTTCCCCATGCCTTTGCTTTGCTCCAAGTGCGCATTTGCAGGATGGGTATGGACTTTGCAAGAGAACCTGACACCTAAATGTGGAACAGGAGGCAGAAGCCACCCCCAGCATCCTGATGGAGAGGCCCTGTGCTGCTCCTGCTGCTCTCCTGCACTGCCAGGAACATCTTTCCCTTGGAGCTGCTCGGATTCCGCGTGAATCATTGCTCCTGAAAACCAAAAAATGCTCCCTTTATTTTTTTAATAGATGACTGCTTTCCCCCTCCGAACATTCCTGCCCTCCTAAATTACAGCATTCCTGTCTCTGAGAGAGCTACTGTTCCCTGGGTGGGACGTGGCAGCTCTGTGAAGGGGGGCACCTTGCCAGCACCAGCGAGCCGTGTGTGCAGCACCAGGATAAACCCACCCACTCACACACTGCTTTTACAGATAAAAACTGCCTTTCCCCCTCCTCTCTCCTCCCAGCAGGCAGCCACAGCTTGCAGCACATCATGGTAAAAGTTTCCACTTCAGAAATACCAGGCTGGGTTTTTACTCACTCCCTGTTGTGTCTCTGCTGGTGCTTTTCTGCACACCAAGTGTGGCTTTAGAAGGCTTTTAAACATAAGTGCCAGGATTGTGTGGCCAGTGACTTACAGAAGTAGTGTTGGGATGTAATGTCTGCTCCTGGACTGACCAGTGCAGTTGAGGAGATGAGATTTTGGGGGCTGTGCCCTTGTGTGTTCAGTAGCTCCAGAGATTTTTTTTTTCCTTAATATACTGCTTAGTGTATAATTATTTCTGTGTAGAAGCATCGTGCCATTAAAAATCTCTAAGGGGCCTCATGCAGAACTATGAGAGGGAGGAATATGGGACATTTTGTGGCTGCCCCATCCCTGGCAGTGTCCAAGGCTGGGCTGGATAAGGATTGGAGCAGCCTGGGATAGTGGAAGGTGGAATGGGATGAGCTTTAAGGTCCCTCCCAACCAAGCCATTTCTCAATTCTATGTGATTGTTCTTGTTTGTAGTGCATATAAAAGTTGTTAAAAGCCCCCCAGTGTGAATTCAGCATGCTAATGGAAGCATTAAATTTTTTTATATCAGCCCAGGGATGGCTTTTTACAAAGCCAAGTGGGTCAGCAAAACACCAAACTTGTGTGGTCAGGGAACTGGGGGGGGTTGTGTGGTGGTTATTAAAGAAACACCAAATCCTTCTGGAACTAAATCAGTGCTGCCTTGAAATGCCCTGCCTGGGGCTGCCCAGGAATTGTCCCTTTTTGTCAGGGCCCATCAGAGGTGGCAGCTGCTGGTCAGAAATCTGAGAGAATGCAATGAACCTGTCAAGTTCAGTGTCTCATCTGACAGATGTTCATGGAAGAGCAGAGCTGAGAGCACTTACTGGCTCAGGCTGGACATGGGAGTTTGTAAATACTAAAAGAAAACAAGCTGCTGAGCATGTTTAAGGCTGTTAATGCTGCATCTCCTGCACCCCACTGCTCAGGGGAGTCTCATTTTTTTATGACAAGGGCAGGAAAAAGCCAACCTTGTGTGAAGAAGCTGTTTGGAATGAGGCAGGTACTTTCATCAGTAAGGGACTAAGCTGGGACAGCAGCAGAGGAGGGAATGAGGGACAGCTGGAATGTTCTGTGGCCATGGATGCCCTCCAGGGTTTCATGACCCCTCCAAGGTTAAATCCCCCTGTAACTGCAGCACTCCAGGCCTCCCTGTGGTTTTGCTCAGCACCCAGCAGACAGGCTGGCACTTGGAATATGGTTTCAATTCCCTGCTCCTCCACCTCTCATAGGCTTTCTTTGTATGCTGAGGCAGTTAATTTGATTTTTAAAACACATCCAGCACTCCCTTTCCTGAAAGGCTGCAGTATTCTCCCTGGTGCAGCATTTATTGCCACTCTCAATAACCAACAGAGCAAGAATGCTTGGGTTTTTCTTTCTTTGGGGTATTTTTTTTTCTTTATTAAAAGACTGGACAGAAGCAGAGAGAGCCTACACTGAGGCTGGTGGGTGTGTTGGGGCTTTTCTTGTGCCTTAAATGCAAGGTTAGGGCTGCATTATCTGGTCACCATGGCTGTGTAGCATGGCTGCTTTTGGGGGTTTTTGTTTGGTAAATGCTTCATATCCATCCATGTCTTTGCATCCTTCTGTCATCTGAAAGCAAAGCAGGTTGTGTTGTAACACCTCCTTGTACTAACAGTGTTCAGCAGTGGATGGGGCTGGGGAAGTGTTTGTGCATGTCTGTCTTGAGAAATCTGATTTCTTTTATCTCATAGCTCACATGTCATTTAAAAAAAAAGCTCGTAGAGATTCTGTAACCTGTGTCAGAGCCTTGTGTCATGTGTCATGCTACTGGTTCCTCCCAGACCAAATATCTGGGGATTTATGGTTTTTTAAAATACAGATTAAAGAAAAACTTAATTTAGTGTAGGTGTGAAGGTTGATTGGAGTAAAAATACATGGATGCTGCTGCTGCTGGTAGCTTCCAGCTGGGCTCTGGGCACAGGGATTTCTGTCCAGCAGGAAGCACTGCTGAGCCCAAAAGCTGAGTCAGCTGCTAGGAAAAAAGGTAGAAAGAGCTGTCTCCATTTTCCTGCCAAAAAAAAACAAAAATAAAAGGGGGGAATGAGCCCCAAATCATCAATATTATCACCCATATTAGTGCAGTGGCTGCCAGGGTAAAATGAAAGTGCAGTGGCTGGTATGGGATGAGCAAAGCAGCAAGAGAAACAGGCATCAGGTGAGCAGATGTGGAAAAACTCTTAACACAGTAGGAGGCAAACATTTTGAAAGATGCTTTTGGAACTGAGGCTGACCTTCCACATTTATATTTATTTAAAAAAAAAAGAGGGGTTAGTTTTGTGTTTTCCCCCTTAAAAATCAGCATGTGCTAAATACCAGATTTGTGAAAGGCTGTTCTGATAGAAATGGTTCAATTTAATGCATTATTTGACTGTTTTCAGAATGATTTTTAGTAGCATTGCAGGGGTAAGTGATGAGGAAGGGCAGCTCCCAGAGTGCTGGCCTGGAAGTGAGTGACATTTAGGGGAGTTACAGCTGCACAGACAAACACAGTAACTCACCTGTTCCTCTCCCAAATCCTGCTCCCAAATGCATCACCTGGGGACTGAACGAGCTGTTGGGAGTGGGGTAAGAGCAAAACTGTGTTAAAAAACCAGCTTGAAGCACTGCTTGGAACATTTCCTTCAGCCCAGTGTGGGAATTCAGGCCCTTGGTTACAGAGCTCCCTTAAACCACTGCTGCAATCCGTCCTTCTAGGAAACAATGTTCATTAAATTCAGGGCTTTGGAACACCCTGGAAATACTTCTGGTCATGCTACCAAACCCTTGAAAAGTCCTAAAAGCTGATATGACATTGCAAGTAGCTCCAAGCATTGCTGCTGTGCTGCCTGTTGCTGCCAGGTGTCACTAACTGTCCCCCCCTGCAGCGCGTGGCTCTCGGGGTACGAGAGCCCGGTGGTGTCCCGCATCAACACCAGGATCCAGGACCTGACAGGGCTGGATGTGTCCACAGCAGAGGAGCTGCAGGTAAGGGGCAGGATGGGATCTCAGCATCTCACTGGGGGTGGATGGCTTGTGCCACTCTGGATGTGTAATTCCTTTCTATTTAGACAAATAAGCTGAGTTTCATGGCTGCAGGGTCAGACTTTGCTGCTCTTGGAGACAGTTAAAAGTTTAGCTTGACTTGTACTGAAGGAAGGCCACACCAGTGTGCCTGGTGTCCCTGGGGTGTGGGAAACACTGGCTGTGTGTGTAACTTGAGTAAACTGTAATTTGGAAGTGCTTTTGTTTATTTGCCTGAGGCCTTTCAATGAGCAGCTGCTTCCCTGACTGTGAGTAAAGCACGAGTACCTAGACAGCAGGACACCCACAAAGTGCTTCTGAAACCTGCTGTGCTCCTTGCCACCCTTGGTGATAAAATGGCCAAGGATCCGGTCAAAAATTGAGGTTATTTTTTACAAACAACTGGCAAAAAGGACAGGGAACCCTCTTTATTGACACAGTCAAATTTAGGTCAAAAAGCAGTTTAAATTTGGTGATGGAAAAGCACCGTGACATGTCCTGAAGAGAACAGAGGCTGAAAAGTTTTCTCTAGAGGAAAACTGCTTTTCTGCCCTGGGGAGCAGCAGATTCCTTACCTGGAGCACACAGCATCCTGCAGTGCCAGGCCTGGATGTGCTCCTGCAGCTGACAGAGAGAGGCCTGGCATTCCCTGGGGCTCAGTGTTCAGACTTCACCTGTGCAAAGGCTGTAGCTGACAGCCACACTGTCACCTGGGTAAAGACTGATTTATTAGATCCTGTGCTTCTCCTCCCACTGTAGGTAGCCAACTACGGCGTAGGAGGCCAGTATGAGCCTCATTTTGATTTTGGAAGGGTAAGTCCTGTCTTGTCTTCTTCTCTTTCTTCTTCACAAGCGCTGTGTTTCTCTTTTTCAGGTGGCAAATTATGGAGTGGGAGGACAGTATGAGCCCCACTTTGACTTTGCACGGGCAAGTAAAGAGCTGGAGGAGAGCTAGACCTGGTGAAGCCTGGGCCTCTGGGCTGGGGCACACTCTCTGTTCTTCACTGCATATTAAATTTTGTAGCTCTTCCACTTTTCCTAATCCATGTCCGTGGAGAAAGCCCTCTTAACCACCAGCTGAACCTGTGGAGACTATTTTATTACCTGTGAGCTGAGTGCCAGCAGACTCCTGACAACTGGGAGAAGTCTTACCTCACTGTCCTTAATTTTTTAAATTGGATTTGAATTCCCCACCTGTTTTATTCCAGCTTAAATTGCAGCCTGCTGAAATTCAGTTGGTTATTTACTGGGCATAATTCTGTGTGGTTTAACCCCTTCAGATTAACCTTAACCCTGCCAATCCCAGGCAAAAACTCTGAACCTCTGCTCTGCAAGCACCTGCTCCAAGGCATTGCACCTGATGAACAGGTTTTGTTTGGAAACACTAGGGTTGTTTCCTGGAGTAACAATTGCTGGAATTTCAGTGCACACAAACTGTGGTCACAGGGGGTGGGTTTAAGAACAGAGGTGTAGCAGAAGTTGGTATCAAAACTTATCAAAATGGGGTTCATTCTCATAAGTCAGGTGCTGAACACCTCTCAGGTGCCTGGTTTGTCACTGAGGTTTCCTCCCTGCTTCCCAGCTGGAATCCAGAGTGGAGCATGGCAGGGAGGTGTCCCAGCTGCCCCAGAGCTGCCCTGGCTGCTGCCAAGGACAAGGGGGATGAGTGTAATTAAATAATTCAGTTTGCTGGGAGGAGGATTTATAGACTCAGCCTCAGACAGCACAGTTGTTCTTACCCATTAGAAATCTGGGCTTAATGCCCTCCCTCCCTCTCCTACAGGATTTCAGAGTGCCTGGTTTATTTAAATTAATAGATTCACTCCTGTTGCATTCCTGCCCTCCTTCCAAATCGAGGGGTTGGATTAATTCTTCTGCATGAGTCTGTTATGTGCTGCTGGCTCAGCAGCTGTGTGTCATTGGCTGCTCCCAGCAACCAAAAAGAAATGCTGAAGGAATCTGCCTCCTTTTGTTCACAGAAAGATGAACCAGATGCTTTTAAGGAACTGGGAACAGGCAACAGAATTGCTACTTGGTTGTTTTATGTAAGTGATACATTTCTGGCATCTGCCAGTGCATATTCTGTACCATTGAATGATTTAATTCTTTTTTTTCATTTGTATTTACTGAAGGGACTTGCAAGTGAGGCAGCCACTAACTTTGGGTAATACATAACAGGGGGTCTTCTTACTCAGACTTTGTGGTTCTTCCATGTGGCTCAAGGAGGATTTTTCCCCCAAATATGAGCATTAGCTTAAATTATTTGCCTGCCTATTTTTGTATCTGCATCAGTATTTGCAGCATGTTCACTGCCTCAGCACTCGGGTGGGAGGGACAAGGCTGGGACTGCACTGGGAACAGAGCACGTTTGGCCTTTTTAAGGGACTGACGTCAAAATTAAACTTTGCTTTTACTGAAAAGTGAGATTTTATCAGCCTGAACTCACCTGTGCTTTCTCCACCTGTTCAGATGAGCGATGTATCAGCAGGGGGAGCCACCGTCTTCCCTGAAGTGGGAGCCAGCGTTTGGCCAAGAAAGGTGAGCAGAGAAATGCACTCCTCCCCACCTTTAGAACCTGTAGAATAACTGTAAGCACCTCTGTGCTGCCATTGCAGTGCTATGATTTTCCTTGAGTGTGCAGCAAGTGGAGCTGTGCTGGTGATTCCAAGGGCCCTGATACTGCAAATGCAAAACATTTAAATACTCCAAAACACATCTTGAAAATACTCAAATCTGTGAGTTGATTTAGTCTCGAGGCATCTGTAGGAAATTATTCTGTCAGTTTTTTCCTTCAGGCAAGGAAAAAATTTCCTTCATGCTGGCCTGCTGCTCAGCTTTAGTAAATAATCTTGGCTTTCTTAAACTGCTCAGGAGTTGAATGAAACTGGCTTAGGATTTAAAAAAACCAATTAAGAGCCAAGTAGATGGACATACAATAAGTCAAAGTTGATTTACTCCTAAGGGAGCAAATGATAGAATATGGAAAAGAGCCTTCAGTTGAAAAGGAGAATGTGAAACCCAAATGCCTTCCCCTTCAGTAGGCTGGTGTGAGTGTGTGTTGTGCAGAGCTGAGTGTGCCCTGCATCCCCAGGGAACAGCTGTGTTCTGGTACAATCTCTTCCCGAGCGGAGAGGGCGATTACAGCACGCGGCACGCGGCCTGCCCGGTGCTAGTGGGGAACAAATGGGGTGAGTACCTGCCTCTGACCTCTGCTGGGGGGGTGGCTTGGCTGTCTTTATCCTCTGGACTTCAGAAATGAGGTTCTTTGTAAAGAAATCTATTTAATTATCTACCCCATATCTCTCTATACACATATTCTATATAGTAGCATATTCCATTACATGTATAAAGTAAATTAATACTATATGTACTTTGAGTCTTTCTGTAGCTTTGCAGCCATATTGGAAGGGTTTTTTGTTGCCGTTTGGTTTGTTTGTTGTTTGGTTGGTTTTTTTAATTAGACCAACTGCACACATTTGTGCACGGCCGTGGGGTTGGAATGAGAACGGTTTGGGTTGGAAGGGGCCTTAAAAGAAATGTGATGAAAACCCTTTAGAAAATTAAGATAATCCTGTGCTTAACCAAAAGCTGGCCTAGAACATATTTAGCTTTAGCAGGAGAGGAGCTGAGCGTGTGCAGTGATGCAATTCCTTTGTGTCTTTGCAGTATCCAACAAATGGCTCCACGAGCGGGGGCAGGAATTCCGACGGCCGTGCACGTTATCGGAGCTGGAATGACACAGCCTGGGCTCCTCTCACTCAGGGTGTGGCAAAGGCACACACCTGCCAGTTTACAAGTGACTAACAAACACTCCACTACACAGGTTCACCCCCTGTTTCAGCTGTGGACAGGACAAACGTGCTTTTAGTTCCCTCCAAATCTCCCCCCAAGGTTGATCGACAGAAAATACCGAGGTTGACGAGTGTTACTGGAAAAAAAAAAAGGACAAAATACAGATGAGGGCCACAACTTACAGTGGTGTTGTGTGTGGTGTTCCTGTCACCATCATCCCTCTGAGCAGTGTGGGCAGCCAGGTATTGTCTGGAGTCCTCCTCACAGGATGATTGCCTGGGAGGGCTCCCTTGTAAGGAATGCTGAATTAGACCCATTCCTATTCCTCAATTCCCAGACACTCGGACTCTTTGCTTTCCTAGAGTGCCTGACCACTGCAGGCATGCTTTGTTTTTTCCCTGGAAAACAGGTTATTAGCATGTTTTAGCCTGGTTTTCCACTTCCACAAAAGCCCCAGTTTTTAAACTTGTCTTCCTCTCTCAGCCTCTGTGGAGAATTTGGCTCTTAATCTTGACCACACGAGCCAGCAGTTCCACAGGCAGAGCAGCCTGGGAACACCCACAGCCCATCTCCCCTCCTCTTCTGCAGTGTTTGTCCACATGAACAAATGCTGCTTTTGTTCTGTCCTGGCAGCCAGCTCTTCCCTCTGCTCCTCAGGCAGCAGGGATGGGGATGTTCCCTTCTTCATTAATCAAAATTGCTGTGCCTTAGGACACTGGAATTTCAAATTGGTTCTGAGACTTCAGGTGCTGAGGTAACAGAGTCCTCACAGAACGCTCCCCACCCTCGTCCTCCTCCCAGCTCTCAAGGTTTCAGGAGGAACTCTCAGCCTATTTATAGTCCTGAACCTTTTTTAGATGCAGGCTCACTTTCCTGAACCCTTTCCCTTCCACAGCAGGAGTTTTAGCAAAATATCCAAATGTCTCACTAGCAGGAGGACAAAGATCAAAGGAAGCTGCACCTGCCTCTGCCTAAACAGTCCAATTTTCTGGATGATGATGATGATTTTACTGATTTAGGGGTCAAGCCTGAAGTCTTTACCAAGGGAAAAATTCCAATTTTGGTTAATTGGATTTTCTGCCTCAATAAAATCTTGACAATTGAGCCAAAACGTACAAAACCTATTGTTAAATGTGCTAGAAATACCTCTGGATTACTGGGAATGCAGTTTAAGGTACTATAGTTAGGGAGGAACTGCATGCTATCAGAAGACACTTTAAAAGGTCTTTGCTGGAAAATAGATTGTTAAATTTTACTGAGCCTGGTAGCAGTGGGACCCACAAAACTGTCCATCCTTAGCCCTGCACCTTCCTGAATCTTGCCTGGCTTTTGGCAGCTGGAAAACAAGGTCCATCCATCCCTTGAGAACACAAAGTCTGCACAGTCCCACCTCACATCTGTACTGCTCCTTTAACCAGAGCAGGAGCTGATCTAAATAAATTCACTCCAGAACTGGGTTAGCAGAGCTGATCTTTGAGCACTAAATTGTAATAATTAACCCCAAACCCGTAAGATCTGTGCCTACCTGAGTTTTCTCACTTTTTCATCCATCTCAGTTCCTATCCTTGCTTCTCTCTTTTCTCTTTCCCATCTCTTTTAGTTGGTTAAGCTCCAAAAAGGCAACCATGGCTCCAGGTGACTCTCACCACGTCCCTGCAAGTGAAAGGGTACAATAAACAGTGTGGTCTTGGGACTCCTGCCTTTGGGGCATCCACAAAACAAAATCCCTGTATTGCCATTGGGAACAGTTGTGGAGAACACCTGCATTTGCTCTTAGGGTGCCACCTCTGTTCAACAATCACCAAAGCATGAAAAAAGCCAGAGTTGGGGAGTTCTGCTCAGCAGTTCCCTCCCTCCCCTCAATACCAGTGAGTACTTCCAGTGTTAAGCAGCATCAGTCTCGGGCATTGCTTGGGGAGTACAAATGTTCTGGTGCACGACTTTTTAAAGCAGTGAACCCACTCACAGATAATTCTTCAGGAAAGAATTTTCTACTTTTGGTAGTAGAAAATTTCACTTGGTTAAAGGGGAAAAAAAAATCCCTCAAAATTAGATCTCGAGCCTGCTGAGGCACATCAGGAATGTTCCAGATTATGACAACAGAATTGGCTTAGATTTTTAAACTGCAGACAATCCCAGTTTGCTCTCCCTCCACTGCAGTGGTGTCCATGCACCCAGTGCTGACTTTGTAAGGGATTACCCTGGTGCTGCTGCTTCTGCCTCACCCCAGCATTTCTCAAAGGGCTTCTGGATCCCCAGCGTGGCTCCTGTGTGAATCTAGTTTTGTATTAAACATGATTGAAAACTGTCTGGGCTCACAGTGACTGATGACTGAGAAACTGCCTTACTGTTAACATTTTTTTTGTAATAAAATTTTTAATGTAAAAAAAGAAAAAAAAAGTGAACAGGCTTAAAATAAAAGCTACTGCCATCAGCAGTGAGAAATCCTCCACATCCAACTCTCCTCGTATGTGGCTGCTGTAAATCTGCTCACACAGGGTTTTATCACCATTTGTGGAAACCAAGCTCTTCTATTTCCCTTTACCATCTCAGTGGGCAGGTGCAGGAGCTGCTCCTAGCCCGAATTCCTGTTCCACACTAAACTTTGTGTCTCCACTAGGAACATGCAGCACTAAAGGACTGCAAGAGGGGAGGGCAGATAAAGCTGGGCTGAAAGCAGAGTCCCTTTTCCAGGGGTGACAAATCTATTCCTTGAAACCAGAAGGTCAAACAACGACTTATCCTGGAATGGTTCAAGGGAGGGGAAGAAAGCACCAGAGACTCCAACAGCACAACAAACTCATGTGTGGGAAGGTCAGGCTGGCCTGTTCCATAACCAAAACCTCTGGGGTTTGTACACCACAGCCACTGCAGAGCAGTGGATAATTCTGGTCATCAGGAACCTGCAGAGAGCACAGCAAGGGCTGGGAGAGGCCTTGATCCTGTCCCTGCAGAACTGAGCCCATGGAGCACTTGGCTTTCAGGTAGGGAAGTGCCCCAGACGCTGCTGATGTGCTCACACATTTTATTATTGAAATAAGCTTCAAGTGCACCAGTGCTGTTTCACTCTGGAAAGGTGATGGGGTTCCGTCCCCAGCCACCCTGAGCTGCTGCCCTGCCAAGACAGGCCCTGGAGGAAGGGAAGGGCTCTGGCTCAGCCCTGTCCCACCCCAACCAGGGCCTTCCCACCTGTGTCCCTGGGGCTCTCCTGGCACAGCTGCAGCATCACGATGGGAGGAACCCAGCCAGGGTAAGGATCACAGCAGCTGCAGCTGAAATGGCAGGATGAGGCCAGAGACAGGGAAAAGGGCCTGTGAATGTCACAGGGCAGGATAAGATGAAGAGAAAGGAAAGGGTCTGACAGGATCATAGAATCCCAGAATGGTTTGGGTTGGAAGGTACTTAAAACTCATCTAGTTCTACATCCCCTGTCATGGGCAGAGACACCTTCCACTATGCCAAGTTGCTTCAAGTCCTGTCCAGCCCAGCCTTGGACACTGCCAGGGATCCAGAGACAGCCACAGCTTCTCTGGGCACCCTATGCCAGGGCCTGCCCACCCTCACAATATAGAATTTCTTCCCAATATCCCATCTAACCCTACCCTCTAGCAGCTGGACGCCCTTCTCCCTTGTCCTGTCACTCCATCCCTTGTCCAAAGTCCCTCTCCAGCTCTCCTGGAGTCCCTTTAGATCCTGGAAGGGGCTCTGAGGTCTCCACAGAGTTTTCTCTTTTCTAGGCTGAACAATCCCAGCCTTTCCTCCCAGCAGAGCTGCTCCATCCCTCTGCTCATCCTGGTGCCTCCTCTGGGCTCTCTCCAGCAGCTCCAGGTCCCTCCTGTGCTGGGTCCCAGGGCTGGGGCAGTTCTGCAGGTGGGGTCTCACCTGAGCACAGGAGCAGAGGAGCAGAATCCTGCCCTGCAGCTGGGGGAACGCAGCACAAGGCTGAAGGGAGCAGCACAGGCACTCCCGGAGAGACTGGGCCTGCTCACACACTTGAGCTCGGCCCCCGTTAGGGAGGGGGGTCTTTAACCACCCCCACCCAGCCTCCCCCGGCTGCCGGACTCTGCCCCGGCTCGGAGGGACTCGGGTATTTCATCATCGACCCGCAGCTCTCCTTCCCATAATCAGTGACTCAGCTGGCTCCCAAGCCGTGCCTCGGAGCAGCCACGGATCACCCCCTAACCTGCACCCCCAGCTGCCTCCTCGCCCTGCCAAACACCGAGCAGCAGCTCCCTGAGCCAGCCACAGCCCAGGGAAAAGGAGCTCAGCCCCTCCATCCCCTGTCCTCCCCAGCAGAGAGCCACGGGAGGATCCTGGCACGGTCACGGAGTGTGGAGTGTGCTGGGAAGGAGGAATGCACCGCAGGAGCCGGAGCTGATGCCGAGCCAGGAGGGTTTTCCCAGCTCCATCGGGGATGGGGCTCATTCCCACCGGCGTGGGGAACACAGGGGAGCACGCACCAGGACGGGACAGGACGGGTGTAGGCACCTCTCCCTCCCCATCCAGGAACGCTGCCAGCAGCCTGACAGCGTCCCTGGGAATGTGTGACTCACCACGGCCCGGGGCTGCTCTATATTTAAGCATTACGGAGGCAGAAATGAATGCACGGAGTCAGGAGCTGCCTGTCCCGAGGTCAGCACCAGGTTCAGGAACCAGTTGTCAGAGTTCACCGTCGTGGCAGAAAGCATCTGCAGCCCTTAAATCTTCAGAGGGAGAAAAGCTGGCCCAGGGAAGGGGTTTTTGTAACTGCAGTGGGTCAAAGCAAGGCCAGGCAACCTGCAGGGTCCCACTGAGCACATCCACAGCCGGGAAGCTCCTCCGTGCTGCAGCTGCTGAGCCACTCCCCGAGGGAAATCTGGAGGTTACTTTTACCCAATCCTACATTTTTCCTGGTCTTCAGATCTCGCAGTCTGGGTGCAACCACGCTATTTGCAGCTGGACTGAAAAGCTCTCAGGAGACGGGCTTGGGGAGGGAAGGAAGGAAGCAGCAGGAAGGAAGGAGAGTGGCTCACCCCCGGGGCAGGGCAAAGGGGCTGCCACGTTTTGGAAAAGCTGTTGAACTGCTTTTTCTTCACAAACCTTTGCTTCGGGACCAGTGACAAACCAACAGGAAAGTTTCTGACTCCTCTTTACCCAGGCTCTGCTCTCTGCCAGCTGCTCCCTCCCCTGCCCTGCTCAGCTTTCCTAATTCCAATTGATTTTGCAAACGGCCTGGGCTCCAGAGCCACATGTCCTGCTCATGCCACATTCCCTGTGGTTTGCATCCTTCCACAATCCTGCCAGCATTTTTCCCTCTCTCTCTCTTTGCCTTCAGCAGCACATGGATCAGCCACCAGGGCCCGAGGGATGACAAAGCAAGCTGTGTTCTGGAACTGCCTCCAGAGCAACCCTAAAAGGCTCCACATAAAAGCAGGGCACCACGCACAGACACCCAGAGGCTCTTACACATTCCCAAGCTATTCCCAAATAGCTGTTTTGCCCTTTTTTACATTAATTTCTGCCAGGCTGTTGGCAAAGGCTGGGAGCACTGGGATGCAAACTGGAGTGTTTTGAGGGCAGGGATTGATCCAACAGAGACACCAAGGGCTCCACTCACTGCAAGACTCAGCATGGGATTCTTGAATCCAGTTTTGCTGCACTGGGGCTCCCTGAGAACAAATTCCAGGGACCATTTCCACCCAGGACTGACAGAGCACAGTCTGAACAGCAGGAGAGGCCTGAGCTCTCCAGTGCTCCTGCAGGGAAGTCCTCACTTCCCCAGCACCCCCCCTCTGCTGTGTGCCAGGGGTGACACAGATGTCACAAAAGGCTTACTCCAGGCAGGGATTTGCTGGTTCCCAAGCTGCCAACCTCCCCTTCCCAATGCTCTCTGCATCTGGGTTTATCTTCCCAAAGGCAAAGCTGGTTTGAGGTTCCCCTGGGACCTCCTGCACTCCTAAATGTCCCCTCACCCATAACTCAGCCCTGGCAGCCTCAGAGCAGATGGAACAAGCAGGCAGCAGCTGCCTCTGGCTCCACACCATTTCACAGGAGAGGGACTCAGCAGCTTTGTTTGTTCCCCTTCCCATTTCTCTGACTTACCTAAGAAACCAAGACCTGGCTGAGGTCCCTCCTCCTGATCCCACGTCTGGAGCTCATCACCCAGGGCCATGTGCAGAGACACAGGCAGGGCCATGGACCTCTGGCCCTTCAGAAGCAGCAACACAGCAGGGCTGAATCTCCTGCAAAACAATAAAATGCCAGCATTTGCATTTCTGTTTGGCAACTATTTGAACTGCCTGCAGCCCAGCTCCTCCTGAGAGGCAGTGCTGTGCTGGGGCACATCTGAAAAGCTTTCTAAGAGCAGCCAGAACCTTCCCACACCATTCCCCTTCTCCATTCTTTGGGAGTAGTTTGCTTTGTCTTTTGCTGTTGGTGTTCATTTGGTTGCTTTCTTTTTAATGAGCAGCTTTGAACCCTCCACCAGCTGAGCAGGCCCCTGGGTCCTGGCAGGACTGTCCCACTCCAGAGCCAGGTCCTGCAGCTGTCCCAAAACCCATTCCCTGGCTCAGGTTTCAGCGCCAGCCTTTCCTCCTGGGTTACCTATGCCCCATGTTTCATTTACATTACAAAGGAGCTGTAACAAACATCAACCTTCAGTACACATTAAAGGCAAGTGCTCATCCACAGCATTGCTCCAGGACCTGGAACTGCCCTGAATGCAGAGTTTGTAACCCCAAACTACTCCAAGCTGCTGGATCAACCCCTCCGTGGGCCCATGGGATTTGCTAGGAACAATATACCCAGCAGCCAGGCTGGGGGAAAGGTCTCATCCCACCCCCTCATGTGCACAGGAGGTCCAGGAAAAAGCCAAGGTGCTCCTCAGCCTGCCCGAGCAGCAGAAATTTTGGATAAAGAGACGCTCTACATCTCCCAGCAGGCTGGGGAGGGAGTGAGGTGGCCCACGCAGTGCCCTGGGGGAACCAACTCCGCTCAGGTGTGGGGGACAGGTCCCTTCTGGGGAGCTGCAGCCCCGGTGCCACGGGGACTGAGCGTGTCCCGGCGGGATTGTGCAAACTCCGGGCCCCGGGCGCTGAGCTCGGTCCGTATCTCGGCGCTGCCCTTTGCACCCCGGCTGCGCTGACCTGACGCCGGGCAGCGTTTAAAGTCCAGGCACAGGGCGCTCAGTGCCTGCGGCACCCAGCAGCTCATCGCCGCTGCTCCTGCCCCGGTGCCTGCCCGGGGCTCCGGGACTGCGGGACTGCAGCATGCGGCTGCTGCTGCGGGCAGCGCTCCTGTGCCTCGCCCTGCGCTTGGGCCACGGCACCCAGGGGGCAGCGCCCGACAGCACCGGCCAGCAGGACCCCCAGGCAGAGCCATCCTACTCCGACTGGGGCATCGACACCATCCGGGACGGCTTTGAGACGGTGAACAGCTACTTCGACTCCTTCTTGGAACTGCTCGGGGGAAAAAACGGGGTCTGTCAGTACCGATGTCGATATGGTAAGTGAACCTCACTCACTGCTGCTGGCTCCTCTCTCCTTGCCCTTTCCCCTCCTCTTTCCCTCTCCTCCCCTGCAGCCACCACCAGCTCCTCCCACCCAGGAGCTGCCCCTGGATGTGCTCAGAGTCACAACTTGTGTGCCAGTGCCAGCACAGGGGCACCGAGCCCCCACCTTCCCCCTGCCCTGAGCTGTGTGCACGGGGAAAACGGGACAGGATCCAGGTGCCCAGAGCCTGGGAGAGGACAGGGAGGGGAGGCTGAGCCAGCAGCCCTAATCTCAGCAACCTTCGGAGTGTCCTTATTCAGCAGTTGTGAGCTGGCCACAGCCGCGGGCTGGAGGGGGAGAGATAACAGGGAGGCAAAGCAGACACCACCGGGAGGAGCCTTCAGTACTCACGGCTGAACGAGGCAGCTCCTGCTTGCTTTGGACTTCATGGTGATTCACCGAAAAGGAAGGGTTTGGTTTGTCCTGGGGGCAGGATGAAGGGGGTGACACCTCAGGGAGGGCAGGGCAGGGGACAGGGTGACAGCTGCAGGTCTGTGGGTGACAGGGGCACATTCAGCACTGGCCGTCACCAGGGTACCTGTGGGAACAGCCTGCTTGGGAAGCAGCCAGGAGCTTTCCCACAGGCTGTATCCTCTCCTCAGCCTCCTACAACTGTCCCACAGCAGCATCTTGCTCTGTCACCTCAGGCTGCCCAGCCACAAGTGCCTGTCAGCCCCTTTCCCCACAGCTCATCCCTCACCCCTAGTGACCACTTGGGAAAGATGCTCGTGGGCACAGAGGGATTTCAACCCCTCTCCTCCCCAGAGCACTGTTTTACAGACAGACTCGATGCCCTGGGGAGACCCCACTGAGTCTGACTCAGTCTGTATGGATCCCATGGATCCCCTGCTCTTCCCAGGCCAGCAGCCAGGGCACTGGGACAAACAGATGCTGCAGGGCTGGGACCTCAGCTCCCTGCCAGGGGCAGAGGGGCCATAAGGAGGTTAAAATCAGTCTGAAGGTTGCTGAGCTTTTTGTTTTGTTTCATAAATAATGTCACAGAATCATAGAACAGGCTGGGTTGGAAGGGACCCATCAGGATTACTGAGTCCAACTCTTGGCCCTGTGCAGGACACCCCAAGAGTCACACCTTGTGCCTGAGAATGTTGTCCAAACACTCCTGGAGCTCTGGCAGCCATGGGACCACTTCCCCGAGGAGCCTGGAAGTGTTTCCAGTGCTCAACCACCCCCTGGGTGAAAACCTTTTTCCTGATATCCACCTAACGTGCATGTAAGTGTCCTCCCTCTCCTGCCAGCTCTGCTCCCCAGGCCCAGCACTCAGAGCAAACAGGGAGCAGCAAGCCAGGAACCTCAGCCCCATGGGATGGAGAGAGCCAGGTACTTCAGCCCATCACCACAGCCCCAGAGTGGCCCTGGTCCCTCAGCCTGCAGAAAGGGACCTGCCCCTCTTAATGCAGAGACTGAAACCCCTGGGGGTGGGAAAAACGTGGCTGGGACTGCAGTGTGCCTGAGGTAATGCTGACATTCAGAGCTGGTTTCAGGGAGCCTCAGGACTCACCAAATCCTGCAGAAGTCACTGCTTTTGGACACATCCAGAGGGCTCTCCCTGCCTGTCCTTGTGAAAAGCATCTCCAGAGAGCACCAGAAATCCCTGCTCACACCCTGAATCTTACTGGAGAAGTGTTTTACCTAGAAAGGAAAACAAGCACATTGTTAGCCCAGATATCATCCTTTGCTGAACAGCTCATTAATCATTGCCTGAAGGAGGAAACTATTGAAATGCTGCCCATGTGGCTCCAAGGGTCTTGCTGGTCCTTTCCAGGACCATTTGTCCTTGCTAATCTCTGGCACAAGATTTTGAAACTGCAAACTGTGAGTGGAGAGGATGCTGGGATGATCCCAAACCAGTGAGACCCAGTCTGTGCTCAGAAGGATGAACACAAACCATCTTTGTGCTGAATCAGGGCCTGATTACTTTTATCCCCAGCATGAAGCAAAAATTATTCCTTCTCCTTGCTTTCATTCCAGCAGAGAGATACCAATAATAGCTTATTTTGCCACGGTAAAGGTCAGGACTCACCTGTGATTGCCACATCCATCTTCAGCTGAGCACACGGCACTTGGCTGCTCCAGCTGAAAGAATCTCCTGATTTTTCAGCAGCTACTGAGGTCTGCAAACAGCCAACTTGATGGATTACTCCCTTAAATCAGGACGTTGGGGTTACACTAGCATTTACTGGCAAATATCCTCCTGCTTACAAAGTCTCTCCGGGCATCTCCGGGGAAACAAAGAGCCTGGGCTGGGAGTGAAGCCCTTGCAGCTTCCTCAGGGCCAGGAAGGACCTCACTGCTTTGCTCAGCTTTTGGTTCTGAAGGGCTGCAGATGAGGGGGGCACCTCCAGGCTGTGGGAAAAAGAGCCTTGAAAGCCAGGGCATAAAAGGCTGGGTATGTGCAGGCACCTCTGCTCAAAGCCTGCCTGCCTGGGGCACACAAACAACAATGGACCACCCCAAAGTGCAAAGGGGCCCTGGGAGCATCCATTCACCCAAAAATACACTCAGCTGCCTCTGCCAGTGTCCCAGCCCTGCAGTGCCTGGGACCTCCTGCATGGCCAGCAGCTGTTCCAGCCAGCTGGCTGCTTTCCAGCCTCCTGGAACAGCCACAGCAGCCTGGAGGCATTCAAATGCACCAGGGAAACTCAACTTCAGCTCTAGGGCTGTGCCAACAAGGCAGTGCCCTGAAATCTGTCTTCTTGCCTGTAAGGATGGGCAAGCAATCAACGATAACAGGAGCACTGAGTCATGCTCCCAGAGAGGTGGGAATGCCTGGTATTCCTGTTTTGCTTTTGTTTTCCTGTTAACTAGAAAACAAGATGTGGGAGAGAGGTTAATCGTGGTGTCTTGGACTTGACCTAGCTGAGAAACAGTACAAAGGGGCACTTTACAAGTTTTAAAGCTCTGTTTTGCAGAGAGGAGGAGACAGGTTTCCTACAAGGGCTTATCCTGAAGGCAGTTTGATGTTTTGTGGATCAGCACAATTCTCACGAGGGTTTTTTTCCTCAGGACAGGTTTCTAAAACATCATAGTAGCTGTGACTTTGGTTTAACTGAAGATCTGGAAACAGCTGTTTTTGGCTGGGAACTGCATCTAAAAGGTCCCATCCAACCCAAGCCATTCTATGATTCTATGTTCTCCACACCCCCCAAAAGTCTCACTCGTACTCAGACTTGCCATCTTATCCCATCAGCTGTCAGTGTGCTGCAGGAACAAAATTTATAATCAGTATTACAAGCAAGTCACTCAAATTTGACTCCATCCTGCAAAACCCACAGTGGATTTTGAACTTCCTTCTTCCTCCTGCATCAGTTCAGGAACTCAGAATTTGAATTCTGAGTCCCAGTTCCCACCCTCTTCCAAAAAACAAACGAGGCTCTTTCAGAAGGGGAAATTTGCCTGTTGGCATCTCACAGCTGGACAGGATTTCACTTTGGTATTTATTTGTAGCAAATCTGTTATTTAAGCAGAACAGCTCTGGCAAAGTTTAATTGGGAGGTGCTGGGAACACTCCTACATCAGCCCCTGTGAGGCATTTGGCTGTAAGGCCTTCCCAAGGGCACAGCAGATTTATGGTTGCATTAACCACTGGCATTTTAGGTAACTCAACAGAAAAATGGGGAAAGCATCTGAAATAATTCCTGGTGCTGACACGGAGCAAGAAGTGGAAATGGAGTTTAAAAGAACCCAACTCTGACTGAAGGGCTGAATTAGATCCATTTTATGTCTATATAAATTCTCCAGCCGTGCTCAGGGAAGCAGAAACTTAACCCTTGACGTGATGGGCTGCAGGAGGCTCAGCTCACACGTGTTTTTGTTGGAGCATTCACACAGTTTATGTTTTCCCAGAGCAGGGACAGCACCCAGGGAATGGCTGGAGCTGTATCAGGGCAGGGTTAGGGTGGATATCAGGAAAAGGTTGGGTGGTCAGGCACTGAACAGGCCTCCCTACAAAAATCAGATTAAAATGCTGCTGAAGGTACTGTTAGAGCTGTCTGTGAGCTGGACTCTTCCCACATTGGGTAAATAATTATTCACAGAGGGAGTTCTTGCTCCTTTGTGCATATTGAGAAGCAGACTGAGGAAAGTGCAGAGATTGAAGGAACAGAAATGATTTGCAAAACGTGGCAGTGCATCACCATGGGCAGAAAATGGACCAGAACCACCTGCTCAGAGAAGCTCAGACATGCAAGGTCTGGCACAGTTTGGAGGAGATCCACAGCACACCAACAGTCCAGGAATGCACTGAGGATGGGAAGAAACCCCCTTGCTAAGCTAGCAGTGTAACCAGTGGTGTTTGGGGATGCAGACTAGAGGGAAGCTGCCTGTTTTTGGCCCCAATCTCGGGAAGATCAGCTTTCCTAACATTTGTCCTGTCTTTTCTTTCCCAGGAAAGGCTCCCATGCCACGGCCTCACTACAAACCCCAAGAACCCAACGGCTGCAGCTCCCATTTCCTGGGACTGAGTGTATGTACTGTCCCACTTACCTCCTCACCTCTTCCCACACCTTTGGCCTCTGCCAAGCCCTGAGTTAAAACCACAGGCTTTAACACTTTATCTTAAAGGCAATTAATGAAATCATATTGGAATCACCAGGAAAAGCGCTCCCAGGAGGCTCTCAGAGCAGGGGTTCCTATTTAGCTCATGCATTATTGCTGCCCATGGAGTCTGCAGCAATTAGGCAGATTCCTGCTCTGACAACCCGTCTCTTTGCAGCCCATTTTTCATGTTAGGTTTAATTCCTGAAACTCTATTTCATTGCAAACCTTGTGGGCATTTTTGTGGTGCCTCCTCTGTGCCCAGGCAATCACGAGTGCAATGAAGGAACAATTCATCTCCTACATTTTACATGAGGAAGGGCAAAAAGAGGAATAATTTATAACAAGCTAACAAGTCCAGCCTCTCCAGGGGACAGGCCTTCTGCCCCATCACCCTCCATGGTTATTAGCTAAGCTTACAGGGAGCAGAACTCCCCTGACCACACTGGGTTTGTCCTTGGCCTCAGGTGCATCTCTGAGAAATAAGGCATTAAATTACTTATGCCACTTTTATTAGGCCAAAAAGCAGGACCTTGTCAGGAAAGAGCAAAGAGAACAGGGGCCTTTGCCACTGTTGGCCAGGACACAGAGCTCTCTGATGAGGTCTGGCAAATGAAAACTAGAAAATGGTCATGGAGGGGCTGTTTCCCACCTCTCCACCAGATGTGAACTCCCCAGGACACAGAGAGGAGAAGAGAATGTGATGTACCCTGCACTGACACCACTGTGCTGCTCCCTCATCCTCCTTTAGATGGTGAGGGAGCAGCACTCACTCCCTCCTGCAGCCCCAGCTCTCAGGAACAGCCCCTGGAGAAGGAGCCAGCTGGGCTCCACAGCACCTCACCCCGTTACAGCTGTGCCAGCCTGAGGCCAGCACGCAGCCAAGGGACACCTTTTTTCTCTTCCCCCAGCTAGACTTGGGCATCCCTGCCATGACCAAGTGCTGCAACCAGCTGGATGTTTGCTATGACACCTGTGGGGCCAACAAGTACCGCTGCGACGCCAAGTTCCGCTGGTGCCTGCACTCCATCTGCTCCGACCTCAAGCGCAGCCTGGGCTTCGTCTCCAAGGTGCAAGGTAGGCTTCCCACCCCACACTCCCTGTGCAGGGAGCCCCTTCCTCGCCAAAAAGCAGCAGAACTCTGCAGCAGGGAGCTGCACATCTGTCCTGCACTGTGTCCAGAACACAGAGATCTGCCCCCTCTGCCACACGCTTCTGTCCCAAGGCTATGGTTGTTTGCATTTAGGAAATGTTACAATGTGTGAAAAAACCACAAACAACCCTGGAAGCAATTCCTTCGAAACTTGGATGCACTCCCAGACAGTTCAAACACCTTCATGGGATAGCAAAATGCCTTCCAGGGCCAGTGAGGCACACACTGAAACCTGTACGTGGCCAAGGGCCAGCAAAACTGGGAGAGCCAACGACAGGGATCTCAGGGATCTGGTCACAGATAAGAGATGATGATGGCACCAGGGACACACCAGGCTGGGTGGTGGCTCAGCCACTGCAGGCAGCTCAGAAGTGCTAACAAAGCTCTATGGATGTGCCAGCAGCTCAAGTGCCACCGTGGTTTTAAAAGCCTCAGTCTGCAAGTCTGAGAAGAGCTGTTTTGGTAACTTCTGCTGACACCCTGCTTTAAGCTATGCTTAAATATGAATTTGTTTTCCAAAGGTGCAGCCTGATTAGGACGTGCAGGAAGTCTGCATGACACCAGTACTAGTGCAGATGGCTTCCTACCTGGTCACAGATAAATGCATGGAAAGAGTGCCCAGGCCAGCAAGAGAAATCAAAGACATGGACTGAGACATAAGTGGTACAGGCTGAGCACAGCCAATCTTTTGTGGTCACTTACCTACAGGCCCTCATGCAGCCAACTTCTCCCTATCTCTTCAGATTATCCCCCTGACACTTTTTCAGATGGTTCCTTCTTGCTCTCTGCTCACAGCAGCAAAGCAAAGCTAGATCCCAGGGAGTTGAGGTGGAGCAGAGCCCACACTCCTGGGCAGAGCCACCTCTGCCAGGCAGGAGTAGATTCCTCCAGTATCTCTGTCCTGGCTGCTGCAGGAGGCTCAGGTAACACCAAAGAACCCCTGAGCCATCCTCCCCCCGCCTGGGGCCCTACAGATCCTGTCCCCAGGGCTGCTCTAAGCAGCTCTTGTCACAGTCCTCCTCCACAGCCACCCCAGCTCCTGTCTGGCATCCAAAACCTTGGTTTTCCCACTGAGTCACCACAGCCTCCCCAGTGCCTGCCAACTGAGCAGCCTCCTAAGGGAACAGGAGCTCTGAAGTGCTTGGAGAGGCTGAGACAGGAGAAACCAGTCCCAAAGGCTTCCCCAACTTTATTATGCATACAGCAATCAGTGCCAGTAAATAAACCCTAAAGACCCAATATTAACTTATTTATTTACTGACAAGCAGTTTCAGGGTTGTTTTTTGGGGTGAGGAGGGGCTAGTAGTCACGTAGCCAGCTGCTCCAGGATTTTTCATGCTGGCTGGCAGCTGGCATCATAACTCCCAAAAAAGCCCAGAAAGTTGGTTAATGGTGGCTATAGGCAAAATAGAGAGGAGAGGGAGTAATGTGGAGGTCTCCTGGGAAATCTGTTTGGTAAACAGAGCTGTTTGCAGAGCCCCAGGTGATCCATCAGCCAGTAAGGCCTGAAAGAGGCAAGAAAGGAGGGAAGAGAAACTAATGCCACCCTGGGGAGGAAAGAGAAGGGAACCTCAGGATTTATAAAAATGCAGTTCCCAGAGAGAAAAGACGTCAGCCCACGCTTCCAACTGCAAACCCTGTGGAGCTCAGTACAGGGCTGGGCTGGGCTGCTGCAGAGTGCCTGTCCTTACCTGGCCACCCTGTCCCTCCCCACAGCCTGTGAATCCATGGCAGACACGGTGTTCAACGCTGTCTGGACCCTGGGCTGCAGGCCCTTCATGAACAGCCAGAGGAGCGCCTGCATCTGCAGCGAGGAGGAGCGGGATGAACTGTGAGGAGAGCAGCCTCTCCGTGAGCCTCTGCCAGCGTCCCCTCCCCAGCACAGAGACTCTGCCAGCCCTCAGGCCCAGCACGGGATGGGGACCTGGGCCCAGCCACGCATCCAGGACAGCCTCTGGGCAGAGTAGAGTCTGTGAGCACAGGGCAGCCGTGCCTGCTGTCCAGTGCAGATGCAGCTCAGCAGCCCCACCGCCCCTTGCCAAGGTCACCAGCCTGCAGGATCCCATGCAGTTCTCTCCATGGACCAAGCAGGATGCAGTGCTGGCTACTGACCTTAAACACACGCTATTATTACCTCCCCCCACCCTGTAACTCTCCAATTTGCAGTGCAAGGTTTCTGCAAGCCCTGTGAAATACCCAGTCCATGGATATGCTATTTATGTATTTGCACCACTGGTGACAGACTGAAGAGAGGTAATTTGCTTTCACACCCATCCCTGATGCTTTCCATCCTGTCATTACACACCCTGACAACCCTGCATATTTAAACACTTGGTGGATCCTAAACTGATTTAAGACATCTGGAGATTTATTAAGCATGAGTTAAGGAGAAGGGCTTTATGTGTTTGTGGTACACAATGGATATTTGGGGACCAAAGCCCATCATTTATAATGTGAAATCACAGTCCTCTGCCCCAGTCTCAGGAGAGAAAGCTGCTTTTCTTTGTCAGTGTCACCTACACCTATTTAATTACTTTTCTCCTATACCATTTAACAAAGTCTTGCCCTTAGGATCCATTTTCACACAAAATGGCTGGGTATCCACCCCCATCTCTTGCACGAGGGAAACAGGAGGCTCACAGTGGCCTTGGATGAGATTTTCCAAATTCTGAAGGCTTATCTGTCAGGTGACAGGACTTATGTGCTACCTCTGTGGGGCTGCTATCAGCAGCCTCAGACACCATTCCTTCTAAAGCGTGGTTAATACTCCCATCTGTTATGGGGAGCTTTTCCTGCATGCAAAACCAGAATTTTAAAGTGGTGCATGGCATTTTGCCTCCACAGAACATTGGCAGACAGCTTTCAGCTGGGTTCCTTGTTGGAAGGAAGTTGCTACTGGGTGTGCGTGTGCTGTGCCACGTAAATATTTCAGCGGCTCCTGCAAACATATTTATGGTTGTGTTCTTCCATCTGCCACAGAGAAGTTAAGGCTGCAAAAGGGTGATTTAACAAGAGTGGAAAGAGTCTGTCTTGGTTGCTTTTCTTCCAGTTTAAATGGGTTTGAAATGTATGCATGGAGTTATAAATTATTTAAGCCCTGTATTCGTGCTCCTGCCAGTCATCTTTGCCTTACAGTGAACAACAAGAGCCCGCTGGTGTCCAGACCAGGAAAATGGAAGTGACTGTGGGGGGTACTGGGATGTTTTCCATCACAGAGGACTTCAGCACTGATCAGATGTAATGACCACCTTTCCCAGCTGGGCTAATGCCACTGGAGAGGGAATTCTGCATTGCCAAGGTTCATTGCTCTGTCAGAGCACAAGGCTGGACAGACAACCTTGATTATCCATCTAAGAAACACAAACTTTTGGCTAGGGTTGGGAAGGAAACAATCCTCATTCCAGAACACTTCCCAAACTTTGTATTTTGTTGGTGAAGCGGTGTCTGTGGCCAGTCCAAATGTGAACATACTCCTATGATTAAATGACAAAAAAGGAATTAAAACAGCTGTATTGTCTACGCTCAATAGCCGACTGGATTGCAAATGTCTGAAATTATTTTATAGTTCAAGTGATATCAGATTAAAGCCAAGCGACTGCTGGCAGGTGATGACACACACTGGAGCAATCAAAGGGCTCTGAACAAAATCTCTGTACCCAGCCACTGATGCACTGGAGACATGGCTAACACAAATCATCATTTCTCCATCCCAAAACCCTCCAGACTGCTGCAAGCAGGCCAGCTACTGAATAAATTCATTTTGCACTGTGGTAATCTGAAAAACCCCACCAGCAGCTCTGAAAGGAAATACTTGAACCTTCAAGTGGTGGTAGTGGCTCCAGCAAAGCACCAGATAATCCTGTGTAGGAGCAAACCAGTGAATGAACTCCAGTAAAGCTGCATCCAAACTAAAAACTGCTTCCCCTCCGTGCCACTCCTGCTGTCCAGTGATGCACAGCTATGGAAGCAGCTGATCACAGGGTTCTCCAGGTTGCTGCACAAACCTTGAGTCATCTTCAATTCCACCCTGCTCTGGACACAAAGCCACCACTTTGTTCATCCTGTGGCTTCCTCCTGACTTCGAGAATTGGCAGGGCTGCTTTCAGCTGCAGAGTGGAAAAGCTGCTTCACACCAATTTGCAAGGAAGAACCCAATAATATGCACAATAACTGAAATAAGCCAGGAAAGGAACTTCTCCCTCCATTACACCCCCCCACATCCCTTCCATGTGAACAAACAAGACCAGCTGATTCTCCAGAAGGCACCAGATAATTAATTTCATTTCCCAGCTCTTGTTTTGTCCAAACAAATATATTTAGCAGAGGCTGCCTGAACAAAGAAGTGACAGTGGGAAACTGCCCCTGTGGTCCTAATGCAGATGTGAATCAGCAGAAACAGCAATCCTAGGAGAAGCCTTTTTCCTTTCTTTTTCTTTCACATATGGTTAAATAACACATGAAAAGAATTTTTCCGTTTATACCTACTTATCATCATAGAAACAGTTTTGTTTACTCTAACACACACATATTTCCAGATTGGAAAAGCAGCCATGAAGCAATTTAGAAAAATTATTAAACTCTCAGCCATTAAATGTTCATTCCTCACTGGAATCTCACTTGCCAGAACAAATAAATCTGTGAAATAGGTTGAAACGTTTGAGGTGATTTGTGACTCCCTTCTAAATGGTCCCTTCAAATGGAATCCCCTTTTATTTGAGAGCAGCAGCAAATTTTGGCTTTTGCAGCAATTTGGCTGCTCCAAACAAAGCAGAACATGGGTGATGAAGGGTGGGGGGCTTCCAGCAGACCTCCAACCACGCAGGACAGAGCTGCACACTGAGAAGCTTCTTGTTGAAAACCTTGGGAATGCACTGCAGTGCCAGTGCCACTGGTGGTGACAGATCCTTCCCGTCCCTTCCTCCAGCCCTACCTCTCCTGCACTGTCCTTCACTGCTGGCTGTGCTTCCTGCTTCCACCCCACAGCCCTAATCCTTCACCACACAGCACAGTGAAGCCCAGAGGAGCCTGAGCTCATCATGGCCATTACATTTGCTTTGGAAGGAGCTCGACAGCCCAAAAAGATCCCTGACAACCACAATGCCACCACAATCACCAGTAATTGTGTCCCCTGCCATGGCCACTCAGACCATTCTGCTGTCACCAGGCTCACTGGGGACAGCCCTGTCCTGAGAACTGCCCACATCACAAATGATTGCTATAAATAATTAACGTGCATTCCTCTAATCCTTTGCTGGAACCACGGCCTCTCTAATCAGGGCAATGCATCACAACTTCCAGACAAACACTTGGTAGCAGCACGCGTGGGAGGGAGGTGTTTATAGATGTTTAATGGTGTTTCTCTTACAATCAAGGTGCTATAGCACTTAGGAAAGGCATTTTTGGTGGTGGGAGAAGAGGGAGAAGAATAATGATACACTAAATACAGGAGGAAACACTATTAAACTGCATGCAATTATCAAAAGCCACTAAAAAAATCAAAACTCATTAAATACCTTCTGCTACTTAAAATCACATTTAAATGTGCCTGTGATAGAGCTGAGCTTTAGCTGCCTGTAATGACAATTGCATTGCTCCAAGGAACTTACACAAGATGAGATATATTTTATACATGTTTTTATTAACAGTCACTCGAAAGCTTCAGCATCACTCCCAGAGCTGCACAGAGCAAACACACTCAGCTACGATACTGTTTGTACTGTCTGATGCAACGAGGGCTTGGATAACATTTGTTTAGTCAAGGACAAACAGTCCTGGGGCCTGGAGGTGGATGTAGGGAAGGACAAAGTTGGGTAACACTTCTGCCCTGCAAAGAAACAGGGTCCCTTCAGCTGAAGGGGAGAAATGCAGGTAAAACCAAACTGTTCTGCAGTCCAGGTCACGCTCCAAGGGCTGCCTCGTGGGCCCAAAACACTTCACAAATAATCACCACAGAGTTAAGGAAATGAGTCCTGAGGTTCAAGCGGGGCTTTGACAAATACCTCCCGTTTCTCAAACAACCACAACAGAAGGCATTGCTGAGGAAGGCCAGGGATGCAGTTCCAGGGGGTGTCTGTCAGTCATCAAAGTCGATTCTGATGGGGCCTCCTGTCAGGACGTGGTTTGCCATGTGAACAGACTCCTTCTCCTCCTCCTCCTCCTCTGCCGCCCTGCGCACGCGTCTCCGGCAGCCCTGGGCGCAGCGCGAGGTCTCGTCCAGCGCCCCGCACACGAGGATGCGGCAGTGCAGGAACACCTCCTGCCAGGGGACACAGCAGCAGGGTCAGGGCACGGCTCTGGGAGCCACTGGCACCTGCTGCCAGAGCCAGTGCCACACCATTCCCATGGCACAGAATTCCTGTGGCACAGGGTCCATGTCCAGCACTGTCATTGTCAGCCAAACTGGCCGCTCCATCTGCTTCCTTGTGTGCCCTCTCCCAAGAGCCTGGCTGAGATCTCAGAAGTAAGGGTGGAGAGACAGGGAACAGGAAGGTGTGAAATGATCCTCCAGAGGAAGGGATGGAAATGGCAGGGATCAGCTTGGAAGAGCTCAAATGGGCTGGCAGGAGCTGCACGTCAAGAATGCGTGAAGCCTCGCAAGGACCGATGGATATGCGCAAGAGAATTCCAAGTGAGCTGGGAAAACAAAGCCAGGAAACCAAGGGGAAAAAGGAGGAAAACGCAGGGTGATGAGGGGCTAGGTTGAGGGAAGAGGGAGAATGCAAAGAGCAAGTAGACAGCTGCCTTTTTTCCTGCAGAGCAAAGGCAGTGACAGGATTGCTGCTGTAAATGACAAGGAGAGCAAGCTAGATCCTGCAAGCAGCAGCCACAAAGCCTCGGTCAGTGAGGAGGTTTGAAGCAGAACCCACTGTGCAGGATGGGAGGATGCAGGTTGGAGGGAGCAGGGGCAATCAGACAGCCAAGGGAAATTTCTGATTTCTAGAAGATCTCATCTGTTTTAACCCTACTGGGGGTCTCCAGTAGCTGGAGCAGCAGCTTTATACCTTTTGGAGCAGGCAGTGTTGGCAGAGCACAACAAAGACTGGAAGATCCAGTTTCCTCCAGCACAGAAAGGAAAGCTATTTGCATTAGGAAAATGGCATTATCCTTCCACTGTCCTCCCAGTACACAGCTCCTGCCCCAGAGAGACAGCCTGGTTTCACATTGAATTAAGCAGTATGGTGGCCTTCTGTCTGGAGTCCTGGCATCTGTACTCACAAGAGCTAGACAAGACACAAGGTTGAAGAGATCTCAAACTAAAAACTGTGCTTTTTTAAAGACAGGACACTGGGAAATGTGCCTGGTGACTGAGAACACTTCTCCCACCCAGCAAACAAGGGTCCACCAAGACCTTTCTAGAAGCAACAGATTTTAGCCTGCTGTGGCACTGATGTTCCAAAACTGTCCTTCATATTTTAATTTTAGTTGTTTTCATCAATCTCTTCTGAAGTGCCTCTGTCAGGCTGCTGTAATATGCAACTGCTGGAACAGGCACAGCAGCACCTGGCCTGGGACCAGCCATTCCATACCCTTTTCCAACTTGGTGCTGAGGCTCCTCAGCCATATCAGAGCTGGTGAAATATCTCAGAGTTGAGTTTTGAGCTTACCTTGTTGTCTTTGCCCACAAACTTGAAGACAGGGACTTGGAAATGCTTGGCAAGGTGGTCCTTTGACGTGTACTGCTTCACGGAGTCATCAGAAACACAGCTGAGGGGAGCAGAGGGAGAGGCTTTAATGGCTTTCCCAGGAATGGAAAAAGAAGGGAGAAAAGACATTCCAGCCTATTTAACAGAGAAAGAAAAGGAGGGATTGGCTCTCTCAGGCTCATCTACCATCTCTGCTGCTTCCTCTTTGGCCACAGGAGAAAATCAGGGAGTGATGGGGAAAAACAGCAGCAGTGCTAATGGCATCTCCAGACAAGAACAGCTCAGCAGCAGAGGGCTGGCAGGACGTGGCCCAGTCCCCTCAGAGGGATTGCCAGAGAGCTGCAGGCAAATCTGTCCTCGTTTCACCTTCCTGTGCAACAGCCTGCAGTGTTATACACAACAGAATGTGGTGTGCACTCACTGTACACACATAGATATGCACATAAATTATGCTTAAAATGAAGCAGCCTGCACCCACGTTACTAAAATATGACAGATGATGTAAACAACAAAAATCCAGATTTACTTTGCATTGTAATGTCTATATTTTTCTTCCCACTGGACTTGGTCAAACAGCTCAAATTCACTACACCAAAAATGTATAATTCCAGTTTTTCCATCACTAGCAATAGATGATTGTATGAGAGGTCGCAGAACTGCAAGAAAATAAGCTGCTTTTATAACAAGTTACATTCCAGGTGCAATGCATTTATAAACTATTACAGCCTATTTAGAGTTTGGCAGACAGAAAGGTATGGTGGCTCAATAATTACTGCTGATTATTGCAAAGCCTTGGGCATCTTGAGAGGCCCTGGTGCTGCTGTGAAATTGCATTGCAAAGCAGCTCATCCTTTCTAGCAAGTGAATTCCAAAAATGTGGACTTTGAAATATATTTTTAAAAAACAACAAAGCAGTGGTGGAAGAGACAAGAAGAACTGGTGTAGCTCAAAAAGTTCTGCTCTTGCAGCAACCTTCAGCTCCCACCTTTACATGAGAAATGTGCATGGCACTGTCAGCAATGCTGATGTTTGACACATTCAGCTGTGAAAGAGGAGTTCTGCCTTCACTGGAATGTTTGGGAATCTCTAATTTGTTAAAATTCCTTTTTAAAGAAGGCATCTGATGGTGAGGAATGACAGTTAAAGACTTTTCATAGGTGACTGGCCAAGCTCTAGGGCCATGAAGTCAACTCCTAGGTATGTTCTCATTTGTGAGCGTATAAACTGTGATGATTATTGGACACTGGCTCAAATTGACTCCCCAATCCCAGGTTCTCCAAAGGTTCTCCACACTGATGGAAGGAAACCTACTGATTACTGGGAGAGGGAAAGTGGAAGAACAACACAAAGGAGTCAGAGATACATAGACAAAACCAGCTCAGAAAACTCACGAGTCACAAGGACAAGCTCTTTTGCATTTGTGGGGCCAGACCATATCCCACTCTTCCTAGGAAACGCCCAGAGACCCTGCTTATCACCTCAGAGAGGTGAGAAGAGACAGGTATGGAAGGAAAAAAGGGTGGGCGTGGTCAGGATATGGGGAAAATCAGCCTGTCCCTGTGCATAACGTGCTTAGGTTTGGGCAGCAGAGTGGCTGTGCTGTGGGAGCTGTGCTCTGACCCTCTTATTCAGGGCTGCAAGGTTAAAAGGAAGGCTTGCACAATAAAATATCTACCTCAGCCTGACAAATGGGGCAGCCTGAGGCATAACAAGATGAGCTTTGCAGTGGAACTACCTTAAGCACCCCCTGCTCTGCTGAATCCCAGCTCCTGACCTCAGCAGTGACATGACCTTGCTGCAGATGCCCCAGAGAGCTGCAGCGTTTATCAGCTGTGCCATCGGTCAATGCCTTTGTTTCATTTTGTTTTCAGAAGGCAGGGAATTAACAGGGAAGAGAGCAGTAGATGGAATTTTCCCATTCCTCAGTCCCAGGTATATCCCCCCTCCAATTTAAACAGCGTTTCCTTTTGGAAGATGCAGTTAACTCTTGCAGGCCTGATCCTACACAAACTGATACAAAAATCCCATCTTTGTTGCAATGGACTTTTGAGGCTGCATTGCTAGAAGGAAACTGGGTTATTACAGAAGTGCTTGGAGCAGGGACAACTTAGCTGTGTGTTCAGCTGATTTAATTTTGAATCACTGAGGACACTGGGGCCTGCAGAGTGGAGCAGCTGGATGAGGCTCCAGCCCACTTTTCCCTTCAGTGAAGTTTTAATGCCCTCTGCAGGTACCAAGGGACTGCTGGTGCCATCAATCCTCCAACCAGTGCTGGGGTGAACTCAAGACATGACATTTCCCACCCTCTCCCTTCTCTATCCAGCTCAGGTTTTGGCTGCTGTTTGGAATCCCATTTTCACTCACAGGGAGAAATAAATGAATGTTTGGAGCCTTGACTGTGTGAAGGGTCCATGGGAACAGCCAAGCCAGGGAGTTGATAAAATCCATTTTTCCATTACAGACCTGCTCGTGAAGCCCAGAAATGTTGGGCACAGAAGGACTGCAGCCAAGGATGGAGGGAGAGCAGGCTAATGCTGAATCCTTTGTCAGAAGGAAATGAAAACAGTATTTTTGGGTACTTTACATGGCAGGACCCTTTTGCTACGAGACAACCACACAGGATTTGCCATCAGCAGCTGTAACAGTGGATAATTTAGTCTGGCAGCTGAGGACATAATTGTTGTCATCATTAAATGGTCTGGCAGGCAACGTGCAGGACTTAACACAAGTACAGTCCCTTGACTATCAGGCTACAACTCTTGGGTATGTCTTAGACATTCCTTCGGCTGGATTTCCCTCCCTAGAGGACAGCAGACTGCCTCACAACTGTGACATTCCCTCAGAGCTGTCTGGTTAAGCAGCTGGATGCAAACACTCCCCAGCAATGCTGTAGCATGGCATGGTCATTTCAGCATCCAAAGAAGGGTCTGAAAAGAGGGACCATCTCAGGAGCCACAGCTGAGGCCACAGCAAAGCTCCCCAAACCTCTGATGCAAAAATCTCTACAGTGAACACACAGGTCTGTGCAAAGTTATTTTTAGCATATCCTGGAAAGATCACTAACCTCAAAAAATTACAGCCAAACTGAAAGACCCTAAAGTCTACTGCACTGACAGGCATCAGGGAGAGCAAAGCAAGGGATTCTCCTTAGCAATTAGCAATGGACTCTTCTGGCTCATGCTGTAATAAGGCCATTATGAGAAAATGAAGGAACTTGCTCCAGTTGCTGTGGCAGCTGCCTGGCAGAGGCACAGGGCCATGGGGGTTCTGCACATTGGCTTGGCACTCCGTGGCTGGCACAGAGAGGATATCAGGAAAGAGAATCTTTCCTACAGGAGCCAACTCAATTATCCACAAGGCTAGTGACAGGGAAATATGTCCTGTGAAGGCTGCACTCGGAGGAACCTCTGTCACTGACTTCCCACTGTTTCTCCCAATTACTTTTGATGGGACAGGTGGTTTCAGCTTGATGCCTGCTGGTGATTGCTGTGAGCAGAGCAGACAGGCTGCTGTGGAGAAGGGATAGCGTTTCCTGCATCACACAGACAACTCAGTCCCACTGCCAATTCCCATTAAACTGCCAGCAAGAGAGGGAGCAGTGAACTCACCCATCTTGGATCAGGTAGTACTTGAGGATCTCATCAATTTTTGAGGTGGGAGTGGCAAAGCAGCTCTCCACCAGCGTCTCCAGCCCACTGACATGCACCAAGGGCTCGATCCCAAAGTACAGAGAGTCCCGCAGCTTGAGGGTGGGAAGGGCACCCCTGTAGGGCTCATCAAAGTCTTTGTCCTTGAAGATCTCCAGGGTGAAGGGGAAGACACCCTGGTTGCGGCTCATGATTTCCAGGGGGGAGTTCCTGAGGTTGGGCACGTAGCCCTCGGAGATGGTGTAGCGGCGCGGGAACTCGCAGGTCACCGGGATCAGCAGCTTGCTGGTGCGCACAATGATGTCCCCGTTGCTGCCCGGGGTCTGCTTGGGCAAGCCAGTCACCAGGTTGGTGGCAATGATTTTGTCATTTATTACCTGCAGCAAAGAAAGGGGAGATCCTTGAGAAAGACCTCTGACACTCAGAATAGCCACTGAAGGCTCAGCTTGTGAATTCACACCCCACAACCAGAATGATGCTTCATCCTCCAGACCAACTAAGGACCTGCTGGCAGCTGCAATGCACTGCACTTCTGCTATCTCTCTGCTAAGCTGAGCTCTCTGAGCCCAGTTTAACCTCTGAAACATCATCAGGAGACCAGAATCTGTCTCAGCAGGAGAGTGAAGAGTGAGGGCACTTGTACCTTCCACCTCTGTGAAGCAGGAGGTGAGCAGAAAGCAGCACCCATGCTGTCAGACACACAGCACTGGAGTGGGGATGGAACAAGCTCTCTGACTCTGGAATGCCAGCCCAGGTCTGCTCTGAGGGCAGCTGCATGGCAACACAGGAAACAGCTCTGAGGGTACAGCTAAATCAGCTTTATTCCCCAAGCAAGCCACAGCCAAATCCCCAAATCCCAGAGGGTGGACAATAGGTGTGCTTACATCTACAACAGTACCACAGGACTTCAGGGAGAAGTGGATGTTAACATGAGTGCCATTGGACACGCCTTTGCACGAAGTGTTGATGAGGGAAAGGTCCAGGCCTCCAACCAGGTCCTTTGGGATGTTCACCTCAATAGAGCTGGACTTGCACAGCACTGGAACTGCAAGAGAAGTGCCCAGAGTAACAGTCTGCACTACAAACCTACCAGTGAGCTGGGGATGGGCTATACCAGTTATAACTGGGGGAAAAAAAGGGGACTCATACCCAGCATTTTTGATTATGATCTTACAGAGTAACCTAACCACCTATCTTGCATTCCCCCTGCACAACACAAACCAGAGCTGCCACTGCCCCAAATTCTCCAGCCACAGCAGAGCCTCAGCAAACAATGAAGACAATCACTGCACTTGCAGCAGAAACTCAGCTGTGCTTTCCAGCTTTACTTAATACTCAGCACAGATTTGATTGATATCTCTTTTGCACTGCTGTGTCCTGGGAAGAGCCTTTGCCAGATAAGGGTATCAAATTCACAACACCCCAGGCAAAGCCATTTTTTAAGACCCTTAATCAGGTTTTACATCAAACCCAGAACAAGCTAAAACAAAGTGGAGTAATTCCATATAGATACTGAGCTAAAATAGAAGCACCTCAAAATGCCATAATAATATTTTTATAAGCAATAAACCCAGCTCTGCCAAACAAACCCAATTAGCTCACTCATTCCACCTCCTTCCAACCTTTAAATTTTAATACAGGCCCCCGTGTGAATTTTTTTTAAATTAAAATTTTATTACATAAGAAGCAGGAGAAAACAGAGCTTGGACAAAATAAAAAGGAAGGAAGAGAGAATAATATTCAATTAAAAAGTAGTTGCTGTATATATATTCCTTGGGATTATACATATCTGCTCAGTTAGAGACAGGACACACATACTGGTGGCATCTATTCTGGTTTCAGCCAGAAAAACAAACCCTTTGCAGGATTTACATTTATTACATTTTAAAATCCCACAACAAAACTTTTTTTTGCAAATATATTGGCTTCCCAAGATTTTTGCCAAAATTAACTGCAGTCCCAGTCCTTGACATTCCTATGACCTGCCTTCTCCTTATTTCAATCATTAATTTATAATTTAGGATTATAGGTATTTGATAAAAGGCACGCTGCTGGAACAGGCATTTCATCCCCCTTTTAAAAATTTCCCTGTCCCAGCTAAGGTGTTTGCAACAGTCTCTGAGTACCTTCAGGGAGGATTTTTGATTAAAAGTTGATCATTTCAAAGTGATATGCTAAAATGTATGCAGAGTGCCCAAAGCAATATGTTCCCATAATGACACTGCTGGTTTAGAACAGAAGCTGAAAGAACTAAAAATTGCCTTAACCTTCCCTCCACTGGCAGCAGAAGGCAAGTGGGAATAACTGAGCATGTCAAATGGCCCAGCTCAGGAGCAGACAAAGGGACTTTGAGAACACAGCATAATGCAGCCAGAGAGGAACATCCTTTGGAGAACTGATTGGCTCCATCTGGATTTAAAGACTCACTGTTCCAGCAACTCCTTGATAAATAAGAAAATGTACTGCTTTTATAAAGGTGACATTCAGGGCAAGAGATTTGGATCCCAACTGCAATTCTCTGAAGTTTGGGGCTGAGTTGGTTCAGGATCTCTCTGTTTCTACACGTCTTTGACTGGCACAAAGTGGGAGAAGGAAAACACTCCATTTTCCTTTCTGGAGCTGCAGGAGCTGTGTGCCCTCCATCACCTGGACACAGAAACAAGTGAAGGAAACCTCTTAACTCAAGTTAACTCGTGGCTGTTTGGGAAAACACCCAGTCTGTGCCAGTCAAACATTTTAGCTCTTCACCCTCATATTCCACAGAGCACCTGTGAGCACAGGGAAAGCCTCCTCATTTCCACTTTGAACTCTGCTTTGCACCAATGCCTCTGAGCACCTCACCCCGGGAGGAAGCTTCTGTGGAGAGTCCAACACTCATTTCTCTGTCTGCTGTTGTCACTGGCACCATATTCCAGCCTCTGGCTCCTTCCTTGGCCTTTCAAAGTGCTGCTGCTTGGAGCAGAGGTTATCTTCCTGCACAGATTGCTCTCTGACCCCCTGCTACAAACATAAACCCTGCTTACCTGCACAAAGATTTGGGTAGGGGAACAACAGGGGAAGAGCATTTCATGCCTACTCTTCAGGAAGAGGTGGGGTACTAGGATGGGCTGCAAAATTCTAGGATGGTCTCCAAAATTCCAAGTATTTTGCTGGCTGGTATCTTTATGGAAAAATTGCAGCCTGTAGACTGTGATTTCTGGGGAAGGTTATTAATGTTTGTTCTGAACATAGAGACAGTGCAGAGGAGGGTAGAGAGGCTGCAGATCCAATTGCTCCAGGCTACTGTGCCAGTCCTGCACTGTTAATTGAACCAATATAAACCTGATTAGGTGTCATAAAAAATCGTGTGGTACAGTTCCATATCTGCTCAGAATTGCAGGCCACAGCATGGGGACATAAATTGGTGAATGCAAAAGAAGAGGCAATTTCACTTTATGAGATGCTGTATCCTGAGCCCCAGCCTGGCTCCCAGCAGTGCTGCTGCTCTCATTAGCAGCCCCACCAGCAGCAGAAGCCCTGGCTGGGAAATGCAGGACTTCCAACCCTGCAGGGGTTGCCTCAGGGGCTGAAAAACGTGGCTCTGTTCTGGCCTGTATCCATCAATCAGACCTTCAGTCTGTGAGAGTGATCACAGCTCCTGGAAATCCCCACCGGCACTGCTGCATCCCAAGTGGGCAACGCTCACCCCGGGAGTCCTGCATTTCTATAAAGCTTTAGAAGCAGAAATTCCACCAAGTAGAACCATTCCAACTCCCTCTCTGAGGCACACCTGCCCTTCTGGCCACCATGAAGCCCAAATCTGTCCCTCCAGCTGATGTCTGGGCACTCTGTAGCACATCAGACTGCAGGAGATCCTCTGAGCACACCAGGCAACACCAGACTGGCAGCCTGGATGGATTTGCAAAAGAAATCTTTGCAAAAAAACCAGGCAGCTTGTTTATTCCATGTGCATGCCATGGGCACAAGTGACTCAGCATGAAGGACTCCCTGTGGAAAGTTCAGCTGGAAGGTTCTCCAAGGGTAACACTGCCCTGGCCTCTGCACAGCAGAAGCAACAGGCAATTTTTAGATGCTATCCCAGGCACTTTTCCAAGGGGCAGCAGGAGCACTCATATCAAAGCTGGTGCCCTGCTTCAAGGCATAGGAATGCTTACTGGAATGGCATGCCTGGAAAAAAACATTCCTCTCTCTTTAACCCCATTCTTGGAAGGGACTGGACCCACTTCAGCTGAGATTTTGAAGCCTGAAGCATGGAAAATGTCAGTTCTAACAGCAGAAATCTGTCAGAGGTGTGCACAGCTGGAGCAGAGCAGTGTAATGGGAGATATTAAGAATATTCATTGTGAGGGAACACTGCCTTGCAATTAATGTGATGCAATATGCACTCAAGCTGGGCCCTGTGGCTGTCCCTCCTGCCTGGACAGAAGAGCAGCATCCTCAGGCTCTCACTTTTGCATGGTTTGCCCTAAGTAACAAAGCTCCATTAACCCAACTGGAAAGGACAGACTAAGAGAAGGCAGCAAAATCAAGAAGAAAAGCTCCTTCAGACACTCTCTGGGGGACAGAGGCTGCCAGGGGGATTTTGTAGACCCACCTTGGCAAGTGTGGTTGTCTTCTGCCAGAACGAGTCCCCTGGGACATTCACACTGGTAGGTGTCTTCCACTTCAATGCAGGTATGGCTGCAGCCTCCATTGTTATTGTGACAGCCTTCAATTTCTGGGAAGGAAAGGAAAATCAGTGCATCCTGCAGGCCCCAAGGTACTCCTGACCACCAACAGCCTGAACAACACAGCTCCAAGGCAACAGCTTGTTTCCCACAAAATGAGGTGGAAACCCCTTTTTTAATTGTACATTTTCCTGTGTTAGTCATTTCACCCTGAGGTTTCCAAGGAATTCTGTGGAAAAGTGTAGCAAATCAAATCCCATGCTGTAGCTGACAGACTGAACAGGCAATCTGCTGCTTGGCACTTTAGGAATCACAGAATTATACAGGGGCCTGGTTTGGAAGGGATCTTAAAGACAATCTCCTTCCAACTCCCCTGCCGTGGGCACAGACACCTTCCACTATCCCAGGGTGCTCCCAGTCCCATCCAACCTGGCCTTGGACACTTCCAGGGATCCAGGGGCAGCCCCAGCTTCTCTGAGCAACCTGTGCCAGGGCCTGCCCACCCTCCCAGGGAACAATTTCCTCCAAATATCCAATCTACCCCTACTCTCTCTATGCTTAAAACCATTCCCCCTTGTCCTGTTGCTACATGCCCTTGTAAACAGAATCTCCTGAGATATCCTCCTAAACAAATTTTTTCATGTTGTTTCTTATTTCAAAAAAGGGAGAAAAATCCTCTTAAAACTTTTACCACACTCCCTCCCTTCATCACCAGCAGAATGAAAGCCCTGAGCTTTGCAGGGGAGCTGCCTTGGGGAAGGACAGCCCCACAGGTGGCCAGCTCCTGTTCCCAGCAGGGAACAAGGGAGAGAAGATGATGTGCTCATTCATTCCCTCTGGGATTTCCAGCAGTGAGGAAGGTGGGCATTCCAAATCCCCTTTCTAGGCTGAGGATGAAACTCTGCTTCTAGGAGTTTGCTCAGCAGCAATTTTGCTACCTTGTCAGTTTTAGGCTTTCAGGTTGGCTCAGGGACAGCACAAGTTCCTCCTGTTGTAAGGTTGATTCACTTCCTAATTTTCCCCCATTTTGCAGAGCAGAGGGGAGAGGGCAGCACAACTAATTGGAGGGCTTGTCATGTCTTTTCTTACATCTCCTTGGTTCAGATGAGGATACTGAGGATCTGAGTTTTTGTGTAAAACATATTGCTAGCCACTGCAGCTGCAGAAAAGAGCCTGAAAAGTCATCCAGACATCCAGAAGAGTCTGAAAATCTAAGGAAAGTAAGGCCATTTCCAGTTCTTGCTGGTTTCCTACTATAAAGAAAATAATGGAGGATCATGATTTTTAAATTTCAAATAACCCTAACTGGTTGATTTTTTTAACCCTTTGGGATGAATATGCTGGATGAGTACTACTGTTCTCAGTAAAATAACAGCACATAAGATAAGCAAATTGTAAATATAAAATATTTCTCCCCGAGCCTGCCATCAGAAATGACTGTGTGGTTTTCACTGAAATGTAAGGAAAAGAATGGAAATCCCACACTCAATCCTATGGAATGCATGGAAAATAACAGCTTGAACACCCCATATGAGTCAAAGCAATGGGTAAAGCATCATAATGTAAATTTTGAGATACTTTAAACTCCACTCAGCCTCACCAGCTCACGTAATCAAGCTAAATCTCTTGCATTTGTTCTTTTTAGCAACAAGCTGTGAGGTGGGTCTCACCTCACATCCCATTCTCTACCAGCTCACAAAGCTGAGGGGGCACATCTTCAGAAATAAAACTCACTAACAAGATTGTAAAAATCCCCAGCAGCAGTGTTAAACTCCTGAAAGGCACCATCCTTCTTACAGAAGGGAAATTAAATGATACATCAAAGGCCCTAAAAGCCAGCTTGGGGAATGGCAGAAACAAACAAGTTTCCAAACAGACTATTCCAGCCCTGTCAGAAGAGTGCAGTGCTTGGGAATAAAAACTGCACAGCTCATTTATGTGATGCCCCAGCAGCTCAGAGCTGGATGTGGCAGGGACAAAGCCCACAGACCATTTTTGGCCCCACACAACTTGGTAAGTACTTAAGGAGCACTCTGCACAGCAGCATTTCTCAGGGAAGTGTCACTGTCTGGATGAGTGATGGACCAGCAGAGCTCAGAGAGCAGATTTAGCTCTTTTGGGTAGCTGAAAAGCGAGGCACAGCTGTAGTTGGTTTTCTTGCCTGAGCCCCCACAGTGTCTGTGAAAAGCACACAGCAGCTTTGCTGTGAGGGGGCCCAGTGCTTTTCCTCAGCTCACCACAGAAAACATCAGGCACATGTCAATTTTTGCTGGGTTTGCCTATTTCTGCTCAGGGATGTTTGTACATTGTCAGTGACAACACATCAGACCTACAATTTGGTCTTTAAGCCACCAGTCTAAATTTATCAAGGGTTTTCAACCTGGCTGTGCCACCAGCAGGACAGAACTGTGGCAGCTGCACAGAGCAGCAGAACCCATAGACACCAAAGAGCAAAACACAGCCCTAATCCCAAATTTAACTTCTGTGCACAGACTGGCACCCCCTCTCCTCAAACTCTGTCCTGGGAGACTAAGGGGATCCTCATATACTCTAGTCTGATGTCATGCCATTACCCCATACCCAATGTGAGCTGCCAAAACCCAGCATTGCTAAACCTGTCCCCACAAAACTCTACCACACAAATCTCCAGAGCCAAATCCCAACAACTCCAGCAAAAAGTTCTGTCTGGACAACCAATCTTCCAGACCCACTGCTGCCTTTCCCTCATGGAGATAAACACAAGCAAAGAAATGGATGAGGCAGGGAGAACAACAAGGGGATTTCTCTCTGCTTGCTTAGAAGGATATTTTAGTCCCAACCCCTCTGGCAAGCACAGAGGTGATATCAGTGACATTTCATCCCAGGTGCAAGGAGCCAAGAGAGAGCCAGTGCTGCAAGGGAATGATTTCTGCAGTTTCCAGCAGCCTGTGGCAGCTGAAGCCTCACCTTCACAGGTTTTGCCATCGCTTCCCAGCGTGCGCCCGACCCCGCACTCGCAGCGGAAGGAATTCTTCAGGTTAACACAGAACTCGCTGCAGCCTCCATTGTTCTGCTCACATTCATTTTCATCTGCAAAAAACAAGCTCTGGAATGTAATGAATTATCCCACTAACAGTCTTGGTAAAGCTCTGAAAACTCCTACTAACTCTTTTTTAAAGGCTAAAGTTGCTCTGTGTCTGTCTGCCCTTCTTTTTTTTTTTTCTTTGAAAGGTACTTTGTTCTCCAAGATTCTAATTCCACAACCTGATTTAATCTCTGTGTGCAAAAAGCAAATCAAACAGAGAAAAGGGACAGACATTGCTCTTGCTGAGCCACAAAATGAATGATTTCTCTTGGGCAGGCCAGGATGCTGAGGTTATCAATCAAGTTTCACATGGGGTTTCATCAAAACAGCTTAGAAGCTGGCATTTATTAGTTGTCAGAAGCTTCAAAACAAGAAAAAAGAAAAGTACCAATTCAACAGGTCAAAGATGAGTTCTCTCAGGTACCTGTGGTCTCACACATGCACAGTACCCACAGCTGGCAGCTGGTGGTGGTGTCTGCTTCCACAAGCAATGTGAGTTGAGTATTTTTAGCCAAAGAATTGGCCAGGACCCTGCTTTGGGAGGCAAGAAGCATGTCCAGGAGATTCACACAGACTCTGCTTTTCACACATGTGACAGGCTCCATGCTTTCCCTTCTAAAAATAAAGGTAAAGCTGCTTAAAAACAGGAGGTGAAGAGGGGAAGGGCTACTGACAAAGGCATGGAGATGTCATTAGAAGGGCCTAGAGATTGTCTTGGTCGAGGGCTGGGCCCAGAAATTCCCCTCACTGGTCCTTCCAAGTTCTACAGCACACACAGATCTGTCCCTGCTCTTCCCCACTGGTGACAAACAGCACTTCTGGGACACAGGCTGGTTGTCTGGAGACTGGATTGGGACAGGGCTGACTTTAACCATGGCTCAGTAGAATGTGGATCCAAGTACTGAAGAACTCAAAGGCAATGCACTGAGTTGGTGGATGTGTGACAGGAAGTCTAAGACCTCATCTAACCCCTAAATGAAAATGTAACTCAGGATCAGCCATTCTGCTCTGGGATTTAGGGCATGTAATGTACTGAGGAGAAGCACAGCAAGGCTCAAAGAGCTGCTCAGCCTTCACAGAATGGTCTGGGTTGGAAGGGACCTTGAAGCTCCTCTTGTTCCATCCCCTGCCACTGTCCCTGGCTGCTCCAAGCCTTGTCCAACCTGGCCTTGGACACTTCCAGGGATGGGGCAGCCACAGCTTCCCTGCTGCATTACTGCAGCAGCTTCAGCCCCTCTCTTCTGGGGAGCTGGGAAAGGAAGCACATTCTCTCTTTAGGAAAGACAAACAGGGATTTATTTGGTTTCTCCATAAGGAGGGCACAGCTGCTCTCAGAGATGTGATTACACAATTACTCAGCGCAACAGAAAGTTATTAGGAAGATCACAGAGCCACACAAGAGAGGCTGCAGGTAGCTGAACCAGTGTGATCATTCCAGTTGAGGTGTTGTGACATCTGGGAATCTTGAGGAGAAGCAGCAGTGCAGAAATCCTGCTCATGGGGGGATAAAAGTAGCTGCAGCCCACACAGACAGGCTCAGCACTCCTGTGTGCCTCCCTGCTGCAGGAAATCCTTTCCTCTGAGCCTGCCACACATTCACTGAGTGCTAGTGCTAGTCAAGGGCACTTCTGTGACTGGAAGGCTTGCACAGAAGCAGCCAATAAATGCTTTTAATTATCTGAGAGAGCTCAGTCAGCCACTTGGCTGCAGACAAGTGGAGCTGCCTAAGCAAAAGCCTTCCCCAGAATCACTGTGAGCAAGTGTAACTCTGCAGCAGGGCCAGGCTGCTCCTGGCCCACACTGGAATGACTGTGGGGCCTGCTCTGATGCTCACAGACAGGAGGTGTGTGAAGAAAGAAAGGGACCATGCCTGCTTTGCCAGGTGTGGCCCCCATGGAACAGACTGAGCTGCTACACAGCCTCCTGGACCAACTCTGCTTCACCACCAAATCAAGTGTCAGATGAGATTCCTGCTCCCCCAAACACCCTTTCCTCCCTCTCCCTTACCTCTTCCTATCCATTGGTGTGGCTCTGCAGCTCCTCAATAGCCACCCCATCCCAGCCCCTTGATTTGCCCCACAGACCACCATTTTCCTGACCTCTCAGTCCAGGTACTCTTCTCCAGCACCACACACACAAACACAGCCATCCTCTCCTCAGAGCTTCATATGGATTCCCTCACAAATCTCCAAAGCCCACGTTCCCCACTCTGCCCTCACTTCCCTCCTGGCCGTGCTGGTCTCTACCACCAAGTGCCAGCTCCCTGAATACCCCCTTGTCATGCTGCCTAAAACCATTGCAGCTGTAGTGAGACTTACAGTCCCCTTTGGGTCTCCTCAAGCCCCAGGCCCTGGACAATGTCCCAAAAGGGCAGGAAGTATGGTGCAGTTCAGTGTGCAGCCCTACAACAGCCAGCAAAGCTTTTTTTGGAGGAGAGATATTGAACAGAGCATGTGAGAGGAAATCTTTAATGCCTGACTGCACAGCACTTCCTGAGTACCACAGTGATACCACATGATCCTGCATCAGGATCTTGCAAAGAGACTTTGCTACTGACAGTGCAGCTGCTGCCTTCAGCAGCTGAACCATGCAGAAAGCAAATCCAGCCTCGTAAACATGGAGCTCCAGAGGCACCAGAATGGATGCAGTCATGGGATGCCACATCTTGGAACCCTTTACAGAATCATAGACTGGTTCTAGGCAGCAAAGGGGAAAACTCCTCTCAGGATATGTCATTTTTTATAGTGCTTTGTAAGGCAAGGAACTGTGAGCAATGAAACAAAGGGAAGAAAAGCCATCACTAACTGGCACAGCTTATTTGCACCCTTACCAAGGCATGTCTGGCCATCAGGTCCTAGCGTGGTACCCGGGGAACACGTGCAGTCACCGGTGTCCAGGCAGGAGCCCTGGCAATCCACCACATCACAGATGTCATAAAAATCTAGGACACGACAAGAACAATGTCAGCACAAAGCACCGAGCATGCAACCAAAGTACAATATTTGTCCCATCAGCTTCCCACCCTGAGAGCAGCCCATCAGTTACAGACCCAGCCACGCTGGGAAAGATGACTGAAAAACAATCAAGTTTAATTACTGCGAGTCACAGATGCAAATTTTGACTTTGGTAGCGTGCCAAGACAAACCAGAGAGCCCACAGGGAGCACTGAATCACTGAGGGCCAGGTCAGCTGTGGGAAAATCCCGCTAGCAGAACACAGGCGGTAAAACTACATCCTACACGGATGGGCCAGCACCTGGAGAAGCCAGGAGGCTCCAAGGAGCTCGGGGGTTATTGCCTTAGTTTTACAGGGCCCCATAAATTGTAACACTGTAACTATAGTTTTTCATGCTTGTTTTGTAAACGTGGTTTTTGTTTTTTTTAACTGGCTGGGATTGTTTTATACTTATGAAATTGTTTTTTATTCTTTTTTCTGGGGTGGAAAAAAATAATTAACTATGTTTTTGTTTTGTAAACTTTTAGGGGTGTTGACCCCTTTCACCAATCTTTAACTGTCTTTAAAAACATATAAAAATAAACAAATAAAGAAAGGCAAAGCTTTTGGTCGGTCCGGCCTGGAGAATCCACTGCTGCTCTGAGACCCGCATGTTTCTTCTGTTGCCAGCTGAGCAACAGGGGGTCAGACTTACGGCCGCAGTAGGCGTGGAAGCAGACGCTGGGCTTGCTGAGGTGGTACACGTAGTAGCCGCCGGGGCAGGCCTTGACCTGGATGGTGGCGTTCCAGAGGCAGCAGTTGCCGCTGAAGCTGGCGCAGGCCTGGCGCCGCACGACGCCGTCGGCCTGGCGCGGGTGGCTGCCGTTCATCCAGATGGGAGCGTGGGTGCCGCAGTGGTTCTCGGGGATGCAGAAGGTGGGCATGGCGTCGCCAGCCATGCCTGTGAAGCGGTACCACTCGCCGTCGATGCCGCTGTCGCACGTGGGCTGCCCGTGAGAGCCGTTGATCCGGTGGTCCGTGTTCCTCCAGGGCTCGTTCAGGCTGATGTAGGCAGAGCAGGGGTCCAGGGCTGGGACACACAGACACAGAGAGCAGCTGGTAGATATCAAACCCAGTTGTTGATGGATAACTACAAAAGCATTTTATTTCCTCCATCCCTGACTTAACAGGACCGTTGTGATAGAGAGAGATGCCTGGGGAGAAAAGGTGGTGCCGGCAAACTCATTGCCTTGTGGACAATTCTGACAGCTCTTCTTAAAGGTCTTGGAGGAACAAGTAAATGAACTTTGCAACAGTCTGACTTGCTGTTCAGCTGACAGGGGGAAAGACAAGATATAAGGAAATCTGAGGTCCAGGTAGAGGTTTTGCCATAGGAAATACACCCTGGGAACACTGGATCTAGCCTAGAACAATAATCCTTCATTCGAGTGCTAACTGAGCACCTATAAGCCCTTCCTGAAGCCACTGGTAACTCTCCCAGCTGCCTTGGAACAAAGGACTGTATTTCACACAGGTTATGCAGCCTGTTTTAAAACCCATGCACAGCCAGTGGTCAGCCCCCACAGCTGAGCTGCCAAAACTTTTTATTCATTATCTTCAAATCAAGAGAGTGTGAAGGTCTGAATTAGGACCTTCTGGGGAGCAAAATTATCAACCCTTTACCCAGATGTGTTCCCTGCAAGCCCACAAACCCTCCTGATCTGCACAGGAGATCAGCTCTTGGTGAGTGAGGTGAGTGTTCCTGGGGGCAAGGACTTCCTGGCAAGAGCATGTCTGCTCATGCAGTGCTCAAAGAGTGTGTCCCTTTTCAGAGGCCTTTCTGAACCTCCTGCAAATAATTAAAATACAAGAGTACCGTAGGGAGAACATAAATGAAGAATTTAAGTGTTCATTAAATTTTCAGTCTCCTCCTAATTAACCCTCATTTGGCAGCTTCCTCACTGAAAGTCCAGAGGTTCCATTTTCCCTTACATTTAATACCTGATTAAGCACAACTTACCCATGACAAGCAATTCCCTATTAAGCAAAGGGAATGCTAATACTGCCCCAAGTAAGGAAAATTGATTACCATTTCCTAAAATTAGTCCAATAAAACCAATCACTGATCTTGGACTGGAACAGTCTCAACTTTCCACAGCACATTTCTTTTGAAGTTCTAAAGCTGTGCTGTTTTGTTTTGACAATAGAGTGATGAAGTTTGAGTGAGAGAGGAATACTATGCTCTTTCTATTTGAAACACAAATGATGCTGGTTCATTATTTTGATTTGTTTCACTGACTTTAAAGTGGGAACTACAAGTACTTCAGAGAATGGATTTCAAGTCACTCTTATTTAGCTGTGTCCTCTGTAAGTATCTGTCCCACAGATGCATTATCTCGTGGAAATATTTCAGAAATATAACATCTCTCATGCCTTCCTCAGCCACAGACACATCTTACTTGGTCTGCAATCCAGCATAAAAGGCAGGAGCAGCTGCCAGAGTCAGGAGTGCTGCAGAGTTGGCACAGGGAGTGTGGATCTGGGTTATGAAGGAACCTCTAGTGCCACAACTCAAAGATATGCAGAGGAGCTGATTCACTGCCACCACAACCAGCCTGACTCTCCTGAGCAGCAGAGAGGGGAATGCAGCAGGCAATCTCTGATGGGATTCACCAGGCATTCCCTCCTGAGCTCTCCTTTTCACCTGCCTGCCCTTACCCACAGACAGCAGCAGCGCTGTAAATCCCATCCTCCAAAAGCTGGTTTGACTTCTCCCAAAAGGAAAGTCAGGTCCTGAACAGAGCTTCCTCCAGGCTTCCCTCAGTGTAATCCCTTGGTTTCCACTAGAGGATTTGGGGTGGCCTTCGGGTGAGTCACTGACTGAGATGAAAAGGTTTTTGTGTTGTTAAAAGCCAAACGAGGTGAAGCGGGAATGCCCTGTCAGCTTCCCAGCTGGGCAGCACTAAAAATACCAACACCCTCATTAGCTTTCATGTAATTATGAAATATCCTTTGTAGACAGACTCTGGGAACACTCATCCAGGGAATTACATTGTCTCCTAAACATCCAGGAGATAATTTAAAGACAAAATTTAGTGAGACGAGCATGCAGCAGCTCAGAGGAAGCTGGAAGAAGGCACGCCAGGGGAATTGAGGTAGCATTCCCTCACATCTTTCATTCCCCTGAGAGCTTCTGGCAGGAGTGAGGGGGAGGCAAACAAGCAGAAAAAGCAGACAGTGCTCTTTGGAACACTGCAGATCCTCACGGCCACCTTTGGACTGCCAGTGCTGCCCCACACCAAGCAGTCTTTGGCAGCACAGTTTTTTCATTTTAATTAATTGAATTGAGTTTTTAAGAAAAAAATTCCACAAAAATAGAGAAGCGACTGATCAGCCTCTCACCTCTTCTCCTCAAACAACAAGCTTGGGGGTTTGCACAAGACAAATAACTGTCTCCAGTCCCTATTTTTCATTTTTCTTGGCTCAATCTTTTTCCTCCTCAACGCTTCTTGCGAGGCCTGAGCCATTGAGGCTGACAAGCATCAGCTACGAAGCAAAGCTTTTCCATTTGTAAGCCTGCTGCTGTCATAAGTTCTCTGGCTGACATGGTAGCAGATATGCTGGGTGACAAATTGGGCTCCAGCAAGCACTGGTGGGCACCCCATTCTGCAGAGATTAATCCTGGGTGCATTGTGTGACTGGAGGTCTCTGCTCCAGCACAACTGAGCAGTAAAGGAAGCAGCACTGCATTATGACACTGATTTCAGTTCAGATTTGTCAAGGAAGCAGGTGAAGAGGTAGCATAATGTCTACACTCATAGAGTCTGTCCTCCAAAGGGAGAGGAAAATCTCACAGTTGGCAATAGAGATTCACCCAATATGGGAGACTTCACACTCTGTAACAGAAGGATCTTTCCAAGTGGAAGGAATTTCACATCACCTTCAAAGAGAAAGATATTTCTCCCACCTTCCAGTCTTTCACCTAAGAATACCAAGGCTCAGCATGAACCTTAGAAGAGGTGGCAAATAGAAACAAGGCAATGCCTCTTTACTCACCCATCGAAGACACTGGCTGGAGCTGAACGACAAAGCAAATACAGAAAAACAGGTACTGGAACATCCCACTCAGCCAAGAAAGAGCCACACCACTCAAGGGACAGAGGCTTGAAAGCCCTTGTACAGGCTGTGGCTCTTGCAGCCTTCCTCTCAGTGGAGCTTCTGACTCCAGGCTTCCAGAAGTGCAAGTGTGGTTGTTCTCCTGGGAGTTTATCAGAGGAAGAAGCCGAAGGGACATGGGGTACAGCTCCAGCCTTGACCTCCCCAGAGCAGCTCTGCCCCTTACTGACAGCAGGGATGTACTGACTGATCAATCTTGTTTTTTGGACCTGACCTGCTATTGTTTTCTGCCCCGACTGCCCTGTAGTGACACCTCCACTATCTTATCCAGGGAAGAATTCTAAGCAGGGACACCCGGACATCCCGAAGGGGTGGAAAAGGGGAACAGATGGGTGCTTGTTATCTCTGCTCCTTCCACAAGTCACACTCTGTGGCTCCCTCCAGGCAGAAAACACCGGCTAAGGAGCCTTAACTGCAGGAAATAGTGGCCAAAGGAGCAGCACTGATCCTTCCGAGCACAGATTGCAGGGGAGTGCTTGGAGCAGAGCTACAATGGGAACATCAGTCAAACAGAGAGACTGGTGTCCCTCAGGGAAATGAGCTGTTCCTGGGCTACACAGAGGCCCTTGCCACTCCTGCTCACACAACCCAACCACTGCAGCGAGATTATCAACTAAGACACTTTTCTGCAATAGTGTTACAATCTCTTGTCTTTGAAAAACAAACCAAACCCAACGTTATGGAATTAATACCAATGCAAAACTGAGTAACTGAGAACCTCTCCTGCCTAGCCCAAACCAAACTGGGCTGAGTCACAGATGACAGCCACAAGCTCTAGATGCAGCACACTGGAATCTGTTCTTTACTACAGAAACTGTTCTTCCCTCTCACCCCGCAGGCTCTTACTGTAAGAGCTCTCCATCAGCAATGAGTGCAGGTATGCCTGCAGTAACCACACAATCAGGCAAATGTGGGCATTTCCCCATTCCCTTGGCATCCTGCATTTCTGCAGCAGGCTGGCCTAAGGAACAACATCAAGCTTCAAATCCCAGAGGGAAAAAAGTGGCTCCTTTATTTACATGTTGAATTTGCACAAGACAGGGAATTGGGTGCTCGTCTGCCTTGTAGGGACTGTACATTACAGAAAATTCTCAATGGTCTCTGTCTGTCAGGGTGTGTCCCTTGGAGTGCATAGGAGTCTTTTTTCAGTGGTGAATGACTCTAGGGAGCAACAAAACAACTCCAAATAAATTACTGTTATTGCTCCCGTAAAAAAAAAAAAAAATTCTTGTGGGTCTGTTGTCCTGACAGCTGTGTAGTACCAGAAAGGTTTTTCCAACAACAGGAAAGGAGAACAGATTCACCACACAAAGCTATCAAGGCAGATAACCCTTGAGAGGTGATTATGTGAATTCCCAGAAGAGAAACTAAAATTGAACAGAGAATAATACAGCAAGCCACCAGAATTTCTATTTTTCCACTTTCATTGAGAGGCTGATTCATACTTATGATGCCAGGTAAATAAAACTGACAAGCCTGAATGGAATGCTGGGTTTGTGTCACATGTGTGTACAGCTCCCTGAGCCATCTCTGCACCAGCTGCTTTTGTTTTGTAGCTGCTGTGTGAGCCTGCTGTAACAAGGTTTTGACAGGTACAGGTAAGTGACTGACAGCTGACAATTAACACAGAGAAATGAACTGCAGCATTGCCAATAAGAACCTCAAAGGCATCACCTACAGGCCCTACCAAGTTCTCAAAAATGGATTAAAGCAGGAGATGCCCCAGCAGTCCCAGAGGTGACACTATCCCAAATCACTGTAATAGCCAGTTGAAGGAAGTGGTCTCAAGCTGGAGAAGACAGTGTGCTGCCTCTAAACATTTCTGTTCTGGAAGAAGCACCAGAGGCAACTCTTCTACCAGCACCTTCTCTTTGCAAGTTAATTTGGGCAATGTTCATGGCTCCAATTTCCACCCCCCCACAATCTATACCTCAGGGAGCTGTAACAGTTAGTCCTTAGAAGATAAAGGGAGGGGAAAAAAATCCAAACAAAAAAAACCTCCTTGCAAGGAGATGCTCTGGGAGAGACACAATTCCAACAGGGCATTCTGTAGGACCTGTACTCTCCAGTAAATGTTGTTCCTGACCTCCACATTTGCACGCCAAAGACTGATGAGCCTGACACCCCAAAAAGAATCAGGCTCAAGTTAGAATGTCTTAAAAGGGGTCACCAGTACTGTTTACAAGATATTAAAAAGGAAGGCAAAATTAAAATAAAGGGCAGGGATTTTATTTCGGTACCCAAGAGGGATTTTCTAAACCTGCTACAAAGCCTGTGCATATCTGTACTTAACATAAGAAAGAATGCTCATTTTGCAGGTGGCAACCACTCTTCTTGTCCCTCTCAGAGATCTTCTGCAGGGCTTTACCATCCTCACACCAGGAACGCAAATTCTTCAAAGCACTGGCTGTGCTGGAAAACCTCATACAGCTTGTACTCATGAATAAAAATGCGTTGGCATTTACTGAGGTGATCCCGGTTTTGTCAGAGCCACACCAATGCCTGGGAGGTGTGTGAAGCACAGCTCTGGGTGCAGGAACCTCCTGCAGGAGCAGGAGGAAGAGCTAATCAGCACTTCCTGCTGCAGAGAGGGAGGAGAACCTGGCACTGAGGACAGGCTCCCTGTCTGGGGCTGACTGGAGGATGTACATTCACAATAAGCCCTGACAGGCAGCTGAGATGGATTGCACTGAAGTCAAGGACTTTGAGATAGGCCTTGCTGCTGTAAACAACTTGTTCCAGGACTCAGAGCCAGTGGGAAGGGCTGTGGACATCAGGGAGGGAGCACAAGCTGAGCGAAGTGTGGGCAAACTCAACACAAGTACAGCATCAAGAAACCATTAAAATCAGGCACATACATCACTCCTAATTAAGAGCTGCAGTTATTTCCTTTCCCTTAGTGGAGCATTGTAAAGCAGAACTTGGTGTTTTCAGAGTGTTTTTCCACAGGTCCTACAAACCCAGCATATTTTCCATGCTCTTCCATTTTCAGATGGAGGAATCAGGGCATAGACAGCACACCAACAACTGCAAAACTAGTCAGGGGCAGAAAGAGAAACAGGAGCCATCTTTTAAGAGCCCTCAGAGCCACAGCAGCACAGCCTAAGAGCAGCTTCTCCCCTAGTTCAGGGCTTAGGTACAATGCAAATCTAATTTTCATTTCTGTATTTTAGTTTTCGCTCCTTTAATATCAGTATAGAAAACAAGCCTGATGGGTTTTTTAAAAGGAATAATTAGAATCTATTGGGATAGGCAGAAGAATACTTAAGATATAAAAATCTCCTTGCTCTGTGAAAATGAAGCCATACAACAGAGCACAGAGGAAAGAAGCTTGCTTTTATAACTCCACACACAAAAAAAGCCCAGGGGATATCAAAGAAATTGGTCCACTGGCTCAAAGACAGGGCAGTTTGGCCAGCTTCACATGGCTGGCTCAGTGCCATGGTCTGACAGCCAACAGCAGCTCCAGAGCACCATGCAAACCCTCTTAAAGCCAATATGGAAGCATCAGAACTTACAGCAAGGTGATCATCATTGCTACCTGCCAGGCAGGAAGGGTTACAGGGGGAAAGAAAGAGGGTTTCTTCTTTGCTCTTCAGGGAAGAGGGGCCATGGGCACCTGCAAAGTAGAGCCTCACAGGTGTGGCAAAGGGAACTTAATGCAATGCTCCAAGAAACTTTGAACCAGTCATACATTTATTTGAAAGCTCCCTCACAGAAGAGGGTAATCAAAAGAATGACAGAATTGGTGGAAAAAGCAGTACCCGAGCACTGCAATGCACCCTGCTGCTTATCCCTCACCAGGGCTGAGGAATGAAGTGGCACATTAAGATTCAGGCAGCACTGCCTGCTCTGCAAGTGCTGCCAGGGGGACAGGACCCTGTCACCTGCCTGGCTCCCAAGCAGGAAATAGCTGCTGCAAGGGAGTGTGCTGATGCTGAGATACAACCGTGTGGAGCAGGAGAGCAAACAAACCCTGCCCTTCCCTTCAGTGTTAGCATTCCAAGGCCCTGAGACTGCAGCAGGAGCCTTGTGGATTTCAGGGCACAAGTGTAGACACTTTTTGTTTACCCACATCATCTCTTGAACAACATTAAAGCATGAGCAGGAACAGTTTTGTAACAGCATCTCCTGGCTTTCAAAATAGAGATGGTGGTGCTAAGATGTCACGAAGGCTCCTGCTCTCCTGGATGCCAAAATGGATGAATTCTTATGCAACTGAGCCAAACAATTCACCTAAGGGTGGCAGCAGCTCACCTGGGGACAGCAGCAGACTAAGAGCTGCCTGGAGGAAGAAAGCCTGTCAGCAGTGTTTAAAGGCAGGTGACAAACAGCTTCCAGCCCTTCCCCTCCAGCTTTGAAAAACACAAGAACTGGCTGTTGCAAAAACTGGCTAATCATGGGTGGTAATTTTTTTAAGCAGTCCATGGGCATGATACAAACCTACACTGAACGTCTCACCCTAATAAACTCAAAGTTAGGACAAAGCACACTCTTGCTGATTCCCAAAGGCAATGAACAAATCACACACATCACAACAAATCAAACCATTCAAGGGCCCAGAAAGAAAGGAACTGAAATTCCAGTTTCTCTCCAAAACAGCACTTGAATGCAGTACAGAAATACACTGACACCACAGGTACCTCCTCTTTTAGGTTGCTTTTAGGGCATTAGCTGCCCATATATGTTCTTATCCTGTTACTAGGCTGGCCAAACAAAGGAAGATCTTTGCTAGACCAAGTATCTCTACCTCTACACCTCACCACCTCAACTGCTCCCGAGATCCCCGTGTTAGGCAGCCAGGCCTGGCAGCCAGATCTCCATCCAGGCTTCTTCAGGAAAGCTATAATCTGCATCACCACGGCCTCGGGGAGGTGAGCTCAGTCAAGAAGACACAACCTAAACAAAAAGAAATGGAGGAAACTCAGGAGAGAGCTGCCACACAGGGAATATGCTCTTCTCAGCTGGGGAAAATAACATTATCCAAGAGCACTGATTCAAAAATCGAATAGTTATTTATTGTTCCAGAAGTACATTGCTCTTTTATACATATTTCATAAATGATACAGGATTTTACACATGTTCAGGTTGGGGTTTTTTTGTTCTTTTTTTTTTTTTAAAGAAGGACTTTTCTCCATGCTCCCTCCCTCATCCCAAACACACACCAAGGATTCAGCTACAGGATTGTGTTCATTTTTTTTCCCTTTAAAACTCATCACACAAACAGGATAAAACAGATAAAAAAAAAAAAATCACACAATGTAATTTAATGGAAAGACAGAGGAAAAGGGGAAGGGGAAAAAAAAAACAGAACTAGAAACATGCACCCATTCGGTCCAACATGCCACTGAGTGAGAAGAGGCAGCAATCCCAGCTGTGTTTCCACATCTGCAAGGCACCTGGCATCTAGTTAATACTGAATTATTTTCTTTCCTATATTTTTAAAACAGGGTTCTCCAAAAAAAACCAGAAGCCTCTTTCCACGACACAGTGAGGAGTAGTAGTGAAACATCAAAAAGAAGCAGCCAGCCTTTCGGTACATAAAGCTTAGTGTCCTTCTCCCAACTTCATCCTGTCTCCACAGCATTTATCAGCAGGGTGCTAAACCAGACTGACCTGCTCTGAGTGAAGTTTTATCTGCTTAGAAAGCAGCCAGCCTTGGCTAAGAGAGAGGGCAATGGGTTGACCTTCCTTCCTTTATTTCTTTTTAGCTAAGAACAAGAGATGTCATTAGCCACTCCTAAGAAATCCTGACCTGTGGACACAAAGTTCACTTAAAGCTACTTAATCAGGGGAAAAGTGCTACAGAACCAAAGCAGTTTTGTGTCTTGCACCATAAGATCCCCAGGCTCTCAAAAAGCCTCCGGGCAAGGGAAATGCTTTGACGATATGTGAAACCTTCTATACCATTACACAAGCAGCCAAATATCAAGTTTCATCATTCTGTGCTCCAAAACTGTTCAATTAAAAGCAGGAGTCACGATTCTGGCAACAGTTTAGTAATCCTTTAAGCCTTCATAATTTCATAGTCCAGGTGGCTCTCAGATTTGGGGTAGGAAGAGGGGAACCTCCCTCCCTTAAGACTGAATATAAAAAACCGCTCATGCAATGCTGCCATGGATTTCTAGGAGCTCAAGGGCATTGGGACGCAGAGTTTATATAGTCACCAGGGAATAATCCAAAATATCCATTATCAAACGTCCAGAAGAAAACTCATTCCTTCTCTCACTCGGCTACAACCAATCTGTGCTACAAATAAGCAAAGGAGGAAGTCAGTGGAGCACAAGGGGTGGGCTGGGAAGGGGAAGCTCACGGTTTTCCAGTAGAAAGCAGTCTTGTAGTAACTTTATAAAAGAGACCAGGTCTGACCAGAAGTGTGCGTGTTAATGGCGGTGGAGTGCAAGTTCTGATCATCAGCCAGAGCTCCAGGTGGCTTGGAATTCTTTGTTCTTTTTTTTTTATTTTTCTCCTTTTGGTTTTTTTTTTTTTGAGAGAGAAAGAGAGATTGGAATCAGGTAAAGGAAAATTTAAAAAGCTAAGCAGGCTGCTGGTGTCTTATCAAGAGGCAGACCCTGCAAAGCTGGAAGAAGACACCCCTACACCCCAACATTACACAATCGCCATTCTGACAGTTCTTAAAATGTGCCTATTTGCCAAGCCCTTTTCAGAACTAACATTCCACAATGTCCCATCTTCAGATTTAAGAGATTTTCCCCCTTTACAGTCCTTTGTCTTGATTCAAGGTAAAAACCCTCCACCCCCAACACCACGTCCCAGCTTCCACCTGTAATGCTTTAATTAAAAAAGGCAAGAGCTATGAACAGGTTTTTTGCTGGGGTTCAGAGCTTCTTTGCTGATCAGTCCTTTTCAGAAATTTGCTGGATGGGCAGATGAACTTGCAGTGGGTCTCGAAGCCTCTTAAGGTCCAATTCTGCCTAAAAGTAAAAGACAGGTTATAAAGCACAAGCTCCCAAAACAACTTCCCCCTACACCATTTCCCTTTAGAGAAAGGAAAGCTTTCCTACATTTCCTTGTTTTTTTCCCAGCAGGAAATCATCCAAAGAGTAAAACAAAGGTGCAGGCTGATATTTGGGCAAACCATTCTCATCTGTATTTCTCTAAATTTGTCTGCATGCAGCCACTTGAACATGGTAGGGAAGATTTGGATCCCCATAAACTCATTGGAATATTTAAAAAAAAAAAAAAAAGCCAACAAAACCCCTACAAACCAACATCCCAACTAGATTATATGGGATGGTTGATTCTAGAAAAAAAGCTCCAGGAAAATATGGCCATCCAGTGGCATCTGTGTTCAACATGGCATGAGAAACCCAAGAAAGATCTGTGGGTCCTTCCTTATTCTGTTCATTCTCCAAGGCAGGGGTAGAACTCATCTTGCCCTGGATATCTCACACTGTCATTTCCAGAGCCTGGGATGAAGGATGATAGAGAACAGTGAAAAATAATGTGGTAAACTCTGCTTTTTCTGCTCACACCATCCTTCTGCAATAAGGCTCTGAGAAACACAAGAAACATCTCTATCCGAGTCCTTTGCTGAACAAATCCCACAATGTGGATAATTTGTCAGGAGTATCTGTCTCCAGAGTCTGAGAAATCTGCCCCCACTGACTTTAACAATACAGCTACATTTCCTGAACATTATTTGCCAGGACTGCACCGAAGCGCTATGTCAGGAAGACCTGAACTGAATGGATGCAAGTCTTCAATCCTCACTAAATCCATCTGGTGTGTAGGAGCTGAGAAGGAAAGAAATCTTGAATTAGGCTCTTCTGAGGCATAAGGAGTCTGAAGCAACTCAAGATTTGCCAGCAGTCTCTGAAAGGCCCTTAAAGATTGATATGGGGTTCATGTTGATTTACACATCCAGCAGTTCTATTCCTGGGAATATCAAAGCCAATTCAGTGATTGCAGTGGGGCTGTGACAAGAAAATGGGCTGAAAACTTACAATACATTCATTCTCGCCTGAGATGTGTCTATTAATAGCAATGAAGATCTGGAAAGCAGCAATTTCTTCATCTTGTTTCTGGAAAAATTCTTGTTACCTGAGCAATTGCATCCTTGAGTTGATTGTATTTCTCTAGATCAAATCGTGTCTTTTTGGCTCCTTTATGGAAAAATAGTAAGTACTGTCTGTCTCTGGCATCTGGATAAACATATTCCTAAAGTGAAAAAATGGAGAGAAAATAAGAATAAAGCTGCAGCAGGGAGGCAACACAGGATGCCACAGCACAGGATGTCTCAGGTGTGTTTGGGAGAATGATCAGCTCCTGACAGAAGGCACAAGCCTGCTCCAAGCTCACACCATGGTGGGTGACCCCTAAACCCCCACCCAGTCACTCAGTGCTGCACAGCTGCATGGGACAGAGAAGAGAATATCCAAAGGAAGGAAAAAAATCAAGAAAAATTTAAGTGTAAAGTTAAAGACAGGTTAGTATCTGAGGGGAAAAACCCACAACAACGTAAGAGTGATGCAAAAACAATCACTCACCACCTCCTGCCAGCAGACCAATGCCCAGCCAGACTCTGAGCAGCAGCTGCTTTGGAGAAACTCCCTCCCAATTTATTACAAAATGTGACGTTATGAGGTATGGTCATCAATTTGGTCAGTTGAGGGCAGCTGTCCCAGATGTGTTCTCTCACAGCACACCTCACCCACTATTCCCAGAGATGGGAAGTGGGAGTTTGGGAGAAGGTACAGCAGGGAAGAACAACAACCAGAGAAGGTTTTGATGCTGGACCAGCCCTGCTCAGCAATAGCAAAAGCACTGCTGTGTTATTGGTCACAAATGCCAAACCCTGCACCACACCAGCTGCTCTGAAGAACATTAACTCCAGACTCAGCAAAGTCAGACTTTTGCTCCTCTACTCATTTGTTACACTCCAGCAGTGAGTTACTGTCACCTTCCTCCTGCCCCCAGTGTGGGAATCCTTCCATCCAGAGAACAAGAACTAACATTTCATACTGACGAGTTTCTGGGAAAAAAAGCTATAAAGAAGGTCCCTGAAAGGATGCAGCTGACAGACCCTTGGGACACCATGCTGGAACACCTGCAGCATCTGTTCTGATGGCCTTGTGACAGAGACACTTTGAGCCCTCCCTTCCTCATTTTTTAGGTGGGATTAGGAAGTGATGAGACAAACCATGTACTAGAAAATCCACAGAGGATCTGTCACAACTACAAGGATCCAGAGATGGATTCTTCATCTGGATGGGGGGCTAGACCTGTGAAAGGCATTTCCAACAAGATGTCCAATCCTTGGTCTCTTTAAAAAGGCCAACATGGCATGTGAGAAGCTCAGGAAGTACCTCATGCTGCCATACCAGTCTGTACTGACCATATCTGCCAGCAGATTAATCGGTTTGGCTACAGCAGTCAGGCACCAAACACAGAAAAGCATTTCTGCTAAGACAACAGCCAGGACCAGCATGAGAACATCCCACAGCCACCCACCACAAATTAAACAAGTGGTATCTGGGTTCCAACAGCATAAGGGGCAAAGCAGCTTCTAGCAGGCACAACTTTGCTTTTTTTTTTCGAGCCCAGAGAAATTCTTCTAGTGAAGTGTCAGTATCAGCACAGCAAGTCCTACCTGGCGGGTCATTACGAAATAAGCATACATTGCCATGGCACTACCATAGGTGATGAAATAGGTGACTGGTTCCATAATGTCCCAAGAGTATTCCCACCAGGTGAGGCGGGCCAGAATCCCGAACTGAGTGGCCATGTAGGCCAGGCCTCCCCACAACACAAAGGTTGTCCTCTTCTCTGCTTTCCTGCTGAGCTCCATCCTTACCTGCAGAAGGCAGAAACACACACCTTGCAGTCTCAGAAGCAATTATGTTAATATTATTAAGAGATAACAATGGAAAAACAGTTCCTTATATTAATAGTAACATAAAGTGGTTTGAAACATGATTTGATTACGCATGATGCTTATATAAACAAACCTAAACTGCTTTTCCATCAGTATCTTGCTGTCACCTATATTTACTCTGAGCATGCCTCAAAAGTATTTCTTTCTCTCTACGTTCAGAGATGTTCTGTTGCATTAGCCCCAGCCTTCATTTACTAACAAGCTCATTTCCAATTACTTAAAGCAAGGAAACAAAATATTTCCACAGAAACCAGAAGCAGACATGGTTTGGTAAACATTTGGTTCAGTGATCTCAAAACTATTTGAAGCATGCCAGGGACCCAATTAAAACCTGGAAATACATTCAGGCTGCATTTGGAGGATAAACACAACACATTGAGAAGCTCCTTACTTTTTCTAGAGGTGCTAGCTGCTCCTTCAACTGCTCTAGTCTCCCTATCAGCTCCTTCTCCTTGTTCAGCTGGTGCTCCTCGATGCTCAAGGCTGTGTACAACTGCTGAACCAACGTCTTCACATCATTCAGCGTCGTGGCATTTTCATGGCTTAAGAGCTCTAGGAAAGAACAGAGGCAGAGCTTTATACACCTGTGCCCACAGGGCTTCTCATGTGCCTTGGGAAACTGCTGTCAGTCTGCATCGGAAACGAACAAAATTATCTCTGCAACAAAGGAGTCTTTGGAAGAGCTCCAGCACTCTGAGACAATGTCATTCCCTTGAAATGAAACCAGGCTTTATTACTGGATATTCCTAAAATTTGATAAGAACAAAGAAAGGAGAGAAGTCCTATAAAACTGGCCAGATGTCAACAGCTGCTTTTGATTCATATTTATATACAAGACAAATGAACTGAACTAGCTATGATCCATCACACCAGCTGTCAAGACACAGGCAGAAATCAGACTACAGACCACCAGCAACCAGAGTTATGGGTGGTGGCAACTGAACAGTGTGGGTTAGGGACCCCACAACAGTCTCATCAGCAGCATTTTGAGTGCAGGGCCAAGAATTGTTTCCCAACACCCCTTGCCGTACTGCCTACAAAGGAGTGAGGGTCTCTCTCAAGGTATCTAGAAACAAGAAGAGAGCCATGACTCAAAAACACCTTTATCTTTGCATTCCAACACAAAAATGATTCCTAGAGGATAACAGTTCATAGAGGAGTTGTGACTACTTGCATTGTGTTACAGTCCACACGGAAAAAAACAAGTTTGAAATTAAAGCAAAAGATTTTGACATTAACCAAATAAAAAAATTAATTTTTGTAGCATCTTTGGGCTTGTACCTAAAGCTATCAAGATGTGATTTTGCCAACTCAAAAAGCTATGGACAGCTTAAGTTTTAACACCAGCAGCTCAAGGGAAAGCAGTTAATCAGTTGCCTTTGCCAAGACACATAAAATACATAATTTCATTCTAGTTAAAGGGCTCCTGTCTCCCTATGAAGAAAAATCCATGTGTTCCCTACTGAGGTGACCATCAAGAAGTACTTATGTAAAATTAGAGCATCCTGGCATTTCCCGTTTTCAAACACACAAGGGAATCTTGTTAAAAATGCAAAAGCAATGGCTGAAAAGTTTGACAGAACTAATCTCAGAGCCTATTTGCAGGCACATTCATTTTAGCATAAACTATAGAAATCTGCTTGGCAAGAGGATCCCAGGAGACAATTTCCTGTAACCTTGGTGATCCCAGAGCTTACCTACCAGCACATAGTGGGTGACAGAGCAGAGCAACTTCTGTGTGTGAGATCCAGTGGTTTAGATATCCAGTCTTAATGGAGAGCTTTCTGCTAAGGTGCTTTTAATGAGATGGGAAAAATAATCATCTCTAGTAGAGGTCAGTCTACTCCACATTTAGGGGAGAAAGAGCATCTCACCCAGTGCTGCATTCCCAATTCCAGAATAACAGAACAATAAAGCAGACAAAATCCCCCACATCTGCAGAACCACATTTCCCAAGCTGTCCCTTTTGTTTAAATCCTCAGAGGTAACTACAGGCAGGCAAGAACCTAGTATTTTATGAAGGCTGTGAAGCTGCCCAGAAGAAAGAGGGCAGATAAAAACACTGAGTTCCTGTCTCCCCCAGTAATGCTGAAGTGTCTCAAAAGCTTCTTGCAGGTTTTCACATCTTGGAAATCACACACATCCAACAACTATTATTGAAATGGATTTTCTTGTTGACTCAAAATAGGTTGGTTTCCCTTCCCAGCTGATTCTTCATAACACAACCTTATAAGGGCACAGTCTCTTTTATTTCACTGTTTGGTAGCTAACAAGGTTTTGAGGTTTATGTGCAATATTCAAAGTACCACACTTAAATGGAAACAATGTTAGCTGTGAGGGGAAGCAACAATTTGTTCTTCCAAACCAGACAATCTAAGTTTCAATCTAATTCCCATCTGGTATTGTATTCCTTCAGAACGAGTTAAATTAAATTACTTTTCAGGAATTAAAAAAAATTTTGAAAAACTTAGAAATTAAAAGGAATTCTATTTCTTTGTTTATTCCTCTTAGAGGCTGGGGGCACTAGCTTTGAACAGAATGAAATATCTGCTTTTCATTAGTGATTATTCTGACTACTTGGATATCTCTAAATTGGGCTCCAAGGGCAGGATTAGAAACCCCAAAGTTTCCCTTTAGAAACGAGGCTTCATGCTCCTGAACAAGTTAATAAAGCATGTTGCAATGAAGCAGGGAACTGAATACTGAGATGTGCTCCCAGGGCTGAGCAGAACCAGGCTGCTTTACCTCTCTTTGGTGGTCTGACGTGGTACGAGACATCATTAATGATCAGCTTGAAGTCATCCAGCAGAAGCAGGTCTATGCCTGTGGAGGAGGCCACACGTGTGCCATCTGTAAGGAAAAAACAGATGATGCCTTAAGCAGGAGGAACAAAGGACTTGAACATGCTGTGGCTAAGTTGTAACACCATTCCAAATCCAGTTGTTGGGCTTCTATACTTCCCAAAGAACAGAAGTTGTGTGGCTGTGGTTATGTTGTAACACCATTCCAAATCCAGTTGTTGGGCTTCTGTTCTTCCCAAAGGATGATCCTTTTTGCCAGGACAATGAAAGGTGAAACACAACTGAGTTTCCATTGCTAAAGCAGGATACTGCTCCACTTGTACCACCTTCTACACCCAATTCCTTACAAATCTATTTGAACCTCCATGTAAGGCTGCATAGCTTGCATCTTTCCTACTAAATAGTAGGGAACTCACCAGAAAACACGTTCATTAGGACTGATTTCCTTGGCAGCCCTGACTACACAATATTCTTACTCTAGGAATGGCATTTCTACCTTCTGCTCTTTCAGGAAAGCCGAAGAGCTCGCACCACAGCAAACTTTCACTTCAAAAGCAGAAGGCCTGATGCAAACAGCTGGCAAGCAAGTAAATCAATTAGTTTGCAAACAAGAGTACCTGCTGAGTAGATTGCAACCCGATCAATTCCTCTGTCCTCTGCTTGCAGCTGTTGCAAGAACACCCCCACAGAGTCTGAGATGGGCTTCAGGGTGAACTGGCAGCGCTCGCGCCGCGACGGAAGACTCACGGAAATCACAGGCAACCCGTTTTGGTAAACCACCGTCACTTCTATGGGCACAACAAAAACACAGCCTTATCATTAAAAGAGAACAGATCTTCTCTACCTGTCCCATGGAGAAAGAGGCAAAGCTGACTATAATCTGAATATAACAGACTGAACTTTTGGTTTTATCAAGAGACATGGCCAAAGCAAAATGGAGGTATAGCTGAGATTCTCACTCCGGTAACTTGGCAGTAATTTTCTGTACTTTGTAAAGGTTACTCTAAACACAATCACCTTTATTCTAAAGGCAACATGATATTTAAAAGCCATAACACAGCAGCACAGTATGTTTTGAGAATAAAAGCATTTTGGACTGTGGAAGACAAAACACTGCTGTTTATATCGCGCTTTATAGCTCAGGAGACAAAGGCAGATTGTGTATATTAGGAAACATCAAGGAAGGACCCACTTCAAATGTTTTCATTCTTGTTTAGTTCTGGTTTCCTCCTCCCTGTCCTGAGGCAAGACATGTAAGAAAGCAGCCAGGAGCATGAGGTTGTAGGAGAGCAGCACCCTGAGTTTATGCTTCAAGGTCATTTCATCTAAAATTCATGGGATCAATATGCTTTGTACTTCTCCAGACAGGCATTACTACTTAGGTGTAGATAAAACAAGATTTTCCATTTCTTTGGTGCTGCCAAAAGCTTTTCTGAGAGCATTCTTGAGGATTTCAGTGATTCTAAAATCCATGGTAGTGACCTGTATGAGCTGTAAGCTGGTTATTATTTTACTGCTCTGTGTGCTTCGTGAGATCCATACATAGAAAAGAGAAGTCAAAAGTTCATATTCCCTAAGCCCTTTACTGAATCACAGTCATAACTGCCCTCAAGTGAGGGAGTTGCTAAGATGTAACAGCACACCTCAGAATGATTTGTTTTATAGGTATCTTTCTTATGTAAAAGCATACGGGGTTTTTTACTGCTCAGAGCATTTGCTGCATCTCAAGGATGGTGCAGTCACACCCGCCCACAATTCATCTGCCTCAGTATCCCCACCTTTGGTAGCTTTGGTCAACTCCTGCCTCCTTAAACTCACTGAACTCATGGACTGACATGCTAAGTCGTTTTAAGCAGCTAACATCAAAACCAGACAGTCAAAACGCAAACAGAAGTAGAAGTAAAGGCAAATAATGTTATTTTAACTAGCAAAGGGAACTAGGAGGACAAGTCCTGGGGCAGCACACCTTCCCAAAAACAGAGGACTGTGGTTATTGAGAAAGGATGTGCCAAGTGCACTTGTACAAAGCCATAAGAATTCTCTTCTCATTCTCAACTATCACTCACCTTCATGAAATGAATTAAGCATTAAAAAAGCTTTTTCCCTCTTGCAAGGGATTGCTACCTTCAAGTCCCTTAAAGACTAGATGGAAGCAACCAAGTATGGACACCTAAAACAACCAAAGCATCCTAAGAGGCCCCAGTATCTGAAAACCTATCAATGCCTGTTCTCAAGACTCAGACATCTGACAGGATTTCAGTAGCTTTAGTGTTTTGAAGCATAAAATTCAGAGACAACAATCAGATATTTACTGGAAAGAAATAAGCAAAGTGCTAATTTATTTGGACAGTCAGACAGAATTTAGAGCTCCTTAGCAGCAGCTGTTGTGACACCAGCTATCAGGTTTTCTTTACATTTAAAATACTACCTAGACCACACAGGCAGTGAGGCAGTTTTTTTGCAGAACAGCGTTTATATTGACACTTTTTCCATGAAACCCCATTGGTACCACAGCACAACCAGAACTCCAGGCCTGCCAGCTCTGGAGAAAGTGCCCACCAGGAGTAGCCCCTGCTGCATTTTAGGAGTCATCAGCATTAGGAGCATAAACAAAGCCTTTCACCTAGGATTTCCAGCTTAGGTGAAGTATTAAAGACCAAATAATTTCCCTTCAAAAGACAGGGTCAGTAAGTCTGTAAATACAGCTGCTTTGTGTTTTCCTTGCAAAAACCTTACAAAAGTAATTTCCTAGATTAATTCACTGGCAGGGAAAGCCCATAACTCCAGGCCGATCCTCACATAACCTCCAACACAAGTAATGCTGGTCAGATTTTTACTGCATTGAAGAGGGAAGAGGCACAGAAAAGAAAGAAATCAGAAGGATAACACAAACCTAACAAACAGCAGCAGACAGCTCCAGTAAAAGTTATTAACAAGCCCCTGTGATATGGCTGCCTCACTGTTCTCTCCCACAGCCCTGTGTGTCTTCTGCATCTACTTCACAAGTTACTAAATGGACAAAGCATTTGGCACCTCACTAATTACAGAGCTAAGGTTACAGCTAATCTTCCCCTAGTTAAATTTTAAGCCAGGATATAAATGCATGGGACAAGTAAAAGAAATTAATTTTATACAAGTGTGTGCTTCACTTACATTTACAGTGACCTACAGCCTGGTCAGGAATGGTGCTAAATAAGACCATGGAGGATTTGAAAAGCTTTATATGCTATATTAAGCATGGGGATGCTTTGAGGCACGAGTTCCATCCAAGCACCACAAAGTTCTGACTTAATCATATGTGCACCAGCAACAGGTCATGGGTATTTTTGTTTTAAATATTTCCATTTTTGCCCAAGATCAATTTGAGCAACACAGGAGGTCAAAATAAGAGTACAGTAAAAGCAAAAAGCATGGCCAAAGAAGTCAGTGTTGAACACTGGCTACTGGCAAAGGTGAAGTTATCAGAAGAAATAATGAGAGAAGTACTCAAGCACAGCATGAGGAGAGGTAAAATCAAATCAAGGCACAGGCAGACATCATCTCAGCCTTACACATCCTCTACACTTCTACCTGTTTAAGCCCCCAGGTTTTCACATAAGCTCTCCAGAGCAGTCATGTTGTCTTTGTCTTCGCACACTTGTTATCCTGGCAGGGGAAGCAGGAACCCTTCATTTATTAGCTTCCAGACCTTATTAACAAGCCTTAACAAGGAGAGGATCCACTCACTGCTCATGTCTGTCAGCACAAGTGCTCCACTCCTTGTGCACAGCACGCAGATGTTAAGCAGGCAGCGAGCTGAAAGCTGCTCCTTTCCTTTCCTCTTTGCATTCTGACACACTGAGATTTTTAAAGTTCCACCAGTGCATCCGTTTGCTTTATGCTCTGACAACACTATCAAAAAAGCTTCATGTTTCAGCTGTCCCAGAATTTAAATAGAAGAATAACATTGCCTGGGCTTCACAACTTATTCACTGCAGCAAAGGATGCTTTTGACCATTTTGGCATGTAGCTGATATGAACTGCACTTTTGTTATATAAATACAATTTAAGGAGGCAGGTAGGGTCAGGCTGAAGGCACCACAGGAGGTCTTCTGGTGCCACCTCCCTGCTCAAGCAGGGACATCCCAGAGCACAGAATTGTGTCCAGACAGTTCTGGAGTATCCTCAGTAAGGGAGGCTCCACAGCCCCTCTGGGCCATCTGTTCCAGGGCACAGGAGAGGAAGTTCCTCATATTCAGGCAGAATTTCCTGTGCATCAGTTTCTGCCCTTTGCCTCGTGTTCTAGTGGTTGGCACCACTGAATTGAGCCTGGCTCCAGCCTCTGGCACCTCCCTTCAGGAAGGACAGCACCCCGAAGGGTAGGGGTCATATAGACCTCACAGCTCCATCAGAAAGAAGCCTGGCAAAAAGATCTGGACAGTTGCACGCAATTCCATCTTTCTTTATAAAGCCCGTCCAGTTTTATAAGGACAGTTCATAGAAAAGTTGCCCATTGCCTTAATTTTTCTTGACATTGTTCTCTATGTCGCTTCCTCAGCTCCAAGCTGGATCGGTGCCCAGCCAAAAAAGCCTCAACCAGAGAAGGGGGCAGGGAATGCAATGTGAGTTAGGGAAGCCCGCGTCAGGCAGGAGCTGGCTCACATGTGTACTCACCATCAGAGGGCACTACGGTACTGCAATACACCACTCTCACACTCTGCCAAGGAGACAGCCGCTGATGCACCTGGAAAACAGCAAAAAGGACAAATGCTCAGAGTCTGGCAGGACCTGGCCCGGCGCCACCTCCTGTGCCCCCTCCCCAATGCCCGCGCTGGGCTCTTCCTCTCATCCACCACAAAGCAGGAGCACCTGTCAGGAACAGCCTCTTCCCTTCCCATCTGTCACCCCACAGGGTTTCCCCCCTCAGCCAAGTTCACCTCTACACACCTCACTCTCCACACACGAGTCTGTAACAGAACAGCTGTCATTTGTTCTCCTTAATCTGACATGTATTTTTAAAGCCACACGGTCAATTCAGTTTTAAGAAATCCATTCAGCTTACTACACAGTAAAAATCGTATCAAAGCACGAGTCTTTCAAGGTTAAAAAAAAGTTTTTCACATAACCAGGAGGGATGTTTACAGAGTTGTGGATTAACAGGTTCATTCTCTTTGGTTGTTTTCCATGCCAACGTTACTTTTTTGCATCCCTAGAGAGAGAAGCCAAACTCTGAGACACGAAGTAGTAAACATGCCTGTGCATAGAAGAACAAATTGTTCCAACATAAAAAGCAGTAATTGTAATACTGAGCTATAAAAATTTTAAAAAGTCAACAGCTCAATAAGAAGAAAACACATGAATGGGTTGTATGTTCTGCAAACTTAGCAAGAGACTCATTTACCCATGAAAATCCAAAACCAGACTGATTTAAAGTCTGTCTTTTAGATTATATTCCACTGCTTATATACTAATCCTTCCCCACTACTGAAATTACAACTCTGACACAAAGCAGCCCAATTGTAAACCAGAGCAAGGCGTCACACACCAGCTCTCACCTGTCTCTGGTGGTTTATATTTCAGGGGCTAGCCTCAGATTTTTCAACAGCTGTTGTCCAGTTTGGACATTCCTATGGTCTGGGATACTTTGCTGACTGCTACAAAACAGCTGCCAAACCTACAGTTCTGTAAAGGTATCTCACAGGGAGGACTTGTTTAACTATATTTCTACTTAGTTTGCAAACAAAACCCAGGTTGTTGATTATTTCTCTGCCAAATCATCCAAACCTCTGTGTTTCATGAGATTGCCTTTGATAATCTACTTTAAATGGCTTTAATTGCTACTTCCCTTGTCCTCTGTAGCCTGATATCCAAACCAAGGGATAGTTTCCACTAATCTTTATTGAAAGCAGGACCTTTGGCCCTGATGGTCACTGCATTGACAGCTCTAGAAATCCACTGTGATATGTCCTGTACTTACACTTCATTTCTATCAGTCTTGACAATGAAAATCAGTCATTTTCAATTTGCCTCCTCTCAGCTGCATTTTCAGCTTCCCAGGGTCAAATCAGCCAGTTCATGAGAAAAGAAGTGGGCACCAAACAGCTGTAACTCAAGTGGGAAGTTGAATGTTGCAGATGTTGTAAAAAACGCCTGTGTGCTGGGAACCAAAGGGCAAATTCGCCTTTTTGCAAGGGAAATAAGCAAGTCTTCTTGACTCTCTGACACCATGTGCTACTGTTGAACAACCAGGACTACCCTTCCTACCTGAAGAAAACCAGGTTTTAGACTCAAAACCATCTGAGAAAAACACAGCTACAGCCCCACGTCCTGTACAAATCCAGCTCTGTTGTCTTGGCATTAGTTTTATACTATCGACAAAGTCAGAAGCTTCAAGGACCAGAAGTGGAACCACATGCAAATGGATCTTCAGAACCAATTTTTACCTAAGGAGGGGAATTTTAATCCTTCTAAAAATAGTATCAGATACAATAACAAGTGGGCAGAACTCCCTCAGTGAGACACAAACTCAAAGACTGTTTGTAGTCCTGTTTTACCTCATCCCACAGCACAGCTAGCACTGACAGGTTTTTACTGCTTCACTCTCCCCTCTACACAACATAATTCATCCATTTTTCAAACACTGCACAGCAGGACTCTGCCTTTCTACCAGATGTGAACGGCAGCCCAAAAACGCAGTTCTCAGAAAATCCTAAACCCAGCATCATCCCACTGCAAAATAACCACGTAACTGCAAGATATTATCAGGTAGCACGTGGAAAGACTTTACCTTAAGGCTATGAGTATCTGACCCACACAATCTCACCCCACAAACCTCCTGCCCTCATAGAACAAGAACAGGGAAAAGGCAAAACAGGCTGAAAAAAACCAGGGCATGTTAGGTGACTCATCAAAAAGCAGAGGTGTCCCCGGACTTAACCCCTTGCACAATTCTTGCATCCCAACATGGGCTGAACCCCTCTGTTTCATTAACACCCCCCTCCCCAGCAGAGTGCTGTACATTTTGCAGGAGAGATGCTGTTAAAACACACATTTCTGTCACTCCTGCAGCTCTGAACTGTGCTGCTGGTGCAATTTCTTATCAGCAAAAACAGTCTCTACTGAGCAGGAAGGGAAAAAAATGGAACAAATGAACTCAAAACTGAGCAGAGACCGAAATGTCATGACATGTCATCCAAAGTTAGCAAGAGCTTAAGGAGCCATCCATCATTTTTATTCCTGAAGGGAGACTCTTGTTTTAAAACTGAGATGGAGAGGAATGTCTGAAGGCGTTATCCGATGTCTGCAGTTCAACAGCTTCATACAGAAAGATGTCAGAAGGCTGAGGCTGGGGATTGGAGCAGTGAGAGGAACTCTTTCAAGCTTTACTGACCAGATCTGCCCCTCCGGCAAACAGTAAACAGCTCACCCCTCCTTCAGCAATGAAGTGTGGAATAACTGCATCCAAATTTCAGTTGAGGCAGACTTGTCCGCCTCTCCCAAAATAAGCAATACTTTGGGAGTGTGAAAAGCACCAAAGCCAGACCACTGAAATGAGGAGCTTTAAGCTTTCTGGGTCTCACAAGAACACATGCAGGAATTCACATTCCAGATCCATCAGATCCTTCATTTCCTGCCTCATCTGCAGTAAGATGCATGTTAAGAGGCTCAGGGCTATGCAGCAGCTGCACTCCCAAAATGATTAAAGGAGCAAGAGAAAAAAGTCCCAGTCCTCTACCTAAAAGTAATGCTTCCTCCAGCCTTGTCCAGGTCTGTATTAGACAACCCAAAGGTAAAAATAACAGCATCTCTACAGCTCCTAATGTAGCTTTCTCAATACTATGTGGGTGACAAAGTTAATCAAAGGCTTGCTGGAAAAATCAACCTTTTTGCTACCAGTGAGTGGTCTCTGAAGGGAAAAGAGGGAATGGCTCCTGTTCTCCAGGTATATAATTACCAATGATGGAATGCTAACAGTTTTACGAGATTGAGTCTCCAAACCCTAATTAAAATCAGAAAAGAGGTTGTCCAGGAAAAAAAAGAAAATCGAAAAAAACCACCCCAAGCATGAAAAAGGTGAACATCTTACCCTAGAACCCAAGTAAAACATAGTGCTAACTCATTACCTGGAGTACCAGTGCAGCAAGAACTGCAGAGCTTTTGTGAAAAACAGAGCATTCTCTGCATATAAATTTCTTACTACAAGTGCAGCATTTAAGAGACACGTTTGCAAGTGCCCCGGCAACATCTATTTTACAAATTACAAGGGGCCTCCTTTAAATGAGGCTGCCTTAAGTCTGACACAAAGCAGCTCACCTTTGCCAACAAGAAACAGCTATTTTCCTCTCTATCCTGACTTTTACTACATGAAAAAGTCTTTTTCTACTGACTGTCTTTCCTGGCTCTAAAAGTAGTTATCCTATAACCTCCAGGCTGGAATCTCAGTGATAAAAATTGCTGCGAGCTTCCCCAGGCAGCCACAGCAACCCAAGCCACCCACCTCAAACATGCTGAAGGGCTCCATTTATCTGTCTTTCCCTCATTTCTGCTCCTGTACTCACAGTCTGTTAGATTTTGGTCTCTCTTAAACAGCACTTTGATTCTAAATTATCAAGTCCCCTTCTGTCCTCCCCTCTTCCTTCCCCTTCACATGTACTGTTTGCAAAGTAAAGGAGGCTGAGGGCAAAACCAGAAACCTGCTGTCCAAGGGATGTGATGTGTGACTTCCCAACACAGCCAGAGTTTTTGCAGCAGCACATGAGCTCTATCTGGACTTAAGTACATTTAGCTGTGGTGGATTGACTGGAGCCAGCTGCCCAGCCAGCTGCTCCCTCACTGCTTGGGAGCAGGACAGGAGGATGCAGGATAAAAGGATAAAGGCAGGGAGATCAGTCACCACACTCCTCCCTGGCTTAACAGACTGGACTAAGGGAAAGTTGGTCTAATACCAATTAAAGTAGCTAATACCAAGAAACAGGCTGAAATTAACACTTCTCCTCTAACCCAACCCTTTATCCAGGGTTATTCCCTGCCCAGAAACCTCTTAGACACTGCTCACTGACACCCCTCATCCCCTGGGCATCCCACACGGAGACTCCTGAGCCCCAAACACCCCACAGAGATCAGAGACCCTTCAACCTCAGACACCTCTCAGCCTCCTGAGATATCCCACAGGTATCAGAGAACCCTCAGCCGCTAACACCCCACTGATATCAGTGAACCCCCTCAGCCCCGTGACACCCCACACAGCCTTCAGAGGCCCCTTGGCCCCAAACACCCCACAGAGATCAGACTCCTCAGCCCCAAACACCTCTCACCCTCTTGGACACCCTACAGATATCAGAGACCCGTCAGCCCCAAACACCCCACAGAGATCAGAGATTCCCCTCAGCCTCGTGACACCCCACACAACCATCAGACCTCTCAGCCCCATGACACCCCACACAGCCCTCACAGAAACCTCTCAGCCCCATGACACCCCATACAGCCTTCAGAGACCCCTCAGCCCCAAACACCCCACACAGATATCAGAGACCCCCCTCAGCCTTGTGACACCCCACAGAGCCAACATAGAGACCCCTCAGCCACAGACACCTCAGACACCAGAGACCCCTCAGCCTCAGGCACCCACACAGCCCTCACAGAGACCCCTCAGCCTCAGGCACCCCACACAGCCCTCACAGAGACCCTCCCAGCCCCAGGCAACCCATCCAGTGACTATTAGAGCAATGTGTGAATAAAACCCTTCCCAAACAAACCAGCGCGGGGCTCTGAGCACCCCCAGGAGCTCCCCAGCCCACAGCAGCTCCTCTCTGAGGGGCTCTGAGGGCCTGCAGTGATGAGGGCAAGATGGAGGCGCCTTATGAGGGATTCTGCTGCCAGCACCCAGGTACTGCCCCACCAACTTCACCTAATTCCTGCTAATTCCTCCTCCGTGCCTTCCTCAGACACCTCCAAAGGGACCAAAACAGGCCTTTCTGCCATCGGAGATGTCTGCCTGCATCTCTCACCCTCTTGTTTTCTTTCGGAGGTGCCCAGACACCGCTGCCCATTTCCAGGATCTCGTTTTGAGAGAAAAAAATAAAAATTTTAAAAAAAAAAATCTCAACCTTCCTTGGAAATTGAGCCTGACTTTACCAGGGATTTGCAGCCCTGTATGGAAGACCTTCTCCAGCTTCTTCCTACAGTCTCTAGATTCATTCACATAGCCAATACAACTGCATCGTATTTTCCTCAAGGCTGCTGTTTGGGAGTCTGAGATGTGATAAAACACCCCTTTATCCTGCAAGGGTCTTGCTCAAACTGCAACCATACAAACCCCCAGGGATTTGGCCAGACAGGGAATGCAGTGGGGAAAAGCCCCGGTACCCAGGAGCTGTGCCCTCGCAGTGAGAGCAACAAGCCATAAACTTCTGAGCACAATTTTCTCCAAGTCCAAACTGCTGCCTTTTTCAACCATCCAGCTCGTCTCTCCCAGCACCCAAACACTTGTCTGATTAAATCCCACTGACTTGAACTCATTCCTCTCTCTGACAGCACGCCCTTACTCCATCCCACTCAAGAGGTCAGGCTTTGCACCAAAAAGAACATTTTGCACCCACTGCCTCCACAGGGCAGCGTTTCACATGGATGAAGGTCAAACAAACAAGAACCCATCTGAACTGCAGTGCTATTCCCCATGGATTTTTCCTTCTGCATTTTAAAATCAGACCGTAGATGGACACACACACAAAAAAAAAAAGGCAATGCCGGCAAGATGTGGGAAGTGTTATTCTTTACATTTGGAAGCACTTTGTATGACCCACGCCTTAGCAGCAAATGAGCTTCATTTGCCTCAGTTCTCGTTCCTGCCTGAATTTTTCTCTTCTTCCAGCATTAGTACAAAGCTCCATCACATCTGCTAGGAAGGGAACATAAACAGGAGGTGAGCTATAAATACTCCCTCCTCATCCTGCTTCCTTTGCCCATCTGCCTAAAAAGAAGCAGGTAATCCACAGTGTCCAGGAAGAGGAGGGGGCAGGAGGAAGGACATGAAGTGTCTGCAGACAAGGGAAAAAGCAGGGATGAAGTTTCTCGTCCTTCATTGTGCTGTTCTCCCAGGCATTACTGCTGCTCTGGAAATAACAAAACGAGGAGTTGCAGTAGGAACTGTTGCTGAGCAGGAACATCACTGCATTTGATAGCTTTGATTGAGCCTCTGGGAGACAAGAGAGGGAAGAAGATGCAATAAAAGGGGGAAAGTTGAATTGACATGTAAAGCACATCAGTCAAGCAGAATCTGTTGCTTTGAACGGGTGCTTCCCCTTGCCATCATCCACATGACTTTCCCCACAACTAAAAACCAAATCAAAACCCCAACCCAAAACCTTCTCTCAGTCTATGTTCTTAATTTCATTGCAAGTGTCAGCAACTTACAGACATTACCTATTCCTAACTTAAGACAGATGATGGGCAGGGCACACCAGACCCCCACACTCCCTCTTTCATCCAACCTTCACAGTCCTTGCCACCTCTGGGAGGCAACACAAAACAGGGCTGAAACATCCCCCTGACAGTCTGTGATGCCAGATCACAGTTTCACTATGAAAATATTTTTGCTTTACTAGAGCAGGATAGTTTGGATTTCATTTCTTTAATACAATCCTCATGGTTACTGGGGAAAAAAAAAAAGCCGAGAATTTTAATTCCTTTGAATCCTGAAAGCTTGAAACACAGAACCCAAACAAAACACTGGGATGCATTTAAACCTTTGAAACCCAAGAGCTAAATTCCTTTCCCTAATTTCCAGATTCATCACTTGAGTCTTACTGAAAAGCTTTATAACTCTCTTCTCAAAATTAAGGGGGCTGTCAACCACTGTTGAAAAAAAAGTTTGAATAATTTAGTGAGTTCCGAGCTCACTAATTTTAGGGATTTTGTCTCTCTCAGCCACTCACAGCTGAAAACTGCGTAACTATGAGAGAAGGTATCAGATGGATTCCCCTCAGCAATTTCCCCAGGGCAACTTAGCTGTTGTTTTGTTGATTGGTTTCTTGTTTGATTTTCTTCCTCTAGCACTTACCAACCCCAGTAGGCAACTCCTTTAGTCTCTGTTAGAGCCAGTTTAAAACGAGAACTCTTGCCCCTCTTCTCCCACTGCAAAAAGAGCTTCCCAGCACTCCCAGCACCAAGAATGAAACAATAAGCAGAGTTACGAAGCGAGATTCCCACAAGTGCAAAGAAATTCCTTCTGCCTCAGTGCATGCTGGGGAGCAGCCAACTCGCACTGGTTTTCCAGGGAAATAAACTCAGAAAGGAGGGAACCTCCCTTTCAGCTCTTGAAAAGACACAGCAGGCTCTGGCAGACTTGGGAGTTGGCGCCAGCACATGCACAGCTTGGGGGATCTGCATGCTCTGAAATACTGAGAGGTGCAACATCCTGCAAGCCATAGCAGCCCAGCACTGGGGGAGTCCTACACCATCAGTTTCCTGCAGGAAAGCACAACATAAAAAAATCTTATCTCTCTGGCCAACCTTACACCTGGGCTTAGTCCAAAAAGTGGTGGAATAGAAAGGTAAGTACTCTCAGACAGCAAGAGGCTGTACCCACAAAGTCACATCCAGTCAGTCCAAGCCGTAAAAGACAAAAAGTGGTTCCTTCTCAGATTACGAGTCTCACAGGGTGAACCTAGAGACCAAGCCTGCTTTAGGATTGAATCTTTTATGAGGTACTTAGCAGGGAAGTTTAAAAGTGTTGCCCAGAAGTGCCAGACAAGCTTTATAGATACTCTGACTGTCACAAGTTTGGGTCCTAAGCAAAAAACTGTAAGTTTGGCTACAAACACCTGCAGCCAATTAACATTGGCCAGGTTTTTTCTGGAAGAAATACCGAAGTGTAGGACGTTCAACTTGGCATCCTTCCCTGCTTTCTACAATCAGTTTGCAGCAGTTCACCACCAGGTGTGATTAGTACAGTAAGAACCAATCCTTTAGCTAGTCCCACACACATCGCATGAAGCTCTGGAAGAATCCTCCAGTTGATTAAAGGTGGATGCCTGACATTTTTCCCCCGGGATACACTGCCAGCCATAAGGATTGTTACTGTGCAAGTCTGGCTTCTAAATCCCTTGTGCTCCCTGGCAAGGCTAGAGCAACAGAAGGAAACAAAAAAAAAATTCCAACAAAAATATATGAATGTTTTAAAGCCATTAAAGAATTCCACTTCATTGTGCTACCAAACCACAGATCAAGGATACTTACATGCAAACTTAATATCCCTATACGTTAATGTTTAATATCCTTTGGTTAATGATGTACTTTTACTTATTTTGCAGGATGGCCTCCCTCCTGTGCCCTAAGAGAGGAGATGGTGCAATGCTCACCTCCTGTGTGCCATAGGTACGTGCCTGGAGAGGCAACTTGGCAGAAGGTAAAGCACGAGTGAAAGGCAGCGCTCTGCAGAGGCAGATCTTTATTGACACACTAACAGGGTGCAGGGAGAACACAAACACGGTAATTTTGAACCTGACTCCTAATTAGTGTGTTAAATTCAGTTCTGAAGGTTTCCCAGTTCAGCTTTTCTCTGCTCATCTCACCTGGTCTATTTGCAAGACGAACAGGTCACAGAATCATAGAATGGTTTGGGCTCAAAGGGACCTTAAAGATCATCTTGTACCACCCCCTCTTCCCACGGGCAAGGACTCCTTCCAGTAGACCAGACTGCTCCAAGCCCCACCCAACCTAGCCTTGGACACTTCCAGGGATCCAGGGGCAGCCCCAGTTTCTCTGGGCACCCTGTGCCAGGGCCTGCCCACCCTCCCAGGGAACAATTCCTACCCAATATCCCACCTATCCCTGCCCTCTGGCAGTTTAAAGCCATTCCCCCCTGTAAACAGTCTCTCTTTTTGTAGGTTCCCTTCATGTACTGGAAAGCCACAATTAAGTTACCCTCAAAACGTTTCTTCCCCAGGTTGAACAATCCCAATTCTCACAGCAGAGGTGCTCCATCCCCCTAAGCACAGAAAAGTGGGGTTGACCCCTTCCATACAGCACAAGCAGCAGCCATAGGGTATCCTGCAGCATTCTGTGCATGGTTTCAGAAACACAAACTTGCTCCTGGCTCCTCAGGAGGAGGAGAAGCCTCTATCACCTGTGGGACTGCTCCCCAAAGCCCAAACTCGGCAGCAGGTGGGGCTGACTGGAATACTCACTGCTTCATCATCAGTCATCTCTGGCAAGACAAGCAAGAGACCCAGAGATCAAAAGGTTTTCATTTAATTGACCATTGATAAAGGGAATGACTGTAACAGCATCTCCTAATAGCTCAGAGCTATTCATTTGAGCACCTCCTGCACGGCATGGCTGTGCTACAAAACTGAATGTAATTATGCTCAAATGCACAAGGGAGGCATGAACAGATGAAGTTTTAGGAAAGCTGTAAACAGAAGTCGATCACTTCATCCAACACAGCCAGTGACACCCTCAAAGCTCAGTCACATCCATCAGTCCTGTGGGGATGAGAGGCTGGATGCCCTCAGGAAGGGCTGGCTGCTCCCCTTCAGTGCTATCTCAGTGTCATCTTCAGCACCAATCCACTCTGTCCCTTCCCACACCTCCCTCCTCTGCCTTGGCAAAACCAGTCAAAACGGGGTTAATGGACAGGCACTATGCACAAACTCACCCTTAGTTTATATAATGATTAAGTCCAGGCATCCAAGTTAAAATTGCTAAAGAATCTTAAAGAAAAACAGACCTAAGACTTCCCCTAACTTATCAAGTTAACCACTGCCAGGATGTGTGATAAACCAGGATTACCCAAACATTTCATTCCACCTCTTTGTTTAAAAATGCTGTTTTCTATAATTTTCTATCCCCCAGATCACAAGGCTTGTTTTAGAAGGATTTTAATTGAAATTTTTCACATTGTTTCAGCTCAAGTATTTTTACTTTGTTTTGAAAGCAGAGATCAGATAATATACTGTGTTTACACCTCTACCTACTGGTTTTTCTCCCCATAGAAACTGCTGCAGCTTCATCCAAAGAATGGGACACAAGGAGGATCCAACACAAAACAAATCCATTTTCAACACCCAGTCCCAAAAAGCCAATTTGAATTCCTTGCCCAATTATATACTGCAAACCACACATCAGAGATACCCATGTTGCTAAGGGTTTGCAGTTCACACTTCTTTCTGGTATGAAGGCTGAGGTTCAATTCATATTAAGAGAGACTGAGAAGTCCTGGAAATGAACAACTAGAAAAAAAACTCATAGGAAAATGACAATTTTTCTAGTCATTAAGGCCATTTAAGAATGAACAGTCCTGGGAAAAGAGATTATCCTGAGAGAGAAGGATTTGCAATGGAAAGTAACAGGACATCTTTGGCTTGATCACTTCCTTAAAGCTTTTCCAAATCAATTAAACTGGGTTTAATATACTGTGATAGGTGTTCAGTGGTCTAGAAGAAGGCAATTTACAATTTGGCTCCGAGTTATACAAGCTGTCAGAGACACCTTTACAGTTTGTATTTTCATTGACAGTCTCAGTTAGTTAATGAAAATTGAACCATTCTTCTCAGGAAAATTAAATATACACACAAAACAGAGCAAAAAATGTCCCTGTGGAGAAGCCACCAAGCGACAGGCATCAAGGTAAGGACTTCAAAACATACTTCAAAACATATGCTTTCAATCCAAGTGAGGAGGCTGGCTCAGCTCACACAGAATCAGATACCCTCCACACTTTCTTTCCAAGAACCTTTTTAGTGCTTTCTCACTGCACTAAATAGCCCTGGGAAGCAGGACTTTTCCTTAGATCCAAAGCTAATTATGACTTGAAGCTCTTTCAACTGTGAATCCCAGGTTTCTGCACCTCTATGGGGGATAGCCTTAAGAGGCCAGAGAGAAACACAGATTCCCAGACTGGTTTGGCTTGGAAGGGACTTTACAACCCATCTCATTCCATGGGCAGGGACACTTTCCACTATCCCAGGTTGCTACAAGCTCCATCCAGACTGGCCTTGGACACTTCCAGGGATGGGGCAGCCACAGCTTCTCCAGGCACCCTGTGCCAGGGCCTCCCCACCCTCACAGGGAAGGATTTCTTCCTAACATCCCATCTAACCCTGTCCTCTGGCAGTTGGAACCCATTTCCTCTTGTTCTCTCACTATCTGCCCATACAAAAGTCCCTCTCCCTCCTTTTTTTTTTTTTTAAGCTATTTTGGCTATGTTGGGTGAACAAACAATGGAGAGAGCAAGTTTCCCCAGCAGACACCCTGGTAGGAATCTGCCTGGTTTTCTAAGCCTGTGAAATCTGCTGGGTTCACAGCTCTGCAGTCTGGTAGGAGCAGCTTGAAATCATCCCCAAAAGACACATCAACAAACTCAGAAGGTGCAGACGTAAAGGACAAGTGATTCAGGGCTGGGCCTCCACTACAATCAGTTTGTTTCATCCCTCCCTGCTTACACTACACCTTGCTGATGGGTGAACTGGATCCAAACAACTTGTAAGTGAACCACAACTATCTGCCACAGCTGCCTCTCACAATTCTTTCCAACAGGCTCTGCTAAAAGCTTGCACATCCACAAACACCCTTAGGAGACATTGAAAGCAGATCCCTCTTCTCCCAGGTTGGGTTTTTTTTTTGCATAGACAAAGCTCATTGCTAAAATCAGACAGAAAGCAGCAAGGTGATGAGTTTAGGTAAGAGACCCAGGCATTTCCAAGCAGAGAGCTTATCCTTTTGGGGAGCAGGAGGCCTGATGGGCATCTGGAACCGCCTGGGAGAGCTGAAACCCTGCGTGCTTTCCCAGCACAGCACTGAAAACACATTAGCCCTTGAGAAAGCATTAAGAGAAGCACTAAAATAGCTGGCTGGGAGTAGTGTAAGTGGCTGTACAGACAAATACCAGGAGAATCCAGAAAGAGCTCTGGAGGCAAAAAAATCCTCAGTGGGAGAGAGCAGACCACTGTTGCAGACACGCAAACCAGGAACACTTACATCAAGTTCGGACTAAATATCAAAGATCACTCATTTCTGAGGGGAAACAGTCACAATGGAAACTAAAAACATGCACAAAGCACAGCTGGATGGGCACAGAGCAGGAAAACAGGAGGAACACAGGTCACAGCCTTGCTACAATGCTGCAGGACACTGCACCAGCTGCAATCATGTTTGCTCAGGAAATGTAAGAACCCAGCAAATCCACTCAACCAGAGCACATCCCACATGGATTGTCTACAGACAGGCACCATTTCTGCAGTGACATTTGCAATGACATTGTGCCATCACCAAATAGGAGGCTGTAGAGCAAACAACCCCCTCCCCAAATTTTATCTTGCCCTTTTCACACAGCAGGCACAGGGTATTGGAGTGTTTTGAAGCCAGTTTAAAAAGGCAAAAGTCTCATCTCTACACTGTGCCCCTGTAATTCAAGAATATTACTATAAATTGGGAAAAAAATTCAGGCAAAGTTACAACCGTAAGAGTTTGAATACAGCCTGGGAATCACACTTGGATGGTGGGTGACTGACACACCCTTCTCCTCTGGGGATAAATTTCTTTTCCACATTGGGAACCCAGAAAGATTCATTCCAATATGCCCACAGGCAAGAGGAACAGAATTAATTTAAACTCACCGGAGTTTTTTTCTGGCACTGAGAGGTTCTCAGCATGCAAATGCTAACAAGGTGTTTATGAAGTTATGCTGAGTTTGGAAAGAGGGGCAGGGGGGAACCTTGGCCTATCCCAGCTTTTCTGAACAGGGTCATCTCCAAGTTGTCACAAGCCCCTACTTACACCAAGGGGCTGGGCCACCACATACTTCAAAAAACACAGTATTTCAATGGCAAAAGAGAGACACATTAACAGTTTTACAGTCTAGAACACAGTCTGTGTGGTCCTTGGCTTGGAAACATTTGTGAGACCTGTTTTCTTCCTCAGGTATTATTTGCTATTAATACATACAGTATTTTTAACAACACAGTAGCAAGTCTGACAGAGCAGCAGACACAGTAAATAAGTCTGATCAGCAATAACTGCTGTTCTTCTTGCCTTTTGTAGATAGGGAAGATGGATTTAAATCCAGTAAAACATTATGTGTCATGAATCTGACACCATGACTACTCTGGATTACCAAAACCTCCACCCTCCATAACACTGAAAAAATCAGAAGCATCATCTCTCAGACCACTGAGCAACCACTACTCCCTTAGGTTTTGGGGGCTGGTGAGAAATGTTGGCAAATCTGGGGGGGAGCATGTGGCAGTGCAAGGGATGACATCTGGAAGAGGGAGCTTTCTCACGCACATTTATTATTAATTAATATCAAACTCCTGTGTGTAGGTGGTGGCTGGGTAAGAAAAGTAAGGACTCGTGGACCTTGTATACACGGAATTTACAAAGATAAACAGAAATAAAGCCTGCACAGCCCCTAACAGATTTCAGTAAGCTTTCCCCACACTATTTACAGCCCAGCAAGAGGCTTAAAAATGCTCATTCTGATCTGGCTAGAGGTCACTCACGCAAGTGTCAGGCTCACCTTCATGGGGTGACACAAAGTTCTTTTCATGCCCTAAACCTTCCTAGAATTGCATTTAAATGCAAACCCTTTCCCTGCTTCCCTCCTCCTTCCATAAGCCAGGATTTCTTTGATTCTCAGTCTAATTAGGAGATAATTTTAACTCTGTCACTGGTTTGATTGCAGTGGTGCTTAACCACGCTATTAAGCAAATCATGAGCTGACATGTGGCACCTTTTCCATCTGACAGACACACACTTAGTGAGGAGAATGGGAGGAGACTTCACAGAAACAACCACTGCCAGTCCTTAGATCTAACAGGCTACAGCTGGTAAAGCACTGCTTGGGCCACCATATCCACTTTGTCATGAACAACAGGGGCAGGACAAGCAGCTGGAAACGCAGCCCAACCTGCCTGGCATCCCACATGCAAGGTCACCTGTGAAGGACAACAGGGCAGCTCAATCCTGGAACCACCATGGAGGAACCTGAGCAGACAACCAATTTTCTGTACTTGAGCACCAGCTGTGCAAGACCCTTCCTGCTCCATTTCTACAACGCCAGGCTCTGAGACTGCCTGTGGCATGTTCTAGCAAAGGGCATTGGAGCCCATCAGCTCCAGTCTGGAAATGCTGCTTTACTGGTGTTTACTGTTCCAGGAGAAAATACAGCAAGTTCAGTCATTTGCTGCTGCCTGAAAAAGGCTCCTGTGCCTCACTCACATCCATTTGGAGCAGACTACATCAAATAAGCACTGTGTTCAACAGAACAAGGAGCTTTTCAAAAACCCCCTGACAGCTGGCTAAGTTCTGTGAAGGGAGTGCTTCCCCACCTATTCCACCTTGTGATTCCTTCAAGGATCCCAAATTAAGTATTTAAGCAAACACTAAGACATCATTTAACAAGTCAGTGTGCCTAAACTGATTGTTAGGGCACCAGTGAGTCAGAAACTGCCAAGCTCAAACAGCTGCTTTCTCCTTCTAGGAAAACCTTCTGTCCAACACACACGAATTTGCATGGAGGAACCATTTTGCAAGCCTGTGACACCAAAGCCTCCTGCAGCAGCAGCCACAGGTGCTGACTTTGCCAGCTACTCATGCTCAGCAGCTGCTTCAGTGACACATTCCCTCCACACTCCATCTCTGAAGCACCAGGTTCTTGTGCTTTGCTGGTATAAGGATGGAAGGCAGCCCAGATTATACAGCAGTGGTTTTATAGCCACCATCACAGGTTTTCTGCAGTCCAGCCCATGACTGAAACACACCTGAAAGCAATGTTCCTTCTGAGCTGAAGTCTGTTGTTAACAAAGGATTGTGTAAAGAGCTGGAAACAACAGTTCACTCAAGGAGACAAGTGATGAGCTGCCTTGGTCTGGTCCTTGGGAACAGCAGGAAAAGGTTGTGATACTAGAGGAGGCTTTAAACTGGTTGTCAGTGTTTGCTCTTCACAGAAAGTACATTTCACAAGTCATTTGGGTGACTGGCACCTTTGTGTCTCCTCTCCATGTGCTACAGCACCTGGGAACAACAGGAGTCTGAGACCAAGCACAGATGTTCCAGATTCCTTAAAAGGGATCTCACACGACAGAAATGGCTCAAGTACAAACACAATGGATGCTTCTTATACTATTTTACCACACTACAAGGGAAAAAACGTTCCAAGGTCTCTTGCAAATCAGTCCTGGGAATCCATTTTTCCTGCTTTTCACCATAGTAGCTGAGTTTACAGGCCTGGGCCATGGAGAACCTGGCACAGCTGGGGAACAAAGAGAATTCCAGATGGGCTTTTAAAGATCTCCTTTACTCACTTGATCTTCAACTACAGCACAGACTGTCTGTGCTTTGCTGCTCACTGCAGCAGCTCTTTTGCCTTAATGTGCCAAGAAATGTCACCGGTGCTTCACACGGGGAGATCCTCCCCACGAAGTCACCAGGGCCATCTCAGAAGGGACCACCACAGGCAGGGGACAGGCTCTGCCAACAGCACAGGGCACACACAGTCAGCTGGCTGATTTCAGAGCTGCTGCTGACAGCATGTATGATTTGTGTAGTTACAACAGCATTTCTGAAGCCATCAGCTGGAAGCAGCTTCCTGGCTATCAACAGGAGCAAATTCATGAGCTACCAATGGCACTACTAGGAAAGGCCATGAATATTCATGCCACTAAAACACGAATGAATTTTTAATTATTTTTTTTACTATGAAAGAAAAAACAGTGGCTTCAAGTAACCCCAAAGCTTTATAAGCATTAATACACCAAAATAACAAACCCAAAGATGACCATGAGGATCGGTTCACTCTATTTTTCTGGACCAGTGCATTTGTACTTTCTATTCCCCCCCCCCTTAAAGGAGACCACCATCCAGTTCACTGTATGGAGCAAGCAACTGGCAGAAGTCACACACACACATACAGCACAAAGGAGACTTTATTCAAATAGCTTACACATATTTCAGACTGTAGGTTTCCACAACTTTTTCTCCATTTTTTTTAAACACAGCTTGGAAACAACCAACAAAGGCTCCAGTAGGAATTAAACCAACTCTAATAACCTATGTGGCATGCACACCTGACACACAGGTGTCTACAGCTGGAGCCATGCTGCCAATGTGGACAACAGGCACACCAGTGACCAGCATGAAGTGTGGGTAACCAAACTTTCAGATCAGCAACCCATTTTTGCCCCAAATGAAACAGTGACAAGCACTGTCAAAGCACCCATATGTGTCTGCTGGGCACAGGCAGCACAGTGGAAGAGGGTCAGCTCCCAGTTGGCTCTAAAGCCAGTGACAATCACCTTCAAAACGTAGCGAGCAAGCCTGGCTTGACTTGACTAATACAGCACAGTCATCCGGATTTATTAAGATTATTTCTTCAGAGCAATCCCAAAATACAATGGATGCATGCTTGGGCTATGCCACAGATCAGGCAACTTCTTAGGTTACACTTGCAGCTGTTTCCTCAGCTGTCACCAGCCACATGAGAATTTCTCACAGACACCAGAGGCTGCCCTTGCCCTGCTGACCAGGTCCCCCCAGAACACTCCTGATCTTGGCAAATTGAAAACACAGCTCATGGCACCACAAATAGCACATACCCCACCAACAGAAGCACATCAGGCACTCCTCCATATCCCTCCATCATCATCCTCCCAGGGAAAAATAAAGCAGTTAAATTCTTCTCTTTATAACTGCAGGATTGGGAAAGAGTTACAGGTTTAAAGTGAGAAGTTTTGTCAAAGACTACCAGTTTGGGCTTAAAATTTGAGTGAGGCATGCTAGTCACCAGCTTAAAGAATAACACATTTAAGAGCTGCACAGGGAAAACAAACTGCATTCCTGGGGGGGAAAGAAGAAATGGTGGCAATGGACCACAAGCAAGTCACTTCAGCATTCCTCTTTCACTGGCACATTTGCACGTGGCTCAACAAGGGAAAATCTCCCTTTCCGAGTTATTTTATTCATGTTCAGTTCTCCCTCTTCCCAGATACCAACTGTATTTTAACATTTTACAGCTGCAAGTCAAATTTACCAGGGGAAGGAGAGCGATGTCTGTCCCAGTTTCCAGTCACCTGGACAGTACTGTGCTGTTACCAGCCCAGCACATCCCAAACCCCAGCACTGAGCACTGTGTGGTGCTCCTGACAGGCTTCCCCTACATCCACCCTCTCCAGGTGCCATTTGATCACTCCTTGCTCTTTATCACAATCTAGGGAAACTTCACACAGGCATTTCCTTCCAGCAGCAAGGCCAGGAAAAACATTTTACTGAACTCTGCAACCTTCAGCAGCTTCTTGGCTCACAGCTCATAAGAAAAGTTAGCACTGGCTCATACAAAGATCTCTAATGCAGTTAAAGTATTTCTGGCAGGGAAACAATAAAAAAATGAAGTGTTTCAAATGCCTGGCTAAATTTGCTACAATAGATGAGAAAGGGCTTTCTAAGCAAGTTTATCCATGAGATCACCTCTCTGTGGTGTACAGCAAGAGCTCGATTAATCATAAAACTATTTGCAAGGACTTGCCAAAAAGAGAGGAATAACAGAACAGACCCTGCAGAACAGCTCCCCAGCATGATCAACACACACACACACTCTTCATCCTCCTGCCTGAGGAGCTGCTCAAGACTGATCTCTGAATCAAAAACTGTTTTTTTTTCTATTTAAGGGAACTAACAATGCAAACCAGCCGTGTCCTTTCTCAAGTGGTTGCTGCTTTATTCACCACAACCCTCTGTTTGCACAGCACTTAAACTACAGATTCAGTTCTTTCAAATGAAATTTCATGTAGAAAAGAATCAAAAGAGGTAATTCAGGTACACAGTGAGTGATTTATCCATGTACCTCCTCATAGGCAGCATTCTTCCTCCAGACAATAACCTTTATTCCTTCTTGGGAAGGATTTGACACAGACATCAAGCACAAATAGATTGTCCAGTTCAAAGTGGGAAGCACACAGGTCAAAACACTCTTCAGCTCAAAATCAGCATTTCTATTTCTGTTGTGATCCATGCAAAATAAACTTCCCTTTTATACAAAGGGTGAATTCCCAGTGCTAGCAGCTCTTGCTTTATTCCCCCAGACTCTTCATATCCCCCTTATCCATCCTACTCTCCCCACTGCACGAGGATACACTGCCAGAACAGTGTTAGCTCAGTCAAACCCTCCAATATTTCAGTTCTACTGCCAAAAAGCAGAAGTCTATAACTTCTGGTATTCAATAGCCTTATAGTATCAAAGTGTAGATGAGTCATCAGGGCAAGATTAAAAGGAACTGATTTTTTAATAGTGCCAGTAAAGAAAAAAAAAAGGTTTATGGAAGAGACAACTTAAAATCTTCAAATATGAGTTTCTCTTGGTGAGCTCTGCCCTCAAATGGATGGTGTCAGTTTGATGCATCAGTGCATGTGAGATCAATGCCATCCTAAACTTTGTGTCTTCAAGAAGTTATTTTCCAAATCTGCCTGGGAATTGTTTAAGCATTACACAGGCTGAAAAAAGAATAAATCAAGCCTAACTATTGAAAACACAAGTAATTCATCTGGCAAGCTGAGAACAGAGACAACCGACCATGAATAATGCAAGAGGGGTAAGATCCAAAATATTCTGTTCAGTCTATTACCTGCAGCCTGAAGTGATGATAAAATACTTGATTAAATTGGAGAGCAAAAGCTGTTCAGTGCAATTACTGGATAAATATTTCAGAGCAATTTTTCTGTTCAACATTTGGAATCCCCCTGCCAGCCTGCATTCCACGCAAGGACACGAGGGGAGGGTTTCTACAAGAACACGCGGCCTTTCCAAGGCAAAGGTCTGAGAGGGTGAGGGATGAGCACTCAGGCTCAAATTGCTGTGCCACTTTGCAAGCTTCTTTTTTCAGGTGTAGCTGCAGACATTTGTTGAGAAAAACCTCAATAATTCTACTTGTGGAGGTGGGATTTGAGGGGCTGCTTTAGGCCTCCTCCCCCCCCATCCTGTTCCAGCTGTTGAATAAAACCAGAGCTTAGGAAACAGATGTCACAGACCATTTAACCTGCATTTGCCCACTCACTTCACCTCATCACTGAGCTATCCAGCCATGCCAGGGAGCACAACGGGCACCACAACAGAACTGCCACCTGATAATGCCAAGGTAAAGCACTTAAACCAGTCATGATCCCTGTTACGACCATGCAATTTGTTTCACAGAGTGAGTGCACATGGAGTTCTCTAAAGCAACTTGAAATTCTGGGAAAATACTCTTAATTGCCATTTGAGCTCTCTTAATTACTATTTGAACTCCCTCAATTGCCATTTGAATCCCTAAGGGAGGAATTTCTCTGCCCCCAGAGGGGAAAAGAACAAACCGTGTACCAAGCAAGGCAGAATCTGGTACAGGGATTAGTAGGTGAGCCCTGTCCAGATGTGATCGTGGCATTATCAAGGTTTTGGGGATTTTCTCTGAAAGCCCTGTACCTGTGAAGAATGTCACAGCAACCCTCAGCCTGCAGTTGGGAAAGGGAGAGGAATATGGTCACTAAAGCTAATCCTGGCTCTAACAAAAAGTAACTTTGACATTATTATTATTATTATTTCATCCCATCTTTTCCCCCAAGCCCCAATACTTGGGATGTATCTGAGAAAAGAAAAAACTCCAACCCACATGAACTTGGGTACCTTCAAAGGCATGAATGACCATGATAAAAAGGAAAATATATTTCAGTGTGAAAAGCACAGAAGGGGATAAAGCTTCAGTGTAGGAGTTCGGGAGCAGCAATTGATGCTTGGGTCAAGGAGTTCTCAGGGATTAAACATTCAAGAGCAGAAAAGTAAGTTCTATCCACTTTTGACTAAGGAAAAACTAAATGTTACTGAATTTAATCAAGCCTGGCTAAATCACCTTCCCTTTCTTTTGAGCTGGGTTTAACAATAACACAACAAAAATCAGGTTGGGGAAGTGTGACCTCAAACCCAGGCCATTTCAAGAACACTGAGCTTCAGTAAGCCAAGCCACCAGACAGGAAAACTCATTAAGAATAGTCAGCTTGAAATACATTTCTACTTTATTTTCCTGAAATGCCACTCATATCCAGCACTGGGGTTTCCCTGCACTTTTATCCATCCAGCCCCCATAATCCTAACACCCAGTTTATCTCTGAAAACACGCAGCATGTCAATTGCTGTGTATATCACATACTTTCTGATTTATTTAAACCAAAGGGAATTGTAAAGAGGACATTTTTATTACTTATTCTAATTGAAATTAAAATATAAATCTCCAAGTCAAATGTAGCCACCTTAAGGGTACTTGATAGATCAATACTCTAAACACATTATTCGTAGCATTTAGGTTAAGAAATGTAAAGCTGCTGCTAACCAGCTATTTAAGAATAAATAGACATAGAAATTCAGTAAATGTGGGCAAAAATACCCACAACCAAGTACTTTTAAAGCTTCTAGTAGAAATCTGGAACGATGATCCTTGTGGATGCCTTCCATATCAGAATATTCTGTGAAACACTGGAGAGCTAACGTCTGACTTCCATGGAAGTGAAAAAGAAGCAAAAATGATTTATGCTTATTTTCCACCAAGAAACAGGTCTGATAAAGACAACATGCACAAAACAAACAGGCTTTTAGGCGTCCTTATCACAGAATATTCCAAATATTCAAAGCCTGACTTCAGATTTTCACAGTCAATATTTTCCATTTAGCTTTACCTGCCTTGTGATTAAAAAAAAATAAAATGAATGCCCGTCCTTGGTTTTATTTTTGGGCATGGACAAAGCCAGGCCCTAGGGAGATCTCATCCAAAATGCTCAAGGGAATTTCCTCCAGCACTGTCGGCTCCGGGGGAGGATGAGGAGCCTGTGCCAGCTCAGCCCTGCTCACCCAGCCCATGCTGACCCATGCCTAAGGCCACTCAAACAACCCAAATTCTTCCCAGCTTGGCACTGAACTGACAAATCCCTTAAGAGAGATCTGGACCTTGTCAAGAGAAGCCACTTTAAGTCTCTCTATTGTTACACATCGGTGAGTGGAGATGCACAAGACTTTGGGCTTTCTTTTGTAAAAATTAGTAATTTAACAGCAATTCTGAGACTGAACCTCATGTTTTTTTCATCTCAGCACAAAACAGCCTCAGAGATACAGAAATTCTTCAAATCCACCTGAAGGCACGTGTGTTCAGACCCTATCTACGAGCAAGCTGAAATTCCTTAGGGTTTGGTTTTGTTTTATGAAAGCACAGGAGTCCTGCATTGTGGAAATTTAATCCAGCTGCTACACTGTGGGAGAGTTGCCCNGAACTGCTGCAGGGAAGCATTTCCTGAACCAAGCCAGCTCTCACCAGGTTTATTTCACAGGAACACTGTTTGCCACAGGGAACAGCAAGGCACATCAGATCAGAACTACACTCCCACCTGAAGCTGCCTCCATCCCAAGTCCTGCTTTTAGCCCATCCTGCTCCCAGGTTAAGAAATCAGCAACTCCTCCATCGTCTGGAGAAACCACAAGGCTTTGCTAATGCTGCTGTGGGCAGCACCGGCCGGCCTTGTGTGGCAATGTTTCATGCACTTTCCAAAAGTTACAATCCAAAACCTCAGACTGTGCAACACCACCAAACTCTGCCTTTGGGAGCTGCTCCTCCTGTGGCACCTTCATTACCCATGTCAGCATCATTTTGATCTTCAGTTGCTCAAGTCTCACACAATCCACAGTCCTTCACCCTTCACACTAATGTCCAAAACACTTTGGAGCTCTATGAGATCAGCAAGTTTGACACAGAATCTTGCCCAACACTACAGACAGTAGGAAATCCAAGGAATCCACACCTCCCCTCCCCTCTTGGGACTGCACTTTGAACAGGACTAAGCTCTGGCACTGCTGTATCCCTCTCTGAGTCCCAGTGCCAGCATATTCCCCAGGGGCTGCCAGCAGGCTCCATCCATCTCACCCCGGTATGAAATGTTTGCACAGCATTCTCCCTCCAAGGAAGCCTTAGGGAGGAAGTTTCCCTGGAGCAGAGGATGCTAACAAAAGCAGATTATGTAACTCAGGAGGTGCTGTTGCTATAAAAATGTCCCTTAATTTACTACCCTAATTAAGGATACCCCAAGACTGCACTGCCAGTGGCAGGTCCTGCCTCCCAACTCCTGCTCTGATGCCTCTGCTTTACTCAAGCTCATCTATTTTATTTTCTGCAGGCTGTTATCAGCTAGATCAGGGAATCAATACAATGTGCTGCCACATAGCTGCTGGTTCTCGTGCTTGCAGCTGGAAGATGAGAAATACCCTATCATCCCTGCTCACATCTGGGATTGATAACTTCTTTCTAAACAGAAATTAAGGCTAGCCCTGGTGGAACTTACCCTAGTTGAGCACCATACCACTTGCTGGCAGATCTTTCTTTGCACGCATCCTTGCTCCCCTGTGAGAGCCACATAAGCATTACCAAAACTGGTGGTCAAAGCCTTGAAAACTACAATTTAATACAGCTAAGAAAAAGCAAACCTTCAAATACTGCATATTAAGGGTTTAGGAGTATTCTGATCACCATGGAGGGAGAGTTCCTCACACAAATATTCTAACAAAAGAATAGCAACTTTTAACTTCCATGTGGAAATTGCCACAAGGCTGAGTCAGACCTTTGTTTTCTCATTGCTTAGAGAAGACCAATAAATTATAAACACTCAATTTAATAAAAGCTCCACTATTAATTTGGGGGAGTGGGGGGGTTAAACTCACCCTAGAGACCAAGCAATACATCAGCACATAAGACAGACACACAAAAGCTTGGTTTTTTCTCATGAACCCCAATATCACTTTGTAACAAACCCAAGTTGCCAGCCAAATTCATCTTTCCTCAGGAACCTGCACACATTTTCTGTGAATGTCTAATTTAAGCCCTCCCTTAGGCAGGAGAAGGCTTCTCAATGCTGCAATGAGCAAACCAAAATTAAATCCCTCCTGAGCAATGCAGCAGCAGAGAAGCACCACCTCGAGCTTGCTTCCCCTGCCAAGTTTAGGGTTAAAAGTACCCAAAATTTACGCCACACCATTCCCCTCCTCCTCCAGTCCAACTCCCTGCTGTTCAAGGGGCAGGATGTGCAAAGCACCCCAGGAGAGTCAAGGAACTCCACTGCTTTTCATGCCAGCTACAAGGCCACACACCTCAAATTGATGCACAGCTCAAAACTGCAGTGAGGGGCATCCTTTGAAATCCAGTGCAGAGATCTGGTGCAAAGCTAAAACCATTTGTAGCACCAGGACACAACAAAGCAGCACCAGTTCACACAGACATTGCTGTACCCCAAACACTCCCCCTAAATGTCACCCAATGAACTCTTCAATGCTGTTCAGCTTGCACAGGGGGGTTTTACTTTGGGAAACAGAACATGGCAGGTGCCCCCAGCTGCTTTTAGATGCCAGATTTCTAGAGGAGTAGTGTTTAAAGGTCTCAAAGTGTCACTGAGCCCAAAATCAAAGCAGCACAGTTTCAGGGTGCCTCCACAGGGCTTGCAGAACAAGCCAAGGACATATTTCTTCTGCATCATTTCCTCTCTCAGGTCACACGCTGAGAAACACCATTAAAGCCAAACAAGGCAAGAAATTCTGATAAACTTCAACCTGCAAACACCACTGCAGATAAAGACAAAGCTCTGCCCAGCAGCTTTTCCCTACAACTCCAGTACCAGAGCAAAACCATACAGTTATTGATGGTGGGAACCCTCCAGAGCTGAGCATGAACATAGCAAGGCTTGGCAGAGTCACCAAGACCTGGGCTGGTATTCAAAACACCCCAAAATTGAGAAACTGAACTGAAATCTCAGTATGTTCTGTACAAGTTAGCTTGAAAACAGTCTCACGCTAATTCCAACATTTCCAAAGTAATTGCTCAATGTAAATGCTGTAATTTGCTATCTCCAGGTGATACTAGTTCATTCCTGCAACCTCTTTGACACTCAGATTTGTGTTTCAGGCAGTCTTAAATCACATCCAATCATATTGTATCTGCAGAGAACAGGGCTGAAGTCCAGCTGAGCAGAGAGTTACAGAAAAATAATTTAATCTCTGCTACACATCATCAATAATGCACAGCCAACAGAGAGAGCCATGTTAACATAAAGATGGGCAATAATCTAATTAACAGTGACCTTTTTTCCTCTTGCACTGCATACAGGTCAAAACGTTTGAGTCACTTTGAAAAGAAAGATCATGTCAAAAATGGCTGTTTAGGGAAATCCCTCCAGCTAATAATGGCTTTAAGCAGCCCAGTCGTTCTCACTCAAACTGAAGGATGCTCGATGGCTGCTATGAATACAAACGAAGGGATTTCCTGTTAATGTGCACGGCACAGGGAAGCAAATCCTCGTGATTAAACACCTCCCTTCTCTCTCTCTGCTCCACAGCCCCCAGTGCAATTAACGCTCCGGGACGAGAACTCCAATCTCGAATTGTTTCTGAATTCACTGATGAAACCAAACAAGCTGGCACCATCTGCTCCAGCCTCCTTATCCCATATGCAAATCCCTCTTTTAAGAAAGGAAAGCTACTTGTTAGCAGCGGGCTCTCTACCACGCATTCTACTACTCCAAGGAAAGTGCAATCCTCTTTTCACATTATTGTAAAAGGAGGTTGCTTTAGAGACCAAGGGCATTCCCCAGAACGCGACACGGGGAATTAAGTCCCGGCTTTGCGCTGGCACAGCCACAACCTTGCCGCAGGAGCCTGAAGGTTGTTAGTGGAGCATCAGCAGCAGGAGCCATCGACACGGAGCCGGGAACCGGGAGATCCCCTCGGCTGGGTGATGCCTGTCCCTTATGCTAAGCAGGAAGGATGTCCAAGGAACCCCAGCTCCCCCGGCTGTTCAGATTTCCGCCGGGCGTGACAAAAGGCGGCTTTGAAACGAAGTTAAAGCGCATCTCCATCCCTCGCCCCGCTCTCTCCAGCGGGGAATCACCGCCGCTGCTGCAGGGAACTCCCACGCCGAGCACCGGGAGCAGCTCCGCAGTCTCATTTCCTCTGCCTGCCTGCGTGTTGGGGGTTCCCCTGATGCTCTGGAATCAGAGCTTCATCCCTGCACTGCATTTGCAGCCGCGGCTGCAGGGAGGGAGCGCTGGACGGGAACGGAAAGGAGGATTTTTGTCATCGATTCCCCCAGTTCTCAGCAGATCACCGCATGCCATACCGGCAGATTTATTAGTAGATCTTCACACTCCTAACTCATCAATTCCCTGTTCGGAAATTCGCTCCCAGAAAGAATCACATCGCTCCAAGAGCAAAAGTAAGAAAATCCACAGAACAGCAGGAAATTAGCAAATTGAAGAGTGTCGACAAAGCAGTCGGGCAACTCAGGACTGCAACAACTTACCCACCCAAAAAGACGCAGAAATTCTTCACACACAAGAATTGGTTTTCGTATTTATATGGCATAGGTGGACTTTGAAAAATTAGCCTGAAATTATTAACCCTTCAAGATCCTCTGCACTCACTTATCCTGCTAAACAAATGATTCTTCCCTGTGAAGGAGATATATTTCCTTAAGTGCATGACCCAGGGTGGCATTAACATTGACAGAAATCATTCCGCTCTTTCTGCTGCAGCCAAATGCTTCTGCTGTGGCTATTGCTGCAGAATGGAATCGTTGTGATGTGCTAAGAATTCATTCTTTTTAGCCTGGAGTACCTGTCAATGGAACATCATCATCTATCCACGTGTAGTGGCTAAGCACTGGAACTAATTACAGAGACTATATTAAAGACCCAACACGGTTTGGTTTTTTTTTCCCCCTGTTCCAACAGATGTCTTGTCCTCGAAACAAATAAAACAGTCAAGCTTGAGAAATTAGTGTGGTTTTTTAACTACATTCAGAAATTGGGATGGGTAGGCAGAGCGCTTTAGCTCTGAAACACAAACAGGGATTTTAACTAGAAAAATGAAACTTAGGCACCACAATCTTTACACCAAACAGAAAGCTCTTGGAGATTTTTCTCTCTTTTGAACATCCACGCTCCCCTCAGAAGCCCATTTTTCCAACAGGAGGTTTAAACAAGCATTACTATTCCTACAGCTGCTGTTCCATGGCACACAAAGGAGTGCCTGGGACCTACACAGGAATTCCCTGGGCAGGGAAAGAGCCGTGCCCCACACATTGTGCTCAGCATCAGGCAGAGCATGGCAACAAAACTCCATGGGATTGCACCAACAGCAAGCTTCCTGTGCAGCAGTACACTGCACTCTGCAAGCAATTCATTCTCTATAATACTTCCTATTTATTTGAGCAGGTATCTGTTTCAGCTGAGTGCAGACGCCAGACCTGCACAGCAGCAAGGGTTTATGTTTACAGAACAGCAACACTTTCACAAACACAAAACTCGGAAGTCAAGATTTCCCAGCCCTGCACACCACTCACCTCTGTAAATTTTTTGAAGCACATGAACATTCTTCACATTACGATCTGGCTCCATTTCTGAAGCTCAGATGAACTTGCCATCCTGCCCAAGCTGGCACCTCCACCACACCTGGTACCTTAATTATACTCTGAATTTTTAGGGCTGAAGCTTTTATTGCAGACATTTTTGAGTGTTCACACTCAAACCACAGAGCTCAGCGGTTACAGGGAAGGAAAATGAGAATGCAACTTCTCACCCCTGTTGCAGCCACAGCTGAGTGCTACAGGAAGGGGAAGGGTGAAATCAAGTTTAAATGAAGGCCAGCATTTGGACTGGGAGTTATTTCAATAAATTCATCAGGAAAAGCAGCCTTCAGCTGCAGCTAAAACACAAAAGTATATTTTCCAATTTAAACCTGGTTGTTTATTAGGCTCAGGCATATTTTGCTCAGTGCATTTATCCAATATCCTGTTACATGCTTCATTTTATGAACACCCAGGGAGAACGGTGGGACACTGATAAATGAGTAAAACTGATAAATGGGTTAATGTCAGCCACATTTTGGATACCACATGCACAAAAAATTGCTTGGGAGGCAGGAAGGAAGCAGAAGACTTCTAATAATTCTTCCCAAGAAATAATGGGTCCCTTCAGTGAAAAATTCATGCTCACAGTATCGACGAGCAAGAAAAATGCACATGCTCCACAATGAGATAACTTCTGTCTTTAAATCAGAGGAATTTGAGGTGCTTTTCTCCAAAGTTCTGCTATGTGATTTCTCAAAAGACAGCAGCTCCCAAGCTGGGGGAGCACATTTCCAATAGTGCCTTTCACCTGGGCCAGAGGGATATTAACAGCATGAAAGGAGAGGGGCAAGAGCATGGCTTTGACAGCAAATGTTGTGGCAGGCAGCAAACCTCCCTTAGTGACACTGCATGTTAAAGATCTCCCTGAGCAACACCAGATACACACATGGCCATCTCCCCATGCTTACAAGTTGTTCTCAGTGCTCTGGCACGTTCACCATCGAGCTTTAGAGCACGCAAAGAGAGATCCACTGCCTGCTGTGTGCTCCCTTGGACAGCAGCAAGCTGTGCTTTTGGTTTACGGGGGTGGCAGGGCTTGGAGGAGCAGGCAGAAATAAACTGATTTGCAAGCTCAGAGCAACCAGCAATCCAAAGGTTTTATTGAAGCTCTCAATTCAGTCCTACCTGGCTGCCTGCAAATGAAAACATAGTCCCTCTCATGTGTGGTAAAAATGGTGAGAGAATTCTAGGGAGAAGCGGGAGATTCCTGAGCCTCAGGACAAAATGTTCCAGTTTTCAGTTGTGTGAAAAGGGGAGACACAAGCTCCAGCCTCTTGTGACAGCTAATAAAAAGCTGTCTTCCTCATTTTTTTCCAGGATTGCCTCTGAGGCAGAAATTCATTTAGAGAATCACCTGCCTTTTCAGCTTCTAATATTGATACTCATTTAGAAAATCTGTGTTGGTACTGACCAACCTGAGCCCCACCAGCTTAGCAAACACACAGCCACAGCCCCTGCAGCACGACACTGTTTATTACCTGCACAGAGCTCACTCTTCACACCCCCACAGGTATTCCCAACAGCTTGCCTGGCACAAAACACTGGGTTTGCTATCTAATCTCAGGGAGAGGAAAAAACCCACATTCATTTCTTGCAGTCCACACCACTCCTGCTGTAATTGCCTCTGTTAACAATTACACGCACCACAGTTCCAAACTTGGTTTTATCCTCAAGTTACAGATTTTCAGGAATGACACACAGGCAGGATGGAGAAAAAGAGATCCCAGGACATTTTTCCTACCTGAGCAGGATCCCTCATGCAGTAAAGTAAGGTACCTCAAAAGGCTGTGCTGCTCCTTCTCATCCCAGTGGGATTAGATCAGTGCTCTCCAGCAGCAGTGACAAAAAAGCATTTTCCTTTGCAGAGCGCAGCAGAACTGATAAAACCACTGGAGAAAGATTTCAATCACAACAAAAGGCTAAAAAAACACCCCAACCAACCTGTGTATTAGAGATCTTGCATGCTCCTGCTCAGCTCCAAGCTTTGAGAAGCAGGCAAGACAGACATCTCCTCTTTGTTCCAATCTCCTATGACTATTTTTACATCACACCACTTCCCTGTTCGCTGTACCAGAAACTGGAAGTTCTTTATTATCCCATCAGAGCGCCTGTATTTCAGCCAGAGAGCAGCCTGGGAATTTCTCTCACTCCCTGAATTAACCTCAGCTCCTAAAAGGTGCATGAAAGCACCATTTCTAATAATAAATCTTTTTTTTTTTCCATAATAAAATGTGGAGGTAGACATCTTTTCCACAGCATCATGATAATGAAGGCTGTGATGAGGAAGTCCCAAGGAATTTCATCAATGCCTTTCCATGGTGTTTGAGACTCTGGACATCCCTAAACAGGGACAGTCCTACTGTCATGACAGTCAGGGCTTATCTCTGGCAAAACCAGCTGAAGCTTCAAATATTAAAGTAATTAAAGTTTCCTGAGTCATTTCACAAATCAGAGGTCATTTCACCTTTCCCAGAAAAGCAACAAAAATGCAACATGAACAGTTGCACGGGAAGGGGCAGAGGGAATGCAGGGATTTATTTGCATTATACTCAGAGCCACCTTCAGGGCTTCATTCACCTGAGTGTATTTTAAGTGCCACCTGCTTGTTCTGAGCAGTGAAGAGCAGGAGTTACATCACCTTCCTGAGCAAGTGCAGCTTTTTCAGCCACAACAGGCTTTTTTTAAATGCCAACAAAATTCAAAAGCCTGTTCCAAAAAACAAGTCCAGAATTTTTCTGTCTTTGAAATAATTCCCAGAGAGGTATTTGGGCAAAGGTCAAGTAAGCAGGGCAACAGGAACAAGATGACCACAGCACATCTCTGAGGATTACAGACCTTTTCACATCTCCTCAGACAGTGACAAACTACTGCCTGAAGCTGCCACTATTCTTTCAATCAAACCCAAGCCTGCCACAGTTCTGATGTGAAATTTTCTTGGGTAGGCAGTGCAGAAGAAAAACAAGGAACAAGCAGCTTTTTTTAAGAGTTATTTCCAGCATCTTTTTACTATGGCTTTAAATGGAGTGGCAAAGAAACCAAAATATTTCAATCAATAGCTGTGAAAAAGAACACAGCATTCTGCAACACGGCTACAGGGAAGAACAAAAGCATGGATTTCTTTGGAAATATTTACAAAAGATTTCTATTTCCAAATCTCCACATGGCAGAGCATTCCAGCCATGAGACATCCTTGCTAATGAAGCTGTGAGCTCAGTTAATTCAGACAACATCACTGTAAAGCTTGATTGAGCATTTTTTTAGATCCATCATTAGGGAGCCTATCTATAGCCAAGTGTCTTCTGCAGGAAGCCCTTCAGTTGGACTTCCCAATGTCTGCAAGTCAATCCAGAGGCACTTCACACAAATTAATGCCAGCTGCTGTCAGCGGCTAAAAGATCTCAGCCTGAGACAGCACAGGCTCACCTGGAGAAGAGAAGGCTCCAGGGAGACCTCAGAGCCCCTTCCAGGAGCTCCAGGAGAACTGGAGAGGGATGGAGGGACAGGACACAGGGAATGGCTCCCCACTGCCAGAGGGCAGGGATGGATGGGATATTGGGAAGGAATTGTTCCCTGGGAGGGTGGTGAGGCCCTGGCACAGGGTGCTCAGAGAAGCTGTGGCTGCCCCTAGAACCATCCAAGGCCAGGTTGGAATGAGCTGAGCTTTAAGATTTGCTCTTGACCACACCATATCACCTTTATCCTTCCCACTGCTGCACTGGCATCCTCTTGGAGCTATTCCCAGGACCTATCACTCCTGGGATCAATTCCCCCCTCCCTTGAGACAGGCACACACAACACACAGCAGTGCCCAAGCAATGGGGTTTGAAATATTGATAAAGCGCATTGTGTAGAAAGGGAAGCACAGGAACACACACTGAATTATCCTGGTGTGGGTTTGTAGACAATTTTAGCAGCATATTTGACTAACACCGTGCATTCACATATCTCAAGGGATGACTTTCAGAAAATGAAGCTCTCTCTTCATACATTTATGTAGGGCAGCTTCACAACATATGTTATCATCTCATTACGCTGGCTACAACGCAGCCAAAATCTCCACTTCTCCTACAAAGATCCTGATTTTATGGCATTATTTTCCAGCTGGTACAGGAATGTCAACTTGCAGCTGAAAAGGTAAAGCAACACTTTCCCCTTCTATTAGCACAAAGAAAATATTCAACAGAGACAGCATAAAAGGGATTTTTGTGTCATTTACTAGATCCTCATTACCCCAAATCCCACAAATTGGGCAGTTATACCTGAGACAGCAGCAGCTCTGTGCAGTCCCAGCACCCCATTTCCTCCCTCCTTTGTAAGGCTTTTAATGAGGCTGCCTGACCAAGAGGAAAACTTTTCAGTGTTGAGTGACCTCTGCAAACCCTGAGGGGATGGTCCTGACTTTGGTAGAGATGCCCTTCAACACCTTCTCAATAATTTTCTTATTAAAATAGATGGAAAATAAGAACACCCACACAACCCATGACTGTGCCCTGAAGCCAAAGGGTTTTAGACTGCTCAGCTTATTTGAATATTATTTTGGGGGGGAGCATCTAATTATGCAGCTAAACCTGCCAGCAAAGGATCTGGCTGCTATTTTATTTCCACCAGTTATGTACAAAAGGTCTCTGAAAGGACAGTGGGAATTAGTTTGTGGCAATAGGTTATGACAAACTTGCTGATGAATTTGAAGAGTGCCTGACTGCATTTTGAACAGCTCCAGGCACTCCCTGCCTTCAGGCTCAGCCCAAGAGCAGGTTAACAATAATCTCTGGTGAACTTGTTTGCCTGGTTTAATAACACCTGTGATAGCCAGCAGACACACAATCTTTAATGTTTGAGACAGGAAACAGCAGCGGGAAGCGCAAAGGTTATTCCCTGGTGCTGTACTCTCCCCTTCTTCCCATCAGCCATGGAATAGGAGGACCCACACCTTGGTTCACACAGTGGGAACTGGGAAACACCCTGGATGCTGCAGCTGGCTCCTGATCCAGCACCGTGTGAGCAAAAGCTCTTTCCCTGATGCCTCTAATGGCCTCACATTGAGGCAGTGTCAGCAAACCTGCAATTTTAGCTTTCTTTTCATGAGAGCTCAGAGAGCCATCCAAGTCCTTTCCGTGTGATATTCCTTGGCTCCCTGGGGTCCAGCTGAACACAGAATGCCAAGATGGAAACTATCTGGGACCACTGAGAACCACCCCGTGGCAGGGCATTCCCAGTTTCCAGAGTGACTCACCCATCCCTCCTGAAGCTCACTGCTAGCACGGAAACGCCAGCCACGGTCCAAGACATGCTCCTATAAGGTCAAAGATATCACAAGCCAAATTTTGATGCTGGGCAGCTGCCTGCCCAGTCTAATGGCAATTTTTTTATACTTAATTATATCTCCTAATACAGTCACCTCTTCCCTCTGCAAGGGTGCATATGGAGCTGTTTGCATCCCCTCCTTCCAAGTCAGAAGATATTTCTCCAGAGACTGCCTTTTAAAGAGATTTCTTTAAAATTCTATACAATAAGTGTCAGTAGCAAATAACACTGAGGAGTAGCAGCATATGGCAAAACATAAAGGTGGCACTTAGCCCAGCAGCTTTGTCTCTGATCTAAGCAGCTTATAAAGAAGCAAGCCCTTCCATCTCCTCTCACCATAACCAGGATGGATTGTGAGATCCACTGCATTCCAAGGCAGCATTAATGCCATCCTCACTCGGTAGGTGTTTAAGGAGGAGAGTTGTGCCACACTTTAACCATTTCCCCTGCAGCCACTGAAGTAGGAAACTCATGTTTTAAGTGACAGAAATATTTCTGTCTCTGATTTGTTCAGGGAAATAAACTGCATGCAACAAAAGACAAAACAGAAAAACCAGGTTTGGAAACAGCCTTAGCATTGCCTTTTGCACTTGGAGCTCTGGAAGGTTACCTTTGCCAGGGAAGTCTTGTTGCTTTAAGACAGAAATAGAAGAACAGGCCTGATTACGCATTTTCTTCAATAAATAATGCAAAAAGCCTACGCACTCCTGTGAAGGGAGATTCAAACCCAGGCCAGTTCAGAAAATACCCCACCTGCCAGCTCTCCCAACTCTCAGCCACACACCTGCTTTGCACATCAGAGTCCCAGCTAATCCTAATTTTACTTTATCATCACTACTATCAACATTTATAATTAACGATGTGCAAAAAGAACTCCCAATGCAAGTCATTAAGGAAAGAGAATGATGGCCCAAGTTTTGGAAAGCAGAGCTCATCAATCCCATTGTGTTCGCAGGACTGACTGCAGCTTGGGTTTTACTACGTCCAGTTCTGCATACTGCTGCCTGAAAGCAATCCTCACCCGCTTAGAAATCCACAGGGAGTTACAAATCCTGGCTGCAGGAAGAGAAGGCAGATGATTTCTTCCAGGGGGAGGGAGGCAAGACACCTCTGAGGGGCTCCTGAGCCAGCGACACACGGAGCTGCAGCTGCTGCTGTTCCACGTCCTCAGGGGAGACAGGGGATTACTGCAGGATGTTTTCACGGGCTGGACGTTGGTCAGTGCCAGCATTTCACAGCTCTAACACATGAAATAAATAGTTTGACCTCTGCTCCCTCACACCACCTCACGCCCACCCTGAAGGGCAAGCGCAGCGGTGTCGGCATCGCTTCCCCCCACACAGTGAGCACAGAACATCCCTGCTAAAAGAGCTGGAAAGGCTATTTTGGGGAAAGGAAAGATGAGCAAACTGCTGGAGCAGACCACTGAGGCAGCAGCTTTGCGCTGACCACCTCTTCTTTATTAGCTACACATTGAACACCAAGTATTTCCTGCGCCAGCATCCAGGAGAAAGTGGCCAAAACAGAGCAGGCAGAGTTCCAGCAGCACGACTTAGGTGAGCACGGGCTCCTTGAGAGGTTTCCTCAAGCCACACAGAGCCAAGAATACAACACACAAAGCCCAGCTTAGCAGCACTGATGGCACAGAGCTCCAGCACTGCCCCCACAGCACTGTGTGAAATGGAGACAAACGGGACCGCAGGGGTTTGTCAGGTTACTGACACCACAGGAAGGCCGTGGTCAGAAGGCAGTTTTCTGTTTGGTTCACCAATTGAGTAATTCAGTGATGCCTTTTTAACAGGACTCAAGCTTTTTCAGAAGTTATGCTCATTTCTTCCTAATTTCATGGCAGAATCCCCAAGCCCCCACTTTTTCTTTTAAACAGCTCTTTAGAGCCTCAGCTGTTCCTGCTGGCAGCACATAGTGGAAAACATTAAGGAAAACCAATACATTATCAAAAATAAAATTTGCTAAACCCCACGATTTCTAGGGCAACATCATGAAAAACAAGTTACCTCCCTTTTTCCTCTCAAATTCCAGCAGTTTTAGATCTCCATTTCTGGCAGGCTTGGTACCTCAACTGACCTGCATTTTCCAGCACGGCAAATTATTCCAAAACAATTCAGGTACCCAAGATCCTGCTAATTACACTTCCCCCCACATACACACAGAGGAAAAGAGATTTTCTTCTTGGCTCTCAGGACTACCAGATCACATCTAGATTTGTCCCCAGGAGGATTCTTCCAGTGAACTCATTTTCAAAGCAGCAGAGATGAAATAGGAAGATGCAGCACAGAGAACCCAACTGAGATCCCTGGGCAGTACAGCACCTGTAACTCCCTGCTGTGCTCCTCACACAGCACATCAGGAGCCAAAAGCAATCAAAACCCACAGCCTGGAGGTGATGCAATGGATGGGAAGTCCTGGATGCAGCGTCTGAAGCTGGAAAGTTTTTACACTTTTTTCACTCCAGGTTGTCAATGGATTTCTTACCTACAGCTCTGCAAGCAGGAGATTAATTAACTGATAGGCTGCAAAACCCTGCAGAGGGACTAAATACATTAAAGTCTCCATTTGCTACACAGTTAAGTGTCACAACAGACCTTGAACAGAGTATTAGCTCCCAGCACACTGCTGCTTGTTCCTCAGCATCCCCCACCACAACTCAGGGCTGTCGGGGTGCCGTTCGTTATTATAATTATTATTACAGGTACAACATGCAATCAAATCCTCTTGCTATGTTGCAAATCTGTCCCACTGGTTTTTTATACTAAGAGAAAGTAAGTTTGTAGACAAGCTACTGGCAACAAAAGAGTTCTTGATGTGTACCTCTTTTGATATTTCTGTATCAGCACTGGGGTGGCCACAGGCCCAGGGCANATACTGGAGGTCTTTTTCAGCCTCAGTGACCCAATCAAAACATTTTAGTTCCTACAGCATTTTGCAGTAATATTTTTGTTTTAAACAGATGCAGACTGTTTTTCCACAGGAGTACAACATTAAATGCTTTATTTTAGACCACATCACACTGAATTCTCTCCTGTGCATTCAGCAACATCACAGTATTTCAATTTTTTGTCCACATCTGCTGATACAGGCACGGAGCAGTGCCCAGGCAATAGTATCTACTACAACGTGCACAACTCGTGGCACTCCCAGCACCACGATAAGCCTCCAACACTGCTGCCAGCACAGTGCATTATTCATCAGATCTTTTTATAGGCACGCCCGCCCAACAAACAGAATCTTTTGCTCGCGACACTTCTCCCTGGATCTTCTGCTGAAGGATTTCAAGCCAAGTTTTACAAAACTAGGAAGCTTGGCTAAAAGCACCTATTATGTGCAGCACTGTGTAAGGACTCAAAAGCCACAAGAAAGCACAGTAAAATCACACAGGATCAGTGAAAGCATCAAGAAAGCAGTTTGAGAGATGGAACAAGCACTCTCCAGACATGCACCAAGGCACACACAGATGAGGAATCAGTTCCCCAATTCTCTTCTAGAACAATCTGCACACATTGAAAGGTGTAGAGGCTCCCTGGCACAATTCCTCTGCAAAGCCTTCGACTTTCTACAGATTCCACCCAGCAATAAACACGACCTTGGCAATATTGCTCCTCATCTCATCCCCACCCTTTCCCTGCAGGAAGAAGACAAGCTTCCAAAGGATAGCAGGTCTCCCATGTCAGCCAGAAGCAAAGTGCAGAGACTGAAGTACCAGCTATCATCTCTAAAATATGGGTCATCACAATCACCTGAGCAAAGAAACTTCATAGTAGGTGGGGTGGGCAAAGCTCAAGGAATGCAAAAAGCCTTTCCCACCCTTTTAATCCACGCATGGAAGGCCAAAGTGACTTCAGCATCCTGTTAGGTCACAAAGCTAAAAGATAATCCCTATTTGGAGAAACTTCTTATGCACATTCAAATAGAAAAAGGTGAACAAAATACCTTTCTCTCTCTAGGAGAGACTAAGTCACTCACCTGTGGTCACACACCAGGAATGAATGTTCCCCGCTTTTTGGGAAAGCCTGTCCAAGCCCTCATTGCCTCCCTCAATATCCCAAGCTTTCCCCAACTTACTGTTTAAGCCTGAACCGGGGAATACAACCAAAGAGGGGGAGGAATAAGCAACAAAAGCAGCAGAGAGCAGTGCTTGAAAAAGCTGCCACCCCTCCTGAACACACGACACACCAATAATTACACGGAGGGAAGGAAACAGACGTGTTCTCTGTGGCAAAGATAAAAACACACTCTCCCAAAATGCTGTGTAATCAGGGCAGTAATGACACAGGGAAACAGAAGGAGGGGAAGAGTGGTTACAGCCTCAACAAGGAGCTCCAGTCAGGCACAACAGATACAGCACCCAAAGGCTAAGTGAGAGCATCTCTGGATGAAGGCATTTGCCAAGCAGGCACAAAAATAAAGAACTGGAGAGATTATAGAGTTCCATCTGAGAAAAGGGACAGAGGGTGAGGGCTGCTCCCAAATCACCCAGGTTTTTTCTACATGGATGGCCCAAAGCCACACTCATGCCATGACACTGAACTCAAAATGCTTTGCCACAGGCCTTCACAAGGCCCTTCAAAGTTCACAGCTGCCGAGCAAAAAACAACAAACAAAAAAAAGAGATACAATCACACACTTATTTCTACATGTGCCCAGAAATATCCCAAGCTGGTGCATCCCACAGGGGCTTGCAATGCAGCCAGCTGTAATTCCAGGGCAGTTCATAGTCTCAATTTTGAGTCCTCCTTTAAAGGTCAGAGATATTTACTGTTGATACCAAAACAACATTAAGGTGCAACTCTCATTTCGAGCAACACTCAGGATCCTTCACCACTTCAAATTAGGGTAGTGCTGCATGACTGACTCTGACTTTTGAGATACTGAAATTCATGACAACTTGTACAGAGTCCTGCCAGAAATACTGACCATGTTTCTCTCCTTAAAACTTTCTCCTCAACAGAAACATTTATTTAAATTCAGGGCTGGCAGGAAACCAGAAGTTTCTCTGCTCTTCACAGTGCTGACAGGAGCTGTGTTGGTCTAAACAAGGGCTTATTCCCTGCACTCTCTCCAACAACCTGGCAGTCAGGAGGTTGCAGGGATGTTTCTATCCCATTTAAGAGGTGGAAGGGTGTCAACATGGAGATTCTTCCTGTAAGAGCAGACTAGGTTACAATGTCAACAGAAATGAGAAGGCAGCGTATCAAACTGGGATGGTGTGGAAGGAGAGAGGGGAAAAGGAATCACTATTGTCACATTCAGCACAAAGGCCACAGGAACACAGGTTGTGGACTGCGAGTGGGAAAATCATCACTGAGGGAAGCACAGAGACTGAAGAGACCAAGATTTACTCAAATGCAGCAGCTATTTGGCACAGCTATAGAAAAACTATCAAAATTAAGGCCCGCTAGGCTCAGCTTAAACAGTCAGGAGGTTTCTGTTCCTGCTGTTTTGGTGAAATAAACAGATTAAAAGGTCGGGAAGTTACTGCAATGAGCATATTGAAAACAGCTAATTGTAGGTTTTGCTTTGTGTAGTTACGAACACCAATGTTTACCACTTGCCAAAGTATTCCCATGCAAATATCACCACAGGATTTTGCAAATAACTCTGGCTGAGAGCTGAACCTGACTTTGGCTCCCATCCTCCTACCTGAGCACAGGAATACATCACTACCTTGTACAGTAATTTCCATGGAATAAACCACTTCTGAGGACTGAAACACCTGCCCAGGAGAATTTCCTTCTAAAGAAATGAAATTAAAATCACGATCAATGTACCTTCAACCCGAGAGACACACAAAGTGAGAACCAAAAGGAAAGGGAGCAGCAGGGTGGTGTCATGGCTAAATACTATTTGTTTATTGCCCTGGAGAGACCTTGGCTCCAGCCACCCCAGTGGTTCCACCAGCATCCACCAGGAACAGTTTACTGCCTCATTGCTAAACAATGACAGAAGCCACTGCATCCAGTTAGACTTTGCTCCCCATAAAGCCTCTTAAGGGACATGTGGTGCTGCGAGTCACTGAAGACAAGACACCCAACTTCCTTGATCAAAAAGCCTCATTAACTCCCCATCTCCCTCCTTGGAAAAGGACAATCCACCAATTAGAAGCAGTTCTGCAATCCTACGTAAAGCACTTATTGCAGGCTATTCATTATATCTGACAAGAGCTTCCCCATACAAAGAAAAAAAATTACATGAGGATTTCTTTTTGATTCAAAGCTCAGTCATCAATTAAGCTGCGAAGAGACAATTGCAGTGTCGCTCTGGAAAGCTCCCAGTATACAGGACTGCAGAGTAAGTCAGCATTTAATTCCACAGCAAGTATATTCCAGCTTTTAAAAGCTCTAACAGCCAGATCAGGAAGTCTGGGGGAAAAAATTAACCATGGGCCTTCTACATGGGGACAGAAGCAAGAAAGCAAAGCCAAATCAGGGCCACTTTGGTTCAGAGCACCTCAACTGAAGGATAACATCAGGCTTAGTATCACTGAAAATTCCAGAGGCTTAAATTCTGTCCTGACGCCACCATTGATTCCTTACTCCAAATTAATTCATCATTAGAGACAACCAGCTGCCATGAGACATCAAAAACTCCCTACAAGCTATAGGAGGTGGATGCTGCAGGACTGAATGCAATCTCATCATTCAAGAGGTTTTTCCTTCAGGAAGGAGAAGCTCAAGTTGCAAGATTAGTCATGCTTACAAAAGGACAGGGACAGCTCCACACACCCGGCTGAAAGGGAAAGCCCAGGCTACACAGGGAGAGGGCTCCGGGCTCTCCTAGACAGGAAAAAGCCTTGCCCTCAGCAAAAAGGAGAAAACAGGATTTTAACACCCCTTGGATATAGTTCAACCATTAATAATGTTTTTGCCTCTATCAAATATACCATTCAATCAACAGGGGTTTTTTTGCCTCATTTTTTCTTTCTATAGATATTTGTGTTTCACAGGCACCCCAAATCCCAGACAAATTACCATTGAGAATACTTTGTGTGTGTGTATATATATATCTATATATGAACTTTAAATTACCATTCAAAATGCTGTGTGAACATATATCTATCTGAAATGAAGGCTGCAATTTTGCAAGCTCCTTTGTCATCACATTTTCTATCAGCTCAGAAAAAGGAATTTCCTTTACCTGGAGTCAATTATTAAGGGGACTTTGTTCCAGGGGAAAGCAAGAGCGGGTTTTAGTCCGTCTCCTAACATTTGTTTTCTCTAATCATCCAAGTGTTTTCCAAGGCTTTACAGGGGAGGCACTACATTCATTTCCCAGCATTGCAGCCCGCTGGCTGCACTGGGAAGAAAGAGTACACAAGGACTTGAAAGAGATTCCAAGCTCCAACATCTAAAAGCCAACACTTCATACATCTGCACTGCTATTTCATCTGTCTCCCACTGCCTGTCTCCTGCCTCGCTCCCTCACCTCAAAGGAAAGGCAAATTAATTACTCCACAGCAAGGAGGGCTGATGTGTCAGAGCTCCTAATGATATTCAGGTACCTTCCACAGACAAGTCACCTCACAACCAAAGAGGGGTGGGGGAAGTAAAACACCCAATTAAGACCAGATGAAGGCACTTGTTCCCTCCTTTAAGTAGGTGTAGTTCACTTCCCAATTACCTAATGCATAATTACACCTAGAGGTGCTTGCTGTCACTCTGGAACTGTTCTGGCAGTACATATATTTTGGCAGCTCCATTTACACCGATGGGCTTAGATTTCCAGTTTTGGGATGTGTTTTTCCAAGTGCAGGGGATGATTGAGCCCACACACTCCCGTTTTAAGGCTAATTCTGCTGGGTTAAAGGCTTGCAGTTGGCAAGATCTTTCACCAGAGGAGGCAGAGTTTACATTGATTTAAAACTAGTGGGCCACTGCAATCAGTAATTCCTGCAACACCACCTCCCCTCAAGGAGGGCTGCCTGGGCCAGGAATACAAACACAGTCTTTAAACAAAGCAAGGCTTCAATCCGGCTGTCACCTGTGTGCTGGAGCACAGATAGCACCTCTAGCAACAACCCCAGCCAGGAACATTCCTGTCCTACAGCCCAAGCTGGTGCTTTCTGCAAGGCTGAACCTGGCAAAACACTTGCCAAGCACTGGAGACAGGTTAAAAAACAACAACCAAAAAAAAAAATGGGGTAAGCATCTATCAACTCAAGTCAATGACAAAGAAGACCAGCTCATCGCCGGCCTTGACTTCACCCTTTTGACAGCTCAAAAAAACTCCCAAACAGGATATTCAAGTAGGGCTGAGCAGCCAATCACAGGAAATTAATTTCATATTCTGCTAGAGGGAATGAGGCAGCTTCTTTCCAGCTGAGAGCATGTAATGATTTGGCACCAACTGGCTCCATCTCTGAAGCTATGACAGCAGCTGCACAGCCCCTTTTGGTAGGGTAAGTTGAGTTTTCCTTTGCCTCAAATCTATTGGCTCTCCAATTCCACCAACTGCCTGAAGAAATATAAGCTCCCAGGAGGATCTGAGGTCACTATGACATGACATTCTCTTCCATGCAAAGAATTTTGCAAAGCACCAACTCCAGCCATCAAGGACAGGGCAAGGCAAGCACAGCACAGCCCAGGCTGGACGGAACCTCCAGGACATCTGAAGTTGTTTTCCTCTTTTACTCCAGCTTTAACATGGAACATAACAGCTCAAAACGTCTCTAGCAGACTCTGGAAGGAAGAACATCTTTCCTTACCCAGGGATGGGACAAACGGATGGCGACCACAGGTTTTATCTCCCCAAAGCAGGATGAGTAAATTAAAAACCTAAAACACTCCCTTTTTTAACTGTCCAGTGAAGCTCAATTGAGTCTACTCATCTGCTTTTATAAAAATATTGTTCCACTGTAAGAAGGACCTTCTTTTTTTTAATAAATGCTGTTTAGAAGAGATTTATTGACAGGAATTATTTTTATTGTTAACAAGATGTGGCCAATGACAGTAATAGCTCATTATTCCACACATTGATATCATTTCCAGAGCAAATTCCAAGCAAAACTCTGCAACTAAATATTTTTTCTTTTCAAGATGGAGACTTAAATAAGGTTTCCTGTCCAAGATATTTAGAGATGCCATTATTTTTCCAAGCTGCCTCCAATGAGTAATTTGAGGGGGAGGTTGTTTTTGTTTTTAGAATCACAACCAGTTACGGCCTCTCTGTAAAGGAGAAAGAGAAATTCACAGCAAGAAGCTCTGGTGCCAATATTTCAAAAATAAGCAACTTGCATCATCTTAAAAGCATTTATATGGAAGCCCTCCCTCAGAAAGAGGCCTTTGATGATGCTGTGGTTTTGACAGCAAGATCCTTATATGGATTCAAACCACACAAAACATTTTCTACAGAGCGTGATTGTAACGCTGATCACCAAGAACATGCTGAATGAATGGAGGCCAGAACCAAAAGATTTGTGGAGGCCTTGGGGTTCCTAACTTCAAAGTTTCATACCAGGAATACCAGAGGACCTTGGCAGAGCTTTTGTTTTTATTTAGGCACACGCAGTTTTCCCAAGAACAAGTTCTCTGCCAAAAGAGCTCCCAGCCAGGGACGCTCCCAGTGCCCAGAGATCAGCAAGGAGTGACCAAGGCTGAGGGGCTTGTGCTGCTCTGCAGAAGCTGGACACCAACCCCCACATAAATGGGCTGCAGCACACATTTCCTGAGTGTTTATAATGGAAGCAAGATAGAGAAGTGACATTTCTAGGAAGCGCCATTAGTGTGAACAGGGTGTTACATCAGGTAACCAGGCTGCAGTGCCCTGACAGTGCGACAATGAAATCTTCATCTGCTAAAGCCACTCAGCACATTCAGCTGCACCCTAATCTTTCCTTTCCCCTTTCTCCTCTATCCATGACAGGCTTCCTATGCCTTTCCATGGCTGAGAACCACACATACACCACACAGAGCTAAGGAGAACAAACTTCTGGCAACAAACCCCAGAGAGCAGCCCCAATATTTCAGTTTCCCTGCAGCTTTGGGAGGAAAATGCAAACTGAAGATCTGGCATATTTATTGCACAGCAGTTGTGCTTCCCAAACCTCTAGGGAGAAAACTGGCTGGAAAACACCCGAAGTGCCTGTAGAGTTATGCTCTGTAGCTGCTTGTGCTTCCCAGGGAGTCCTCCTGATGGGAAATAGGACAGCATTCCCCTTGTTCCTGAGGGCTCAGAGCTCCCATGTCAGATGTGGGGTCATTCAAGGAGCCAGCACTGGGTGTCTGTAGAGCACACTGAGGGAAAAGAAAAGCTCAATCTGTGTTTAGACAGGCTCTGAACACAAGCTCCTTAAATGGTCAAAAATCAGGTAACAAAAAACTGTGTCCAGAACTGCTCTGGAGAACTTCTGGATTTCCATCAGATTTCTGTGCAACACTAAATGAAGCTGCACTGAACACCAGAGCAAGACTGCCATAATTAATTTCACTTGTCAACAGTTAGATGTGGACATACCCCATCTCACTGAAATGAGAAATGTAATTTACATTTCCTTTGTCACCTGTTAAATCAGAGACTATGCATTAAGCAGGACTGTGTCATTTTTGCCAAAAGTAACATCATTATTATAGCCACAGGGATTCGCAGAGGAAATCCATTCTCCACAGGATTTTTTTTTCTGTGAAAATGATGCTAAGCATTTAAAAATTAGCTATAATATATAGGTGTTTTGCATAAACTTCCCTGCCTGGATACCAAATTTGAATTAGAGAGCTCCTGCAGGGCTCAGTAGTAAAATCTGATAAATCTTTTCTGCCTATTAGAAGAATATTTGTATGCATGGCAACCTCATGCTGCAAAAGGCTTTGTCCCATCTCAAAAAAATGCCCAAAAACACCACTTGCTTCCCCCAAATCTGGAGACCACCACAGTTTAGGAGGTTTCTAGGAGCAGCAGAGGAAGGAGAGCAAGGAGTGGATCCACAAGGTAAACTCAACAGGCTCCTCCTGGCTGAAAGCATCCGCAATGTTCTTGGAGGTGTCAGGCTTTTTATTTACAGCTGCTGCAGGAAGGCTGGACAGGGACAACACAAGTACCAGAATTTCTGCCTCAGAAACACAGAGAGCACAGCAAAAGGCAAGAAATCAGTCAGGAGCCTGCTCTGTCAATAATCCAGGAGCAAAACTGAGGGATGGAAGTAGCTGTGCTTCAGGCACTGTGCAGCACTATCACGTCAGTACAACTTCCCTGTCTCTCAGACAACTCCATTACTCACAAGTCTGGATCCATCTGTTCCCATTAGAGTGTAAAATGCCTCAGTGTGACCCCTGCACAGCTCTTTATTGCCACACACATCTGTTCTTCCTCCAGACAGCCTTCCCGTCACCCCAGCACAGGAACACACTCCCACACCCCAGACCAGAGATCAAATACACGAAGCAAAAGAAGAAAAGCACTCTCCAGCTGGCAACAGTAGCATCACCATTTAGCCCACATGAATTTCTAGGAAAGCACATAAAGCAAAGAGTTCGAAATAGCTTTCAGTGTTTGAAATAGCTTTCTTACTTCCAAGGTGCTGCAAAGGAGAAGAAAACCAAAAAAAACCCAACTTCTCCCACGCAACTCTTCTGGCTACTGCAAAATCCTGCTGAGCCTGGGTTAGACTGCAGCCAGTGGGGAGCAGTGACAAGTCCTGCAGGGCTCCCAGGCCACCAGGACAGCCTGTGCTGTTCTTTGGGACACTTCTTGGAGCACTCAGCCTGACAGCTCCTCTCTCCAGCAGCTTGGTAACTCCCAGTAGTTACTGCCCTCAGACAGATCTCTGACCACTGCCAAAAGACTGGAGACCTCTGAAGAGGGAGTAAAAATCACGTCTGGGAAAGCACAGTTGTCAAAAGTACAGGGGGCAATAAGCAGGTAAATAATCCAGGCAGGAGCATCAGCTGGGCAGGTCAGACTCTGGTACAGCCTGGGCATTCATGGCACTGCTCCCTCTGATTCTCCATGGCTTTTTAAAGCTCTAAATACCATTCAGTCCCTAGATAGAATCATGGAATGGTTTGGTTTGGAAGAGACCTTAAAGCTCATCTCATTTCATACCCTGCCACAGGCAGGGACACCTTTCACTATCTCAGGGTGTTCCAAGCACCAGCCAACCTGGGCTGGGACACCTCCAGGGATGGGGCAACCATGACTTAATAATCCTGATAAATCACAAAGCTGCCAAACTCATATTCCACGTACAACCCTGTGTCCAGCGTCATCTGGCTTTGTAGTCATGAGCAAAAGGCTTGTTGGACTCACACACTTCACTGGTGCCAATCTGCAAATTAAACTTTTTACAAAGAGTTCAGGATAGCCCTGGCCAAGCCACAACCCTCACCCAAACCAGAACGTTTCTGCAAGCAGAATTTACCCCAGAGATTATGGCAATAGCAGGGGGGGAAAAAATGAACAGCAGCATTGAAAACCAGAAAACATGGTCATGTTTTAATAAAATTGCACCAAAACTCTCACCCATCACATGAGGAAAGTACATTTGGATCCTGTCTTGTATTTCAGGAACCCCTCCGTTGCAGCTTTGGTAGAACCTGCAACGAAAGCTGGAAACCAAAGCTGATGAAAAAGCTTCTCTCAAATCATCCATAGCTACAATCCCTGACTATCTGTTCAAAGTACACAAGGGGAAGGAAGCACCAGGAGATAACAGCAACCTGAAAAAAACCAAACCAACCCACACAAGTCTGAACAGCCTCACGCTATTTACAGGCATACAAATCTCTCTACACATTGATAAAAGCCCCTGATTTTGGTAAATTTGCAAGAGCTCAGGGCTGTAGGGGGCTAAGGCAGAACACATCTTGCCTGCCCTTCCCACCCCAGCCCCAAATAGAGGCCCAGGTTCACCTGTGATCACTGCCATTATACAGACTTGAATTACAGATGCCTAATCCTGATTTTCATTTAAAAACTAAGAAATCCCCTTCTATTACACTTACATTTATACACGTTTCCAGAGGCAGAAAAAAAAATCCAGACAATGCCTTGCAGGTATAAACATCCTGCCCAGGATCAGCAAGATCTACAGACCTCAAAATCCCAAGGAATAACTGACTGGTGCAGCCCTAACAAGTGCACAACCACAAGTATTTGCCACCACCTTCCTCCCTAGGTTCACCTGTAAACAAATTGGGTGTTGAAATGAAAGTATGGAGCAGGTGAGCTTGGTTCCATCAGATTTGTAACAGGTATTTGGAACCTGTTCTCCAGAGCATGCTGCCAGGTTTATGCGTACATTTAACATTAAAATTGTGTGGTTTTTCAGGGGAGAAACACAGTTCAATGCCAAACTGATTCTTAGCTTATGAAGATATGGATAAAGTTCCCTCAAGTTCAGCCCTTGGAGGAAATGAACTAAGTGCACTTATGCAAAAACCACTCCATCTGCTTCCTGGTAAAACATGTCCCTCTCCAGAGATCAGCATCCGAACTGTGTTTATCTCCTGAAAAATCACACAAGTTTTGCTTCCCTTTTGAACAGGTCTGATCCAGTCTGTGCTGAGGGTTTTAGTGGGGTTTTTTCCCTCCCTGCTATGTGTCTGTCAAACCGAGCAAGGTGCTCACTTTGACCTGAATAAAGCAAAACTGAATCACAGTTGAAAAAGGCAACATTCCTTATCTGCACTGAAACACCTCAGTGAGGAAAGGTAACAGGAAAGAAAGAAAACCTCCTGTGTTTGTAAACCGTGCATTATCCATTTGAAACACAAACATTGTGTTACTTGTGCCAAAACAGACTAAGGGAGAAGAAAAGCACTGTGCACCTGTAATGTCAAACCTCAGTCCAACACTAGGACAGCACCTGCAGTTGGGTACCAAGAACACTTAATTTAATCTAACTCATGTGTTCATATTCCCACCTACTGCCAAAATCTACCACAAAAGCAAGGTAGAGAACAGGTGAGTCTCTAAACCATAGTGGGTTTTTTTGGTTTTGGCCTTTTAAAAACCATTCAGAACAAGTTCACTGAACAGCACTTGTCCCAGATACTTGACCTGCTACAGAATATCAGCCAAGTCCCCTCTCAATCAAGGCAGCCCACAAACCTAGGAATAAATCCAGTTTAGACAGGGCAAAATAATTATGTCCATCAGATACCTGAGAGTATTTTTTGCAGTATGAGACAGGAACAGACAAGTCAGAAGAGACAGACCTCCACCTAAAAGGCTTCTTCATGAATCCCACCCCTAACACTTGAACTGGTTAGAGAGGAGAGGCCAGAGGTTCACACTGAAGGCTCTGTGTTTCCACAGGCTGAAGTGAGTGCACAAATGGTTTTCTGCTCAGCCACAAGGGTACAGAACCAAACAAGAGACTCACAGTTATCCAAAATGTACATCTGGTACATAAATACAGGCCCAACCTACCATTTCAGGCTATCAACAAAAACATTGCCACACTCCCTGAACAAGCCAAGTCAGGGATGTCCCAGCAGTTCAGGAGGGTGCAGGTAGGATTAATTGTCATAGTACTCAAAGGCTCTACAAACAGCAGACAAATACTCATCCAATAATGCCATGAATGTAAATCCATCCTCCTGCACCAGTCCTCCCCACTCTTGCTGTTTATAGCCTCCAGCAGAAGTGATGAAGCTATAAAAGAACTCCCTCATTACCACCTGCTCAGCCCTCAGTAAACCAAGTATCTTCAAAAGAGGAAAAGACAAATCCACCCCAAGAATGTACATCTTGCCAAACTGGCTCTGGCTGACGTGTGAGATATTCCAACAAAACAGTCTCACCACAGAGAATGAGACTGTGCCTGGGCTAAAGGCAGAGGGTGGAAAGCAGAGTCAGTCCCAAACCTGGAAAGCTGAATTTATTTGCCATTACATTATTTTTCATTGGAAAAAAAAAATGCAGACATTTAATTTGTTCTCATCTATCAGGTCAAACATGAGGAAAGTGAATAGCTTCATAGGTAAAACCCAGGGTGCTGTAAACCCAAGATATTTTTCTGCCCAGCAAACACTCCTAGCTGGGAAAAACTCCCAATTGCTTTCTCCTACTGGGCTGCCTGAATTGAAAAAACAAATGTGGTGTTTTGACAGTCCTTCAGAGGAGCAGACCATCAGCTCCTTTCAGTGTTCAGGAGCTTAACAGCCATCTAAGGCACTGTTACAGCCTGAAGAGGGACAATTATGATGATAATTCCCCCGAATCTGTCTAAATGCCTACAAAAGGAACACTTCAAATAAAAACTTTCACTTGGGCAAACATCCAGCCAGCTCCCCAGCAAGACAGAGCTCTAAAAAACAATCCCATGATGAACGTGAGTTATGAGACTTACAAGTTTTCCTGTACACTTAAAATCCTTCATGCAAAAAGCCAGAGGCCTATGATGAAATGAACTGGTCTCCATATCGACCTCATTCAGAAATGCCACAACAATTTCCCATATCAGCAGATAATGAAAAACCTATAAACTCCTATCTCAACCATAATAATTCATACTGCCTTTTCTATTACTACTCAAAAATTTATCAGTTATTGCTAACCTTAACAAATGCAGATTAATGTTGCTTCTTGAACAAATCCCAGCTATTCTCTCCCAAATTATTTTTCAGTCATGCTTCCCAAATAACAGGATACATCCAGTGTAGTCAAAACTCTTTTGGACTTGGGTGCAATTTTTCAAGTTATTCTCTGACCACATTCCCATTTTTTTGATGGAACTTTAAGAACAGGTATTTCCTTTTTGCCTTTTACATGTTACATAAAGTGCCTTGCCATAAACAGACACTGAAACTTGAATCAATGATGACATTCAACACCTCTTAACACATTTCCAAGAGCTGAAGTCTTTACTACCCAAAACTTCCAGGTCTTTATTTTCATGCTGGTAGACAAAAGGGTGAAGATCAGGATGATAAAATAGAGAAGAGAGGAACAAGAAGATGCCAGCAGAGAAGTAACGTGGCAGGGGTGGGAGAGAAGCAGTGAAGAACCTCATTAGTCAGGCAGGAGTTTAATTAAAGTGTGGAACAAACAGCATTGCCCAACTCCAAAACAGAATCACTTGAGACTAGAAGTACCCAGCCCCAGAACTCAGGTTCAAGACAAATGAAGCCTTCAAGACAAAGCCTTAAGCAACCTGATGTAGTATTGAAGCCAGCCATGCTCCAAAAAGGTGGGAGCTGCGAAGCTGCAAGGACTCACTCCAACAAAAAACCACCCAGTCATTCCCAATAACTGATCAGGTTTACTGCTGATTAATAGTCATAAGGAAAACTTGCAAAATTTGACCTTCTTCCAGCTTGAACACTGACTAAGTCATGATAAGGATAAATCAAAATATCTTCACTTCCTTCATGATGATCTAATTCTCCAATCTAAAAGTTCCCAATGTACAAACCCACAAGGGTGAATTCAGATACCAGCATATTGCCAATCAAATCACCACCACCCAGCTCTGAACAGGACTTTTAACCTACCAGGTGTGATTAATTAACCATTTCTTTGCCCATCAGAAGATGAGCCCCAGATGAAAGTCATAATTAGACAAAATTTCAGCTAAGAAGTTGCCCGTGGTAACTTTTCAAACCACAATACCACCCACTGGTACTTGGATTTATCCCAGCGCCTTCTAAACTTTTAAATCATCTGTCTGTGAATTCCATTTGAGTTTTCATTCCCCCTAACTCTGACATAGTCACACTCAGGCAGTAAACCCTGCACTTCTGCTGGCATTACTTAGAAACTTCCAAGAAATCCACACCTATTTATCTTGCAAAGAACTTGGTTTTACCAATATTAGTGTTGCTGAAACAGGCAGTTTTGCTACTACTGCCAACAACAGGGAGGGCTCCTCAGCAGTTCTTGTTCAGGTGATTAAATCTGTATGTAAATCCATTAATGTTTCTATACAAAATTAAAATCCAGTGAAAGACAAGCTCATAGAGGACCTGGATTTTCTAACTTTTGCCAATAAATATTCCTGCTGCAGCAGCCATACTCCTGGCTGGTAATAGTTCAAAGGTCCCACTCAGACTGGCACTGAAAAAAACGAGATACATGTAACTTCAGGTTTAGACGACTTGAATTTTGTCAGGAGAAAAGCAACTTGACATTTTTAAGAAAGCCTTACCCAAAACATCTGCTAGTGACAATTATTTAGATTTCTGTCTCTAGGAAAAGCCAGATAATCCTGCTCACATGATTTCCTTGAAAAGGTGACAGCAGAATTTTAATATTGGCCTGTTAGCTTGGAAAACAAGAATAAAACTGACTTGTAAACAAAAAGGAAGAATTTTTATCACCATATCCAGCACCCTCTCACACACAATCCAAGCAGCAGACAAATATTTGTGTGCCTTCACCTTTATTTACTTTTTCCAACCACTTGCATGGTTAAAAAAACATTTTTTTTGTCCCTTGCTCTACCCATATAAAAGGCTCATTGTGATCTAAGTACACACAACCAAGACACCAAGCTGGTTGTGAAGCTTCCCAATGTTTTCTCCTGAATTGAGACATTTTTCATGGAGTTACTACTAAAGCATAAATAAGGATAAGAGGCACCAAAAGCATCCCTGACATAGTTTTCAGCTCTGTTAGGGGAAAGGCTGGAGGAGAAAACAAGGTTTGTAAGGCAAAAACCTCGCTTTGCCCAGGTCCATCCTGGAGGGAAATGCTCCATTTTCTCTCTACAGAAAGTTTGCCTCCCCTAGCTGCTGAGCATTCATAACACACATCCCAAGCTCTGGCCCAATATGTGAAGATGGGAAGACCTGAAATGCCAGATAATTACAACACAACACATTAAGTAATTTGGAAGTCTTAACTCCAGCAGAGGCCCAAAACCCTGCAGGCAGAAATAACAGGTATAACTCACCACACATTCCATGCTGAGGAAAAGGGAGAACTGAGGGAGCACCAGGAGAGAAAGGGATGCTCTCCCAGCCTTTTTGTTCTGCTCATTGCTCTCACCTGGGCCCCTGTGCAGCTGCTCCTCATTAGGTTGCTCCCCACAAAAAAAAAAAAACACTTTTTTTGTGTCCCCTCATTGTGTTCCCCCCTGTTAATTATTTATAAAACCAATTCCCTTGATACAGGCTGGGAGAGCTGGGGCTGGTCAGCCTGGGGAAGAAAAAGCTCCAGGCAAACCTGGAGCTCCTTCCAGTGCCTTAAAAAGGGGTTATAAAAAAGAAGTAGAGTGACTTACTGCAAGTGCATAGAGTAACAAGGCAAGGGGGAATGGCTTCAAACTGACAGAGGAGAGATTTCGATGGAATATTGGGAAGGAATTGCTCCCTGGGAGGATGGAGAGGCCCAGAGAAGCTGTGGCTGCCCCTGGATCCCTGGCAGTGTCCAAGGCCAGGCTGGATGGGGCTTGGAACAACTTGTCTCATGGAAGGTGTCCCTGCCCATAGTTGGGAATGGAATGGGATGGGTTTGAAGGTCCCTTCCCATCCAGCCCGTTCTGGGATTCTGGGATATATTAGCAGGGCTGTTAATTGGTTTAATCACTAACATTTGTGGATTTTACTTTAAAACATCAGAACTTGGTAAATAAATGCTGACTACCAGACAGTGCATGAGGAAAATGCCCAGTGAAACACTGCAGTGGTAGAAGAGGCACACAACACTGGAAGAGACAAACTCCCCTCCTTGGAGGTGCTGGAAAAGAGGGACAGCTTCCCCAGCCAGCGAGCAGCTCTGCCCTTCAAAAGCTCCCTGCTCCTTCCTCAAGCACACACAAATTGCCTCCTTTTCTGCACCCCAGCCTCACTCCCTTGCATATAAATCAAGCTCCAACCCTGGTGCTCCAAAGCACAGCCCCAAGTGTAGATTTGACACCACAGAGACACTTCCTAAAGCTCAGGAATGCAACAGTACATTGGAATAGGTCGTTATTATTTATTGCCTCACTGCAGAAGTAGAATTTTTATGGCTGGTATTATCAGCTGAAGAAAAACTACTCTGAAAACACAGATGTATATTAAGTGTTATCTATCTATACAGGGTAAATGTAACACTAACTACATTTTTTTTTTTCATTTAGTGGCATTAAATCACAATCTATTCCTACTTATCCCCCAGGAAGCCACATAAGCTGCATTAAGACACCCTGTTCCCAACCAGCCCAATGTCCATCTGTTTGCTGGATCCCAGAGTCAGGGATGCTCACCAGCCAAACTTCCTTCTTCCCAGCTTACACTTGCAACAGGAACTACTCTGCAATCCCAAAGAGAGTTTCCAAGTGGGAATAAATAGCAAGTTTAATGTCAGAGGCCAAAAGTCCTTTGAGAGGTCCAAGCAGCCCTTTTCTTTGGAAGGGACTCACAGTCACCACTTGAAGGGCAGTAGTTCTTAGAAACTAAATATTTACTCACAGAAAACCTGAGAGAATCCCCACAGCCACCTCAGCCTTCCCTGAAAAGCTCTTCTGCATCCAGACAAGGAAGGATTCATCCAGGCAAATCATCTGCTTGCACAGGAACTGCAAAAATTCCTTCCTCTGAGGCCTCTCTGCCAGCAGCGACTACGGAGCTACCCGGGGGCCACCCTGCAGCTCCTGCCTCCCAATCCATGCTGATTGCTCCTAAAGAACATCCAGCTGCTCCCTTCTGCACGCCTTTACTGACATGAAAACACCAGTTTTTGCCATCCTCCAACCCAAACATCAACTTTTCCCACAGCAAACAGCTGTAAATCAGAGCATCCTACAGCTGCAACCACAGAATTGGTGAGGCTGTGTACAGCTCAGTGTTTTCAGTTCCATGACGGGCACCTGGAAAACCAGCTCTTTGCCAAAAAACACATTCGAGGAAACCAAGAGAGGGCAAAAAAATTCATGGTGGCCCTAAAACTCAAACAATACAAGTCATTTTCCACTGGCTCGACTGTGAAATAATCAGCAAAACATAAAGCAACTCTGAATTTAGAAAAACTACAAGAAAGCCAGAAATATTTTGATGCCGAAGCTCTGCTCAGTTCCCTGCCTGGGATTTGTTAGCAGTATCCATTTAAATCTGCTCTCTGCCAGATTACTGTCTCACTGACAGTAATTCCAGATTACTTTGCTGAACTAGGATAATCTTAACACAAGCACAATAAAGAGAAGATGTTTGTCTGGAAATCAGTTATCTTCAAAGCTGTCTTTTAAAAATCAGTTTCAGCCTATTCTGAGTGAAAACTGCCCCCAGAAGTTTGAGGTTCCCCCAAAACCTCTCAGTGGGAGTCTAGGAATTAAGAGTGGAAGCAACAATTTGGTCCTAAAATTATCATCAGCCAAAGGTCTGAAGGAGATGATTCAACCAGCTATGCTCCAAAACATGGTTGTTTACTTTTTGCTATTTCACTTGCATTTTCTTACAACTTTTTGCTAACTTTTGATCAAAAATTTCATTTGTAGAAATGTAAAACCGTGCAGAGAGGGATTAAAGGCTTGTGCTGGATGAAGAGGACATTTTACACCTCTACACATTCTGCCTGGGTTTGTGCCTTAGAAACTAAACTTGGTGGAAGACAGAAGAAAAGGGAGAGCAAAGGGAGAAAGTTTTTCACCACTGGAGGCTCTGGAGTGCTCAATCAGCCCATTATATAAAGTTAATCTTGCCAGCTACTAGTACTTAGCCCTACTAAGAAAAAAAGAAACAAGCGGCTTCAGCAGCAAAGTGGAACACATTTTATTCAACTTTATTATTCTAAATCCTACCTGAATATTACCTAAAAGCTTTTCTATAAAGGAAATACTTTATGAACACCAGCTCAACAAAAAGCAGATGATTTGCACTCTCACAGGAGGGCATCCTGAAGGCCAACATTTCCATCTCCTCTGCCCTGGACAAGAGGGTTAATATACTGTGTTCAACCTCTCAGCTTCATAGCTCCCCACTAATTACTGTGGAGAGGGAAAGAAAATTAATAGCTGGTCAGAGCTGTGGGCAGAAGTGAAGCAGGTGTCTAGTCAGAGCCTGGTTATTCTCCTCTCAGATTATCTACCTGGAAAAGCCACATCACAAAGCTGCAAACACCAATTACAACTGTTAAAAGTTAAGTCTTTTTATTAAGGCTATGCTCCTTCAGTCTCTTGAGAAAAAGTGCAATTAATATCCCCAAAATGACTTGGTAGTCTTGTTCTGACTGCAAGGATGATGGGGGAAAAAACCCTATTTCAAGATAAAAGCCTTGGCACAGGAAAAAAATATGTTTATCATTATGTGTATGCTATTAAACGAAGAGGGGAAAGCAACCTTGCAGCAACAGCCTTCGAAAGACCAAGGGATGAGCAAGAACAGCATCTTGGCACCAAAATCCCCAGAATACAAATCAGGAATACAGGAGAAGTCACTGAAGTGCTTTCACGTGCCTTCAAATTCCTGTACTTATTACAGTAATAGTGATAGATGGCCAACAGATACGAACAGATGACAACAGCTCAAGTGCCTCCTATTTTTCATCTCCTTTCTTTCCACCCCCACTATTTTTGATTGTCTGCCTGTAACTGTCCTTTCCTTGATTTTGGGAAATAACCACCTTCCCCGTGAGTCAGCCACAGATCAGCAAGTTACTGAGTTGACTTTGAATTTCACACAACTTGAACTTCATTAACTGATTTCAGAAACATGAAGTTATTACACTTGCAATGTCCTTTCAACTTGGGTGATGCTCTTCAGATGTTCAAGGAAATAGGCAGATATTTTTCACAGCAGGAGCTAGAAGGGTTTTGCACTCCGGTAATGTGCAATAAATCAGAATTTCTCTACCAAGAAGTTGCATGGATTTCTCTCATGTTTATGTACGAGCTCTTTCATGCATCACAAACAGCTTAGAGCAGAAGTTGAGGGACTCAGCAAAACACCAGAGCAGCAGAAGATACAGTAACAGAAGCAACAACAACAACAAAAAAGTCTTTTCTTCTATTTTGCCTGTTGTATTTCTTCAGAAACTAGACTGAGGTAGATCTGGCCATGGGAAAAGCCTCACATAATTCAGTGATCACCAGGACTGAAAATTATTATTAAGGTTCAAGCAGCACAGATATGAAATCAGAGCTGGAGAACTGCAGCTATAAACACAACCCATAAAATTCAAGTTTAATCACTCAGGATTAAATAAGTTTCATGCATATTACTGCCAGTGGTCAGCCAAGCTGCTTTCTATCAGCTCGGTTATTTACAGCTATTAAATAACTATATTAAAGTGTTCCAGAGAATGCTTTTTCCAAGGCAAATCATGGCCAAAATAATAAACATTTTAAACTACTCTGTGCTCACAAATGGCAAAAAAAGGGAAATGCACTTGAGAACTAAATTAGCCTAACCTAAAAACAACTCATGGGATGCTAGCTGGTATTATAAAAACAGAAAGCATGACAATAGAAGGCTGAAAGCTTTACTATTACTTTTTTATCAGTTTTCTTTAGAAAAGCTTGGAGGAGGCAGAGTAACGGAGCTGGAGCACATCAAAAGAAATGAACAGAAAATGGTAAGAGAGGGGGTTTTAGGGGGTGTTCAGTGGAAAGGAGGTAAGAGATGACTTAACTTTTTAGCCAAGGAAATTGAAAAAACATGGGCTTGACACCTGACCAGTGGGGTTCTTCACGTCCTCTGTGGGATGGCAGGGCTAGGGCAGGAATTCAGCTTTCTGCAGGCCATGCATTTCCACATTCCCAAGGCTGTGAGGAAGCTTGGAAGTGTTTATGAGTCAGAATCCTGCCTGGAGCAGCGTCAGCTCCTGAAGGAGGCAAAGCAGAGCTCCTGCAGTGCCACCAAACCTGTGCACCAGCCACTGCGGCTACACAGGGAATGGCAGTGGAAATCCACACAAATTATGTAAATACTGCCCCGAAAACTGCTGTGGTACTTTGACATTGTAATTCCAAGAACAAACAGCCCTCTCTGGTGCACTCTATTATATAAAGTGTCAGGCTAATCATAGCAGTTCAGCTTTATGAGTGTTGCCAAATGTCCTAAACGGAACTAAAAACGGGAGTTACAGTGTTGAGGATGAGTCAGTATCACACCTATCCCTCCACAGAAGGACAAATGAAGAAGTTAATTACATCAGACTGACCACAACAACAAACAATTCCTCAGGAGCACAGAGTGCTTGCTTTAAATCCCAAAGGCCACACTGCTCTAGGCTTAGGTATTCCAGTTTGAAATTGGAATAATGCAGGTGACAACCTCAAGGAGTATGATTGGATCAAACTGGAGTCTGATTATTGTTCCAGAAAAGCCCAAATCCCTCATCTGAGCCACCAAGAGCAGGTTTTTACTTCCATGAAGAAGTAGGTCATGAAAGCAGCAGCTCCAGCAAACTCCCTGCCCCAGATCCAGAGCCCTGTGTGCTCCACACAAACTGGAGCTGTGTGTTACCAGAGTGCTGGGAGTGGGAGAGGGGAGGGCATCCTGCAGAGGATGCAATGTGTGTGCCACTGACTGCAAATGGAAAAAAACACAGCTCAGCACAAGCAAAGGAGCTGCTGTGCAGAGAAAAACTGAATGGTGTGTAGGGACAGTCACCAGAAACAACCCACCTTCGGGGAAAGATGAAAGAAAAAACAACATCTGTTAAAAATGTTATTTACAAAACAGTTCAATTCACAAGTGCCTGCATAGTATCAATGCTCTCCTCAAAAACCTGACTTCCTTGCCAACTCAACCGTATCTGTGTGGTGTCATATCCTGCCCTGCTCAATCTAGCTCAATAATGAGGTACTTTGTGAGACTGTTCATTTAAAATTACCCTCTCAGGCACTAAATGCCAAAAGGAAATATGGAAATGGTCACTCCCACACACACGGGTGAGTGGCTGATTCAAAACCCTGATTTGTTTTCCATGAGAACGTGTGTGAATCTGAGTCACGGTCTTCGTCTTTGGACAATATTATCCTTAAAATAAAATTCATCTTAGCACTCTCTTCAACTTGGTCAGAGAAATCCGTGGCTTTTTGGCTTCAGACCAAAGCTCTGTTTTGGACCATCAGCTTCTCGTTACTTAGCAATCAGACTCGAGTCACCCAGCCAAGCAACGAGGAACGGATGTCTCAGCACCTGCAGTGGTTTCTCTCCCTTCAAACACCACGGTTTCCAGGCTCAAAAACAACAACAGTCCTCCTGAGTGATGCAGGTCACTGACCACAGCCTGGACAGAAGCCAAGCTCAGTCCATGAAACACAAGGACAGCTCATCTTGAGCTTCTCATCTTGAAGGGAAAAATTTTTCATATATTCCCTTAATTCAAAAGGGAGTATCTGGAGCTGGTTTCATTACTGGTAATATACACTGCTCATGAAACAACTCTTCTCTCTTAACAGAGACATTGGATTTGGTTCCCCTGAATCCCTTACACCCAAATCCAAGGGAAGGATCCCACTCTCCACTTAAATACAACACCCCCAAACTCAGAAGAAACCACACGGCGCTGCACGAGTGCAATTATCCAATCCACTCAATATTTAGACAATGAAATTTCTGCTGTCACTGCCTCAGGAACACGTCCCCGGATAGCAGGAATAGCCTTGCAGCAAGCAGGAGGCTCCCATGGGAGCATCACAAACATGCCAGGCTCCACCACCCGACCAAACCTTCAACTCCGCCTTTCCCCCTCTGCAGGGAGCCAAGAGGATTTCCCAAGTCACACAATAAATCAGGGCATTTTCATTCCAAATAAGGAATCACATTTTTCTCCCCCTGGGAAATCTCTGCAGTTCTCCAGTTCACTGTTATTTCGGGGAGAAAATAACTTTTGCTGCCAGCTTGCTTTCCCATCTCCCCCTCACCCCAGGAATCTTTGTGAAGTTTCCAATTAATTTAAATGACTAATTAAAGGTTGCTGCTGCACTGCATATTCACGGCGTGTGAGTTTTGTCTAGAAGCAGAAAATGTGAGCAGGACGAGGGATATCAAATTATTCTCAGAGGAAAGCGTGAATAATGACAGAACAGTATTCATGCAGGAAAATTTGTATAGAAAAACCACCATCCAGACCCCAGATACTTCTTTTTAACACACAAGTTGAAGAAAAAAAATCCCACATCACTCCTGTGCTATCCTGGGCAGCTCATTTTCTCTTAATATCTTCATTTGTCAGAGTAGTACTTAAAATTGTCATTTTAGGAGTTGCTTTGCCAGGCAGAAAACTCACTCTCACTTAAAGTCCAAATATGTAAGAAAAATGACGAGGCTAAATTATGAGGATGTATTTTTAAAGAATGGTTGAAGTGCAATGAATAACTATTTCCTCTTACAATAATCTGTCACAACCAATTTCCTTCCTACTCTGATTCCATCTCACAATCTGCACTCTGGCCAGCAAACATCCTTCTGCTGTTCCTTCTACAGCTTAGAATTCAGCTGTGAATTCAAAAGAGCTCAGCATCATCAGGACTCAGTTGGGGCAGAAGAAAACAAGGGTTTGAGACAAGACTGACAGAGCACAAGACTGACAATCACCCACAGCTGGTTTTTATGCTGGCTGCTCTCTTGTAGATCCTTCACAGGTTACATATCTGAGCGAAATTTGAGTTTTAATTATTCCAACAGAGATTGAGAGTTTCCACACTGCATGGCAGCCCGTTCCTCCTGGGGAAGCTAACAAAAGCAAATTGCTGAAATGAGTTCTGTATTTCCTAATTCCTTGAGAGCTGCCAAGAATGCAGAACAAGATAGTGGACATGCTCTGTGTTTTACATGAGACAAAAGCCATACCCCACAGGCTCGTCCTGCTGGAAACTAATTCCACATCACACTCAAGTGCCACATATTTTCATCTTCATTAAGATAACATCTCATTTTGATGACCAGTTGAGACCTCAGTAACAGGGAGAAAACCCTTTGCCAAATCTTTAAGAGCAGAAGCACAAGTCGTTTCATTTTCAGCATGAAATACTCAAGGACAAAATAGCCCTTAAAGCCCGACTGCTGTAGTTTGCATTAGGAAAGTGAAAACATGATGAAATCCCCATCAGGAATGCCACAGGTGGTCTCTCACCTCAAGAGCACTTCAGAAATAAGAAGAATTCCCCCATGGTGAGCACAGAGAACACAGTTGCATCTAGTTCCAACAGATTTCAAATTTTTCTAGTACAGTTCCTCATCCTACAAGAAGCCACAGAAGCAGAAAGCAGCAGTTGGGATTTTAGGAAGAGTGGCTGACCACCAACTGACACTACAATAAATGAATAATTATTTTTTTAAAAAAAAAAGCCACTCAAATCTAAAACAATTTCTATATTTCCACAGACTTACAATCAGAAGAATAATTTAAATTGCATAATTGAGTCAGCTCAATGCTATTTTATAGAATGGCAAACTGGTGACTCATAGCACAAATCAGAAAATGAAGTCATAAAAGTTATGTTGCACCCTCCAGATTGGGTGAGGCCTAACCTCACAGAGAGTTTTCTCTTTAAGATGAGTCTTGAAACAGCTTTAGAAAAAAAATAACATTCTTCTTCTCTTTTCAAGACTTGGCTCTGATCAGGAGAGCTATACCCCTCCTGTCTGGGTACAGCTGAGAAAACCTCCCCTTGCAGAAAAAGAACTGCCCTCAAATTTTTGTATTCGTGACTGCATCAACTTGATCATGACTGAAGTTTCCTTTCCCATCATGGAATCTAGATTCAAAGTCTTTATTATTCCCATGGGATAAATAATAAACAGTAATATCATGAAATAACTGTCAAAAAACCTCAAACCAACATCTACTCCTCGTTGTATTGAGCTCCTCTTTCACACAGAGTGAAAAAGTTTGTTCTCTGAATTTAGCCACTTTCATACATCCAAATATATTTGCTGGTCATCCCATTTTGCTCATGGGGAAAAAAAAAAAGCACAAATTTTTAATCATCCCTTGGAAAATCACAATCAGCAGAATGCCAGGTCAGGAAAACAGCAGTACAGTTAATTAAAGAAGCCTGCCAGCTTCCACCCTCAGCAAAAACACTTCCCACAGTCTTCCAAGTCTCCCCATCCCTGCAGCCACTCGCTGCCACTGCCTGAGCTCTGTGAGTGCCAAGCTTCACCTGACAATTTCCTTCAAGAGCCGGGCAACAATAGGGCAATAAAAAAAAAAACCAGTTTTTGTGACAGCAAGGGCTTGAGGTGATCCTGCAGAAAATTATGACCACACTACTGAGCTACAGCTTCTCTGGAAATCAATGCTGCATAGGAAAATAAAACCACTAAATACACATTGTATCTGTGCTGAATAAAGGACAGCCCCAGCTGGATGTCCCCTGCATCCTCCTCTTGAAGTTTATCCCACCTTTCCTTGGCACAGAGCAGGATCTTTGCAGGATGCACTCTCCACTACATCCTCAAACCTGGGCCACCTATAAAATCCTACCTGGCTTGGAAGATGGATCAACACAGGTAACCCTGGTCCTCATGGGGAGCAGAAAGAAAAACCTGGTTGGCCAATACCTACTCAAAATCTGGGTTCAGCTTTTCCTTCTCAGGCTCAGAGGAAGGCACTAGGAGTCAATATTCCTGATTTGCCCACAACTGCCAGGAGGAACAAGCACAGGAATGCCACACACAGCCAAGCCCTTGGTTTTCTGTAGGTATTTCTGCACCAGCTGACTACATTCCAACCCAACATAACTCAAACCCTGGCTAGAGGCACCAGGAAATGCAGTAACAGGAGCCTCTAACCTCTGCAAGAAGAAAGCCACGAGGATTAGGCATTCAACACACAAAAGCTGAGTGTTTTATTTAAGTATTTTGTCTACCACCACATAATTGAAAACCATTTATAGCTTGCTTCCTGGTGAAGCTTTTTCAGGCCTGCTACACCTCAGGCCTTAGGAAGCTGACCCTCAACTTCCACAGCACCTGGAACAACCAGAAGACAAGGAAAGCCTTGCCTTGCCCCATTAGGAAGCTTCCTCTGAGGAACAGCCCCAGTTTAATGCTCTCCCCATGCTCCTCAGAGCTGTCCAGCAGGATGTGTGGCCTCCCACCCATTCCCCCTCACATCACACGCCCCCAGCCCACCCCAGCGCTTTCTCTGCTGCAAACACATTTGGGAACTCTCCCCTCTGCTCCTCCACAAGGCTTCCTCCACTGGGAAGAAACTGGGAGAGCAGAAAGAGATGCAGCCGCTGATACTTCTGCTCCAAGTCCATTTATTCAGCTCTGTCACATTCTTTCAACGCTGTGGACGCCCAAGCTCCACCTCCTCCATGGTTAGGCCTCCTCACCCTGCCCAGCCAGCCTGAAACACACACCACCACCAGGCTCAGAGGGGAAATCCACAAATATCAGCTAAAACTTCCTTTTTCTTGCTTATCCCTACTCCAAGATCAAGGAACGAACTTCTCACCGAGGTTTCTTGCAACCCCCTCCCCAGATCTCTCACCCCTTGTGATCCCGTTCGGGACAGAACGCAAAGACTCGTGGTCTTCTCCCTAAGGGATTGTTCCTGTGGGAACAGCTCCATGCTGAGCCCACTGAGCTTTCCCAAACCCTCAGGTTTCAGAACTCTCAGGCAAGCTGTGAATGCCTCATTCAAGCCCTGAGTCTCCCAGGATTACTGTATTCCCAACCGTACCTTCATAATCCAAGTATTTGTTCACAAGTAGAGACCTCCTCATCCTCTCTCCCATTTGGCGTTATCAAAACCTCCTCCTTTGCACTCCACCCATCTGGAAGAGTTTTTTATTTGTTTTACAGCTCTGTCCCCTCACACCAATCTGGTCTACCAGTGCAGTTTCTTCCAGCATTATTTATATTGCTTTTGAAAGAACTCATCCATAAGACCATTTAGCATTTCCACCCTGTTTCAAAGAAAGGCTGTTTAATTTATCACCTGCGCTAGAAACCAGCCACCCTGAGAAGTATCCAAGTAGAATGGATGGTACTAAAAACAACACTGCACAGACATATCTGATGTAATCATAATCACTCTATTAATTACACCCATATTATACAAATTCTTCCTATGTCTTTCCTAATATAATCTATGGTCTCAGGAAGCTTCCAAGTCCCAGTCCCATCACAGAGCAGGATGAATTCTTCATCAGCCATAACTGATTGACGTGAACCTAACCTGCCCTAACCACCCCCGATAACAAAGACTGAACAGCCTTCCCAGGAAATAATTCAGCATTTCCCTGCTTTGACTGTCAGTAAAGATTCCCAGCACGTAACCAAACCCCTCTGCTCACACTGGGAGCACATTACTTTTCCCACCCGACACGGATTTGTCTGGTTTTCTGCTTCCTCTTTGCAGCAACATCTCCTTTCGATTTCCTCTTTATTACGACGAGCACCAGTTCCTTTAATTTCTCCTTGGAGATCATTTATTCCAGATTTCAGCTGCTCTCTACTCTCTCTCAGTGGTCTGCACAGTTTCTCAAGCTCAGCATGAGGGAAAGGATAACTCATCTCTGCTGTGAGGGGATAAACAGGCACATCACAGATGCTGCCAAAAGGAACTGCCAGGATCCTGGATCCCAACCTCCTGGGTCTCAGGGATTCAACCAAATCACCCTGTGCACAATCCCCCTGTTGAAAAAAACCCCAAAAACTAATGACTGCAACACCACAGCCAGCCAACAGCCAGGCTGCCAAAAATCAAACAGCACAGCCCAACTCAAGCCAGGAGGGCTTTCTAATCATCGGTCCCCAGGACACGAGCAAAACCCTCCTCCTTCCCCAAGCTCCTGGAGGAGACTGCTCTGACAGCAGGATTTTAACA
>VZTZ01030529.1:0-10387 GCA_013400955.1 Drymodes brunneopygia
GGGCAGCCCCGGAGGGTGCGGGGGGTACGCGGGGTGCGCTCGGGGGTTGCGGGCTGCGAGCGCCCAGGGGCCGCTACAGACTGAGGGAGCCCCCGGTGAGGTGTTTTCCCGTGGCTGTGGGCATCGGCCTCCGCCGGGGCCTGAAAGCAGAAAAAAAAAATAAATAAGAAAGAGAAAGGTTGCCGGCGCGTTGCTAAGTGGCTTAATTTCGGTAATTTTGTTTGTAAAAATACATGTGTTTGCAGAAGTGAAGTTTCAGAGTCACGTTGTTGGGTTGTACGTTGCTAACTTCAAATTAAAGAAGCTAACTGCCTTTTGAAGTTTCTAGTTAAAAGTTAGTGGTATTTTAAAAAAATGTATTGCTAATGTAGTTTCTTCTGGTTTCTTTCTAAGACTTGTCTTCTCTTTCTGCTGGTACTAATTAGTGCTATTAAAAGTGGTATTAAACTATATATTTGTTGTAACGTTTGGAGCAAAACAAAATATGTGTTTCATACTAATGTGGAGTTTGACAGTGAAATCACAGCCTTGTGTCTCCTTACCCTGTTTATAATGCAGGGCTTTATTGCTCTGTTTATAACTCAGGTTTTTATTGCTCTGTGTTTTTCTTTCTGGTCCCTGCAGCTTTTTGGGGATAAATTTCCCTTCCCACCTCCCTCCCCCCCTGTTAAACACCTTGTCCAGGGGAAAATGGGGATTTGGGAGAAGCTTGAGTGTGGTAGTGAGCTCTTGCTCTTAGCAAATACTGATTATTTTTCTTTTTAATAGGAATCTGTAATTGCAAGAGCAAAGGCTGAGTGAATGTTCCTTCAAATAAGTCCCAAACAATGCTCAGAGGATCTAAAACTCCCCTGAAAGTTAAAGAAAATGAGAGTGGATGCCCTGAAGAGAAGGGAGAGGCCTCTTTCCCTCTGCCAAAAGACCAGAAGAGCTGCAGAGTGACCAAATCCAAAGTCATCAGACCATCCAAGAAGGAGAATTTCGCTGATGGGAGCCAGGCATGGCCACCAAAACGTGCCCTGAAATGCTCCAAAGGCCCCGAGGAGGATTTGTGTCACTCCCAGGGGGTTAATGTGAGCTGGCAGCTCCCTGGCAGCTGTTTTGGGGCACTCGGGGGGGATGTGCTCAGTGAACCCCCCTTGCCTTTGCACTCCAAGGAGGATTTTTCCAGCAGCCAACCTGTTCCCTTGGGAAATGACTTCTGCTCTGCTCCTGAGAGGGACAATGTGGAAGGAAAACCCGATTTTGGACTGTCTGAACAGAGGAAGAAACCTGCTGATTCTGCTGCTGTGCCAATGGCTGAGTTTGGGATCGCTCAGGAGGGTTTTACCAAACGACCCACGGGTGAGGCTGGGCTGACAAATGACTTTTGTCCTTCTCAGAGGGGCCTCTCCAGCTTCTTTAATCCAGCCTCGTGCCAAAGGCTCCAATTCTCCCTGCATCCAGGTGGGCAGAGTTTGAATAAGCCCAGGAGCACACTCTGAGAGGCTGTTACTGCACCACCTTTATAAGATATCCCAGATCTAGGAGAATTACACCTTTAATTTAACTGTACAGGTTTTATCCTACACAGCTACATGCTCCCTGTTTATCTCTCTTCAGTTGATGAACTGTCTTGAGTTTCACAAGGGAATTGCAAGATAAATTCTTCAAGTATTGGTAAACACTTCCTCAACAAGCAATTGAAAAGCTAGAAGGCAGACTTGGCAGGTGATTAATTGTTTTTAGGCACTTAATTTGATTTGCTCAGGGAGGTTTATTGGGCTGAGCAGGTAACTTTGTATCTTAGAATAAGTGGCATTAATCAATCTTAAAAAGGAGAAAAAGAAACATTTTAAAGCTTCAGGAAATACAAAATATTTTTGTGGTTTTGACTTGGTTTTTCTTTTTAACCTCTCCTCTCATCCCCTTTCCAGGGACTTCCCCATCTTCACTAAAATTTAGGAGGAGATCAACCATTGGCTTGAGGGGATCCCCAGAAAACAACACCCTGATCCGGTACCTGGCCCAGCAGAGGAGCAGCAGGCAGAGAGAGGCTTTCACCCAGGTGAGAGCCCTTCCCAAACATCTGCTGGGGGATTTCCTTTCCCTCCTTGTGCTGGGAGAAGGAAGGGGCAGGCAGGTCTTGGGAAGAACCCAGCAGAAAGGATAACCCTGGCATTAATTTGCTGCTGTCCTTTGGTCACCTGATGTCAGGATAAGGGGATGTTGCAGGTTTTGATTGCTCTGTGTAGAGGCTGGAATTTCTTCTCTGTGTTGAGTTTGTTGATTTATTTTAACTTTTGTTATTTCCTTGTGTTTGCCGTGCTTGATTTTTGGGTAAAGTGTTGCTGGTTCCAAGTGAAGTCATTTCAAGCATGAGTGACTTGGTTCATCAGATTTGTTCATAACTTGAACTGTCCTGGGCTAGAGGAACAGATTAAATGCAACAAAAGATAGCAGATTTCTGGGTAAAGTTCCTTTTCCCCCTTATTTTTACTGTACAGCTACAATTGCAGCCAGATTAAATAGGAGATTATTTGTATTTTATGTCCAAGTACAAACACAAACCATTAAAGCTCCAATGGTGAGGGGAAGAAATACCTGATGTGGGTTCATTTTGTTTTTGCAGATCAGTCCTTTCAAACCTGCAAATGTGAGGTCACTGAAGGACAAGATCGATGCTTTCCAAACCTCCTTTGAATCCCTGCAAGAAGCTGAGGGGGAGGCTTCCCAGGAAGGAGCTTTCTGTAAGTTGATTAAATACCCTGGTCAGTGATTTATCTTAAATATCAGCTCTTCCTTTAGGCTAAAAGGTGTGAAACTGAAAATATTTCTTATAAAACAAAATCATCTTCTTTTATGAGGCTCAGCACGGGTGTTTGTGCTTGGTTTGGGGTTTGTTTTGTTTGTTTAAACCATCTTAATGTGTCCTGAGTAGTGGTTTCTCATAAAACTTGTATTTTTGGGATCCTTTCCTTAATTTTAGTTCCTAGATTTGTACTCTTTGATGGATTTCTGTCTAAGCATTAATGTTTTCACACTTTTTTCCATGAAAGAGAGAATAGTTTTTATTTTACTTCTGTTATTGCTGGTCTTTGTAACATTTATATGAAAAGAATCACTTTGTTTTGAATGTTGGTGATGTTATTTTTGAGTAGATCTAAAAAATGTCTTCTTCTCCCTGCCTAGAACATTACCTGACTCTTTGACCCTCTTGATGAAGAAACACAAAAAGAGAATTCATTGAAAAACCTGAAATTTGTCTTTGTGGTTTGTTTGGTTTCCGTTTTATTTTTAATTGATGCAGCTCAGAACAAATCACCTTCTAAAAAAGAGCCAGACCTGGAGCAGTGGAGTGAAAAGTTCATGCTGGGGAACAGAGGAGCTGCTTTGAAGGAAAATTTAAGTGAAAATGGAACCAAGAGCAGCAGGAGTGAGCTCAGGATCTGCAGCATCCTGACCCCACAGCGAGCTGTGACTGTCACTGACCCTGCTGCTGCTGCTGCCAAGGTGCTTTGAACTGGGGAGAAACTTCTAAATTAGACATCAAAACAGACAATTCCTTCATTTGCCAGGTCTAATCCTGCCAAGCATTTAATTAATTAAGCATTTTCTAAGCATTTCCCTCGGTGTTCTGGGAAAATAAACTCAACTGAGGTAGTGGATGATTGAGAGAACTCTGAAGTCCTTTTCTGTGGGATTAAAACCCTCCATAGTTTGTGGGATTAAAACCCTCCATAGTTTGTGCTGTTGTAAAAATCCTGTAATTTTTCTCTAGGAATGGGTTTATGAGCAGCAAAATCCTGTTAAAACCTTGGAGACTGTTGTGACTGGAGATACCCTGGAAACAGGCCATGGTAAGAGGATTCAGCACTGTTATAATCTTTGTTAAACTCTCATTAGGAAATCAAAACCCTGGAATATCTGTCAAGATGTGTTTCAGCTGACATTTGTCATCTGGCCTACAATTCAGGATGCAGTAGAAACCTGATGTAACTCCTTCATGCCATGCTGCTTTTTTGTATGTTCTATAAATGTCTAAAAATAGCAAATGTACCTGTGGCACAGAGCCAGAATGTACAGATTTTTGTGGGGTGTTTGTGCACAGGATCTGTGGAGATGTTTGTACTTTTATAGCTCATGTTTTTAGCACTAAGGTTGTCTCAGTTTTCCTTCAGCCTTTCAGTGTCACAGCTGTCCTTGCTCTGAAGTTCTCAGGTGTGGCCCCAGCAGTGATGCTGTCCCAGAGCCCAGCACGAGGAAGGCTGGCTTTGTGGAAGATGTGAGCCTGGGGATGCTGGGTGGAAGCCAAGCCCCTGGGACACCCCTGGGAGCAGGGAATGTCCCCAGCAGTGACCTCTCCCAGAGTGGCTCCCTGCTCAGATCCATCCTGAAGAAAACTCCAGGGAGGGAACTCATGGACAGCCCCGAGGTTGGTTCAGTGCTTGCACTAAGGATGAGCTTTTAAAGGTGCTTTGGTGACTGATTGGTGTGGATTGGGAATGGTTTGGGAATGATTTAATGCTGCTTGCTTATCTTGGGAGCTTTGCTTGGAGCTTTGCTGTTGTGAGAAGTTCTGGGGTGACCTGATTGCACCTTCAGGGTGACAGGAGAGGTGCTGTAATCAGCACAGGGTCAAGGACTTCTCAGATCACTCTGGGACTGCTGAGAGAGAGAGAGAGAGAGAGAGAGAGAGACTGCTCCTATGGCTGCCCCCATGGCCCCTGCCCCATGGCCACTGCCCCATGGCCACTGCCCACTCCCAGGCAGTGAAAATTCCCTTTATCCCATCCCACCCCCAGGATGTGCCATCCCACAAACAGCAAAGATAAACAATCCCCTAGAAGGTCACACCCTCCAATCCTCTCCCACAGTGGCTGCAGAAGGCCACAAAGCCATGATCCTCTTTTGCCATGTCCATCCCTGGTGACCTGGATGTGCTTCCTGGGCACCTCTGGGCCTGGGGAAGAGGCTCAGCTCTGGGCCTTGCAGAGCTGTTCTAGAATACACAGAGTGGAACCCTACAGAGAGAGACTTCACAAAGGTCTGGAGTGCCAGGACACAGGGAATGGCTTCCCACTGCCACAGGGCAGGGATGGATGGGATTTTGGGAAGGAATTGTTCCCTGGGAGGGTGGGGAGGGGCTGGGATGGAATTCCCAGAGAAGCTGTGGCTGCCCCTGGATCCCTGGCAGTGCCCAAGGCCAGGCTGGATGGGCTTGGATCAACCTGGGACTGTGGGAGAGTCCCTGACCATGGTGGGAGTGGTACTGGGTCATTTTAAGTTCCCTTCCCACCCAAACCATTCCATGATTCCATGAAATCAGTGTTTTTGAGTTTTATTCATACAGCAAACAAGTGGGTCTGGTTAAACAAAGGGGCTGATTATTAAATGCTGCTTAGAGGACAATATTTTATTTAAATTGTATCAAACTGTATCATTTAAATTTGACAGAAATGCTCAAGCAGTGCCATTGACAGAGAAGGAGGTGAAACTGCTGCAGTCTCCAATTGTGTAAAAGCCTTTGAAACATTGCAAACAGGTCAGATTCCCCTCTCTAAGAAAAAAAAAACCCTTGGTTTTCTTTATTTCTTTTTTGAATAAGTAAAATATTATGTGGGATCATAAGGTTTTGCCTCTTTGCTAAATCTGGTTATTGGTATTAATCACCACTGACACAGAAAACAAGATTGCCAAGGAAAAGAATGTCTGTCAAAAAAAATTAATCCCACCCCAAAACTTCAGGAAGTCTTGAACACCAGAATAGATTCCTTGATTTTTGAAGGAATTTTATACTTTTCAACTGAAACTTGGGGGACAGGTGGTCATTTTCAGTGTGTTTCTTCCTTAATTTTTTTATGGGGTAATAAATCCAGACTGAAAATCCTGGCTGGCCTCACAGGCTGTGTAAAGGTGGTGTTTTGCTGTTTGGGAGGTGATTTTTTTTAGGAGAACATTAAAACCCTTTGCAAAGCCAGTTTCCCTTCACTCAGCTGTTCATTTCATTTTATTCCAACAGAGACAACTGAGAGTCAGAACTCCAAAACACCAAAGAAGAAAAAAGTGACTTTTGGGGAAGTTCTGAGCCCTGAAATCTTTGACCAGAGCCTGCCTGCCAACACCCCCTTACGCAGAGGAGCCTCCCCAAGGTGTCCCCAGAGCCCCTGGGCAAGGCCAGAGCTCTCTGAAGAGCCTTTGCCCCTCCTGGATTTTGGTTGGGATGATGTGAGTTTGTTGTTTTCTCCTCCCTGTCAATGCTCAATTTTTGGTTAATTTTCCTCCCTCCCCTACCCTGCTTGGTTTTGCCAAGAAATTGCTGAAATATTAAAGTAGAGTCTGCTTGGAGTTACAGAATCACATTGAGAAGTTTGAGTTTTTAGGAATTCTGAGCAGCACTTTGGCCTGGAGAGCTGTTTTAGAAGGTTTCTGAATCTTGGAAGAGTTTTTTTCCCTTCACTTTTTCTTATATTTTGCTGCTGTGTTTCTTTTTACCACCCAGAGCAAAGAAACAAAATAAAACCTTTTTGTCTGCTCCAAACACTGATGGATAAGGTGCTTTTCAGGAGGTATCTGCTGTAATTTATTGCTAAAAAATGTCATTTTTTGTTTGAAGGAAGGTGTTGAGCCTCTCCCAGAATTCCTGGAAGGTTTTGTTGCTGCAGAAGCCCCTTCACCTGTTGAAAATGCAGAAGGTAACCCCAAATTGTGTTTTTATCTGTAGATAATGAATATTTGTGTACCTGAAAATTGAGAGTTGAGGGTTTTGGTTTATTTTTTTTTGTCTGGTGTTTTTTTTATCTACATTAATATACATTTATATACATTATATATATTTCAATTGTGCTAAAACTTGAATTCTGGCATTGAAATTGAAATGTTTTCTTCTGAAGCTCTTTGCAGTAGCTGCAGTGTTTACCTGAGCTTATTTAAACTTGTGGTATTATTCTGGGAAAATTTTACTGCTTAAGGTAATTTTTTTTTTATAACCTTGATCCTTATTCTGTAATTTTGATAATATTTAAACAGCAAGTCAACAACAAAAGAATTGAAAGCAGGTTGTGCATATTTATCTGTGAAAGCTCTGGATGTTCTAATTATTGCTACCAAGCTGAATTTTCCTCTATTTTCTAGAGCAAGATGGAATTTTTTTCTCTTGCTGTGTTTGATAGCCCTCAATATTAAGTTTCTACTCAGGACTAAGGTGCCTGAAATGCATAATATCAGAAATTATATAGATAATTTCCTCAAAATGTGATTAACTTGCATTGAAACTGATTAAAAATCTTTTTTTTTCATTTCTAGTAGCAGAGACTGACAAACCTGACATAACAACTCGTTCTTCTACTAAAAGGAAGGTGAGTTTCCTCAGTGATAAAATTGGGTTTGTTTTTTTGAACTCCTTCAGGCAGAATTGTTCTCTTTTATCCCTTTTGATGCTTAAAAGTGTTTTTCCAGCCTCAGGTATGAGGATTATCTATATCCAGGTAGATGGAAAGACCTCCTGTTAGTGCCTTGAGGAAATGAGATTTTTTTTCAGTGAAAATGATTTTCCAGTTATTAAAAATACAACCTGATGCTTAAATTGACAATTCCTATTGAATTTTCCAGGAGCTTTTCCAAACAAGCTGACAAAATATTTTGGTTGCTGGATTTTTAAGGCACAGAATTGATTGTGTGAGAAATGCTTTCAGAATTCAGTGTGGGACAGCTCTGGTGGGAGGGAAAGCAAAAAATAGAGGAATATAAAAAAAACCTCAAACATTTTTTTAAAAGAAATAAAATTTTCTGTGTTTTCATTATGATACAAACAGGACNCCCCAAAGAAAAGAAATTTTCTTAAAAGAAATAACTGAGGATGAGAATTTTCTGTATTTTCATTATGATACAAACAGGACTGGATTGGGACTGGGGGAAATGAGTCTGTAATATTTAATTTCCAGTTGTGCCAAGCCCTAATGAGGTGACAGAGATTAATTCCAGTTTGGTTTTTGTGCCTGTTTGGACTCTGGTGGGTTTCCATGAGGAGCAGGTGCCCCCCAACCACCCCAAATCCTGTTCTCAGCAGAGCAGAGCCGTGGCAGAGGTCACTGATGGGAGCAGCTCAGGAGCCACAAACACTGAGAGTGACCAAGACACCAAAAATCCAAGAAAGGGCAAAACTCAGAGACAGAAGAATCCAAGCACAGCTGCTCCCAGGAAGACCCAGGTGAGTGCCAGCCACTGAACTTGCTGAATTCTGCCTTTATTTTACTTTTATTTCTCACTCTGAGTGTCTTGCCTTGTGTTTTACAGGATTATTTTGATCTTCCTGTTGCTGCCAATATTTTCTTCTTCAGCTGTTGAGTTACACTCTGTGTTATAAAAAAACAAGCCTAGAAAGCCCAAAAATAAACCTCTTCTCTAAACCCAGGAGTGACCAAAAAACACATCCAAGTCACCAAAAATAAACATAAAAAATAAGATCACAAATTTGTAACCTTCTAAACCTATTGTTTATGAGTATTATACTTGGTAACCTTATAAAGTATTGTTTATCTTTCTTGTTTATATGATGACACATCCTGTTTGTAAGATAATATAAAAAAGAATTTTCATTGCTTAGTAAAAGATAGTAACCATAAAGAAATAACCATAGCAGTAGTCATAAAAATAATCTTAACAAATAGTCATTAAATGATCTATAACAACCTTAATCTCTATATAATAAAAAACTCCATACAACATCACAGTCTCCTCAAAAAAATCCTTAACCCAACGTTGATTACAATATTCATCCCCATCTTGTTTTCCTGCATTTCCTGCCCCATCCCCTCTTCCTTACTGACCTTGAGGGCTTGAATTCTTGTAGGATCTTTTTGGAGAGAGGTGTTTGTGTGTCACTTTTCAGACTTGAGGGCCAACAAATGAGTTTGTGGTTCTTCCCTTACCAAATTCTTCCACAGCCATGGTACAAAAGTTATTTGGTTTTGCCTTTTGAGGTTTTCAGATTATTTTGTTGATGGCAGAAGTGGAACCTCCCTTTTAGGGGGAACAGTTATCATCCATCAAAATCCAGTAATGGGCTCACTTATTGAAAAGTACTGTAGAGGATGATTAGAATTTCACTGTGCTTTATTCTCCTTCTCAATCCTTTCAGAAAACAAAATACCCAAGCTATGGGAAAAGAAGAAAGAAAAAAGTCAAGAAATCTTTGTATGGGGAAAGAGAAATGGCTTCTAAGAAACCCCTTCTCAGCCCTATCCCTGAAATTCCAGAGATTTTCTCTTTTGTCTCATCCCCAAACTCACCAAAGACAGATGCACTTTATACAGGTAATTTGAGTTTTATTTTGCTTTGCTCTTTCTGTTCCGTTATTTCAGCAGTTACACAAAAAACCTGTTTGTGGTTGTGTTTGTGCATTGGTAATGAGCCCATCATATATTGTTTTACTTTTAATTGCTTCTGTAATCCCAGAGTCTGGAGGCTCTATTAATAATGTTCAACTGATAAATCAATCCTTGTTGGACTACAGTGTAAATCTGACAGAAAAGCCTCCTCTTTATTTAGGTACTGCTATTTTCATAGCCTTTAAGCTGTTGAGTTGGACATGAAGAATTAAGGGATGTGCAGAGCTTTCTGTTGGAGTTTTCCCTACTGTTTATCCAGGATGGTTATTTAGAAGGTCATTTTTATTTATGTAAATAAGTACAATAAGTAAAATCATTTCTATAATAAGTAAAATATTCTGAAGCTTTTCTTGTAATGCCTGGAAGATTTTGCACATGCACTCCATTAACCATGTGTTTTCTCTGGTTCAGATGGTGCAGCTTTGGCTGATCCCAGCCCCAGGGATGCCTGCAGGGACACTCCCCAGGAGCCAGGGAGGGCTGGGAGGATGCCAGGGGAGGAGCAGCTCTGTGCAGCTGCTCTGTGCCCCAGCCCTGAGCTCCTGGAGGAGGCAGCAGCCACCAGCTCTGGGCATGGACACCCTGAGGTGCCAGGGAGTGTGGAGTGTGGCCCTGGCATTGCTGGTGCCCCTGGCACTGCTGCCCAGGTAACTGCTGGGGTCTGGGCTCACTGCAGGATCCAGCACGGGGTCAGGGACTTGTCTGATGAGACTGGGATCTTGGCAGGTCCTTTATTTAGGCCCCACTCTAGGCCCCACTCTAGGGGAGGAGCAGCTCTGTGCAGCTGCTCTGTGCCCCAGCCCCGAGCTCCTGGAGGAGGCAGCAGCCACCAGCTCTGGGCATGGACACCCTGAGGTGCCAGGGAGTGTGGAGTGTGGCCCTGGCATTGCTGGTGCCCCTGGCACTGCTGCCCAGGTAACTGCTGGGGTCTGGGCTCACTGCAGGATCCAGCATGGGGTCAGGGACTTGTCTGATGAGACTGGGATCTTGGCAGGTCCTTTATTTAGGCCCCACTCTAG
>VZTZ01030535.1:11687-25662 GCA_013400955.1 Drymodes brunneopygia
CGACACTTCCCGGGAGAAGGGCTGGAAGGGCCCCCGCGCCCAGCTCCATCCCGATCCCTCCCGCGGTCCAGGCAGGAGCCATGACCCAGGGAAAGGTAGGAGGGAGGCCGGAGCGGGCAGGATGAGCCCGTCCCTGTTGCATAACGGCGCGTTTGGAGGAGGAAAGAAGGGTGGAGGGAAGGGATTTAGGGAATAGAACGATGGATGGAGAGGGGAGCTGGGTACCCGTGCAGGGACCCTGCCATAGGGGTGGAAGGNTCCCTGGGGGCTGGCAGGGGAGGTGGCACAACTGGATCTGCCCATGGGACACATCCCAGCCTGGCCCCTCCTGCGTTTTCAGGGCCTGTGACTCCTTGAATTGAAACCCTTCTCACTCTGCTCTGTCAATGCCTGCTCGGCTTGGGGCTCGTTGTGATTCCAGCCCCGCATCCCTGGGAGCCGTCAGGACACCCCCGGGGCTGAGCTGGCTCCTCCGTGGGCAGCAAAGGAGCCCAGGCTGACAGTTTATCCCAGGCTGACCTGGAAGGTTGAAGGGATCATGTTCCCAAGGAGAGGCGAGGGCTCAGGTGGCCCCAGGTTGGCTCCTTGGTGCAATCCCAAGTCCTTCGAGTGCTGGGAAGCAGCGGAGCTGAGCCTCCACATGGGCAGGGAGGAAGGAGCCAGGAGAAAATTCTGGAGGGCCAAACCGGAGCATTCCTGGGAGCAACTCCCCTAAATGGGTGTAAATGGGCACGAAGAGCTCAGGATTTTCTGCCCAGGAACTGAAAGCTCTTTTTAAGGAGCAGTGTAGGAAGTTTGATGAAAAGCAGAGAATTCCTTGGATGTTTTTGGTGTCACGTTGAGCCCGAGGCACCGTGGGGGCTCCGTGTCTCCCCTCAGACCTCCCTGCCTGGAACTTCTCATCCCAGTTAACACCTCAGGGGCTTTCCCATCTCCCCTCAGTTACGGATGCCCCTTCCCAGGGGTGCAGGGGTGGGTCCATGTCCAGTCCCCAGGAATGGCTGGGTGTCTCCCAGTTCCTGACCCCTTTTCCAGAACCTGTCCATGCCGGGTTCTCACTCAGGGTGGTTTCTGGGATGGTTTTACCCAGATCTCTCACTCCCTTTGCCCCTTTCTGTGCAGCTCTCCGTGAACAGCAAACCCCCCAGCTCCGAGGGGCAGGGGGACAAGAAGGACAATGCCACAGCGCCCCCGGCTCCTCCGTCCTATGAGGAGGCGACAGCAGGAGAAGGGATGAAATCCGGGGCTTTCCCGGCCCCGCCGGCGGCCCCGCTCCACCCCAGCTGGGCTTACGTCGATCCCAGTAAGTCCTTCCACGGCTGTACTGGGGTGAGCCCCTGGGAGAAGGGGCAGAGATCGCCCCCAGGATTGGAGAGGGGAGGAGGAACGGGGTTAAGAGGGGGACCAGGGATGTGGTGCCCAGTTTGGTCCAGGGTAGAGCTGCAGCTGTGAGCTGTGTGAGCCTCTGTCTGCACAGGAGAGCCTGTATCAATGTATAAAAGTCTCCATCTATCCATGAGAGTCTCCATCAGCAGATAAAAGTCTGTATCTATAAATAAAAGCCATTCCAGCCATCCCAGAGACCTCACCCCCTTCCAGAGGTGGGAATAAAGTCCTTCCCAGTCCCATGGTGGGAGAAATCCCCATTCCCAGCTCCTGGGGCTGGAGGGAAAGTCCTGGAGCAGCTGCAGGGATGCCCCCACCCCCTCCTGCAGCTCCTGCTCAGCCCCAGCTCTCAGAGCAGCTGAGGTGGCACAATTGGTGTCACAGCCCAGAGTGTGGCTGTTGGCAGCTGGTGGCAGAGCCAGGGAGGCTGGGACATGGCTGGAGCTGAAGGCTGGATTGTTCCAGCATCCTTGTGGCCATTCCTGGGCAAACCAACAGTTTTTCCAACCCCCAGAAGCTCCCTGGAGCGTCTGCTGGGCTGTGGCAAAGGACAAAGCTGTGGCTGTGCCCAGGGAATGGCTCCGGGCTTGCCATGGGGCTGGATGGGGAGGGGGTGGCTGGAAGTGACCCTGGGGGTGGCTGAGTGCTTGCTCAGCACAGTTCCAGCCAGAGAAAATGCTAGAAGGACAGAATTTAGGGACTCCCGAGCCCTTGCTCTGCTCCATCCTTTGCTGCCTGTTCTGTCCAGCTGCAGGGATGGGATGCTGGGGGAAGGGGAAGGAGTGAAAACTTCCCCGGGGATGTCTGTGCTGGCACATTCTGATGGTTTCTCAGCCTTTTCCCGAAGGAACAGAGGGGATAAATGTCCCCCAGCTGGCTCTGGGGATCATCTGGATCTTTCTGCTGTCACGATGAATTAGGGTGGGTGAGGCCCAAATGGGGTGGGATGGGGTATTTTGGGTTTAGGGGGTAGGATGGGGTATTTTAGGTCTCCAGGTGGGAAGCCCACTCCATGGGATGTCTCACACCTTACTGGGAGCAACTGGAGAGAAGGGATGTGGATTTGGGGTTGTTTCTGTGATAATGAACTCAGGACATGCTGTCCTGCTGTGGCCTTGGGTGGAGGGACAGATGTGGGGACAGCAGGAGGGAGGAGGATAAAACCCTCTGGATGCTGGGGACACCTCCAGGGAGGGAGGGATAAGGACAAAACCCTTCAGTTCCTCTGAGGCATTGAGGTGCCAGATGGGTGTTCAGGGGCTGGGATTGCTTTGGTGCAGGAGGCTTGGAAGTGTCCCAGGGATTCTCTGGGCTCCAGGTACTCTGGGCCTGATGAGGGATCCAGGAGAAAGTGCAGGAGGTTCAGCTCCAGTGGGGCAGGAAGGAAGGACCACGGGATTTATTGACACCAGAACAGCACCAGGGACTCATTTCCTGCCAGGAGCACCTGTGTGAGGCTCCTGCATTTTGAAAGAGCAACTTTGACCACGAAAACAGGAGAAATTCAGGATCAGGACCTTGAGTTCGGCTTTCCTGGTGTCTGCTCTCAGATTGTCTTTCCTCCATATTCCTGAAGGATTTGGGTATCCCAGAGCTCAGAAGCTTTAGGAGGAGGGGAGGCATCCATGGACCAGGCAGGGAATGCAGAGCAGGAAAATCACACAAAAATCCTATGGAAACCCAGCAGGGGGGCCTTCAGTGACACAGGAGGGGACATCAGCAAGGGAAGCAAAGAGTGCACAGAACAATCCTGGGATTGGGAGGGGTTGGACCTTAAAGCTCATCCTGTTCCACCTCTGCCATGGAACACTGCCCACTATCCCAGGCTGCTCCAAGCCCTGTCCCACCTGGCTCTGGACACTTCCAGGGATGGGGTAGGGAAAAACCAGCAACAGGAGCTTCTGTTCCTGTTTTGGCAAAGCAGAGACGACTTGTGCAGTGATGTGAGGATTTGGGGGAAGATTTTTCTCTCTGGTGGCATCGGAGCTGTTTCCTCCTTTTTCAGGCTCGGTGCTTAACTGTTCCCTGAGTCCCTGCATGGAAATGGGATTGGGGGCTGGAGCTCAGGGAGCTGCCAGGAGCTGCTCTTGCAGCAGGGACGCTGTTGACAAAAGCCACGATGCAAACACAGCTCAGGAGAGCAGCGAGAGAATCCTCCTGCTCCCGCTGGGAATGCTGAGTCACAGCTGCTCTGGGGATGCTTTAGGAGCTGCTGAAAGGAGAGCAAGGAGTGATCCCAGCCCTCCACTTGCTGTGGAAGCTTTGGTGTTTCCTCAGACAGGGATTAAGGCTGGTGTTGGGATGGTTTGTGGGAGTGTTCCCCCCTCTGCTGCCAGGGATGGTCCTGATGAGCTGCAGGAGCAGGAAGGGAGCAGAGGAAAAGCTGGCAGTTTGGGGCACCTGAGCTGTGACCGCTGGCTGGGGTCAGGCCCTGGCAGCTGGGGGGAATTGGGGTGGGAGCTGCTCCCTTTGGCCTCTCTGCAGGCACCAGCCCGAGCTACGGCAGCGGGGGGTACCCGGGGGACACGGAGCTGCTCACCACCTTCAGCTGGGACGACCGGAACGTGCGCAGGGTGTTCATCAGGAAGGTGAGGGAGGGACACGTCCCTCGTCCCCCAGGCTGGCAGAGCTGGAGCCCTCAGCCCCTGGAGGGGCCTGGCTGTGCTGGGTTTGGGGATCCATGGATCACCTCTCCCTGCAGGTTTATGCCATCCTGATGGTCCAGCTCCTGGTCACCGTTGTCATCGTGGCTTTCTTCACCTTCTGGTAGGTGCTGGGTGTGTACGGAGCCACCTGGGAGCCGGGCCCTGGGCAGGCTCCTGGGACTTGTGTCACACCTGGATTTTTTTCCAAGTATTCCAATAGAAAAGCAAAGCTGAGGGAACACTCAGAGACCCCTCAGTCCTTTTGCTCCCATTCCCACTCACGCTCAGAATGTGGATCATCCATCCTGGGGGATCCCCTGGGCTGCTGCCCTTGGGCAGTAACTGCTGGGTTTTCCCTCTGGGAGTTACCAGATCCCAGCTCCAGGTTCCCTCCCCTGCTCACATCCCCCCTCCAGCTCGGGTGACCGAGTGCTCCAGGTGTGTGTGGCTCATGTTGCCTCCAGAGTAAATAATGGATCATGGCCAGCCTGAGGATTTGGGCTCCCTAATCCCCTGTGGGAGCCATTCCTGGCCAGCTCCAGTGTGGAATTGGGGGACCAGTGCTGCCTTCCCACCTGGAAGCTGGAATTGCTCTCCATGGGCTCAGGCTGCCGAGGGGGCTCACCCAGGGCTGGGCTTTCATTTCCCATGCTGGGGCTATTCCTGGAGTTCACAGAGCAGGGGGCTGGGAGGGATTGGATTTTTCCTGCTCAGAATCTTTCCTTCTGTCTTGCAGTGAACCGGTCAAGGGCTACATCCAGACCCACTCTGCCTGGTACTGGGCTTCCTAGTGAGTATCCCTGGCTTTTCCTGTGGCCTTGTGTGCCCCAGACAGCCTGGATGGGGCTGTGGGGATGTGGGAAGGGTCTCCAACACTTCCCAAACACTTCCCTCTCCTGCATGAGAAGAATCGCTCCAAAGTGTCCAGGGGCAGCTGGGAAAGGTCATGTAATCCTGGAATGGTTTGGGTTGGGAGAGACTTTAAAGCACATCCAGTGCCCCCCCTGTCATGGGCAGGGGCACCTCCCACTGTCCCAGGCTGCTCCAAGCCCCGTCCATGGGCACTGCCAGGGATGGGGAATCCACAGCCTCTCAGGGCAGCCAATCCTCAGGTGAGATGTCACCTGAATGAGCAAGAGACACGAGAGAGGCGAACTCCAAACACTTCCCCAAAAATGGCTCTAGAAACCAGGGTCAAAGAAAATACCTGAGTATTTCCTGCAGAAAACCAGGGAAAACTGGGGACTTTCCAGGGAAACTGTGTGGAAAGTCCTGTAGGAGACTTGGAAGGGTGTTCAGGGTACCTCAGAGGATTGATGTTGGGAATGTACCCTTGGAAGCTCCAAAGATCTCCTTGCAGAGCATCCAGGAAAACACTGCAGAACCCCATCTATGACACCTGGAAGGATGTTCAGGGTACACGGAGGCTGAATTTTGGGATTTTCCCCTTGGAATCCAGGTGGTTGCCAGGGTTTCCATTCTGTAATATGCAGTGGATATGGGGGGTGGATTTGGAGGTGTTGGGAGGTTCTGAGTGGGGCTGTCACTCCTGGGGCTCCATCCCAGAGCCCCAAAGTTGGGATGCCATTCCTTGGTCCCACAGACCAGCCTGGAATGGAGCCTCCCTGTGCTGGGATCTCCTGGGTTTCCGGGCTGCTGGCGGGGTCAGTGCTGCTCATTAAGTGTGAGGTGAACTCAGCTTTAATCAGTTCACACCCAAATCAGGAGATGAGACACCGGCTTATATAACCTGGGGAAACCCTCCAAACGGCAGGAACGGGAGCACGTGGCAGCTCCATGGCACCAGGAGGGAACCAAAGGTGCTCCAGCAGGCAGCTGGGGCTGGACAGGCAGTGTCACCTCCCAGGGGACAGGGAGAGCAGGCTCAGCCCTGCTCAGGTCGCCACCTTGGCCTCTGGGGTCACCTCTTCCAGCTCCCTGCCCAGATGGACTTTATTCCTTCCTGTTTTCCAGTAGGAACACCCTTGGGGCAGCTGAGGGGATTCTGTCCTGGAGGAATTTCCCCCCTGCTCATTGTCCCCCTGTGTCTCAGTGAGACCCCACCTGCAGAGCTGCCCCAGCCCCGGGGCCCAGCACAGGGAGGACCTGGAGCTGTGGGAGAGAGTCCAGGGGAGGCCACGGAGCTGCCCCGAGGGCTGGAGCCCCTCTGGGGCCAGGCTGGGAGAGCTGGGGGTGCTCACCTGGAGAGGAGAAGGGTCCAGGGAGAGCTCAGAGCCCCTTGCAGGGCCTAAAGGGGCTCCAGGAGAGCTGGAGAGGGACTGGGGACAAGGGATGGAGGGACAGGACACAGGGAATGGCTTCCACTGCCAGAGGGCAGGGATGGATGGGATTTGGGGAAGGAATTCCTCCCTGGGAGGGTGGGGAGGCCCTGGGATGGATTTCCCAGAGCAGCTGTGGCTGTGCTATCCCTGGCAGTGTCAAAGACCAGGCTGGACAGGGCTTGGAGCAGTGGGAGGAGTCCCTGCCCATGGCAGGGGGGAGAATGGGATGGATTTTAAGGTTTCTTCCCACCCAACCCATTCCATGACTTTAATTTTGTCTGTTTTTTCACTGCCCAGTGTGCCAAGACCTTCTCTCCATTCCAGTGTCTCCAAATGCTTGTCCTGGCTGTGCCTGTCTCCTTCCTAACCAGAGACCTCTGTAAAATAAACCTGGGAGCCCCAGGATGTTTTCCCACTGCTGGGGTGGCACCTGGGCAGGAATAAACCCAGAGCAGACAGGGGATGGACAATCCCGCTGGCCCTGTGCTCCCAGCAGTCTCTTTCCAGCTGCTCAGCCGTGTCCACTCTGCCTTTCCTGGTTCCCCAGTGGGAGAGCTGGGCCTGGCTTATCTCTGTGTCCTGCTTGTGGCCCCGGGCTCTGCCGTCACCTCCCTGCCTTGGCCGAGGGTCAGTGGCTATCGGGAGCCATCGGCACGTCCGGAGCCGCTGCCCCAGGCGCCGGGGAAAGCAGGGGAGCAGCTCCCAGAGCCTGGAAAAACACCCAGTTGTGGCAGGGAGAGCTTCCCTCAGCTCTGGGGCTGCCGTGCTTTGACAGGGGTCAAATCCTGGGAGATAAAACCTGCCAGGACCTGGGCGGGGCTGGGCAGCGACAGCTGGGAGTCTCCTGCCCTGGGCTCTTCCCTGAGCCCCTTTCTGAACGGATCCTCCTGCCCTGGGCTCTTCCCTGGGCCCCTTTCTGAATGGATCCTCCTGCCCTGGGCTCTTCCCTGAGCCCTTTTCTGAACGGATCCTCCTGCCCTGGGCTCTTCCCTGAGCCCTTTTCTGAATGGATCCTCCTGCCCTGGGCTCTTCCCTGGGCCCCTTTCTGAACGGATCCTCCTGCCCTGGGCTCTTTTCTGAACGGATCCTCCTGCCCTGAGCCCTTCCCTGAGGCCTTTTCTGAACGGATCCTCCTGCCCTGAGCCCTTCCCTGAGCAGCTCCTCCTGCCCTGAGCATTTCCCTGCTGTGAGCTCTTCCTCAACTGCTCCTGCAGCAGAATCCTGGAATGGGTTGGGTTGGAGGGACCTTAAAGTCCATCCAGTGCCAGCCCTGCCATGGGCAGGGACACCTTTCACTACTCCAGGTTAGTCCAAGTCCCGTCCAGTCTGGCCTTGGGCACTTCCAGGGATGGAGAGTCCAAAACTTCCCATTCCTGGAGAGATGTACCATGGGAGCAGCTCCTTCCTCCAGCACAGCCCTTCCAGCCCTGCCTGAGCCTGGTCACTTTTCCAGCCCTTGTCTTAAGAACCTCCAGCCTTGATCCCACCAAGCTGGAAAGGATTTGGAAACGAGGGGCAGAGTCTGGCACCTCCACGTGAGAAACTCACAGAATCATGGAATCTTGGAACCATCAAGGTTGGGAAAGCCCCCGGAGATCTTTGAGTCCACCCACCAATCCCCCACTCCTCACTGACCGTGTCCCCCAGGGCCACATCCACAGGTCCTTGAACACTTCCAAGGATGGGATTCCACCACTGCCCCTTCCAGGGCCTGACCTCCCTTTCCATGAAGGAATGTTTGCTAAGAGCCAGCACAGACCCAGTTCCTGCCCAGTTTGTTGTTAATACATTTGGGTGCTCTCCAGGGCCTGAACCCAACCTTGGCTTTGCTCGAAATCCAGCCCTCAGCTCTTCCAGGGATGTTTTGTCCCACCCTGGGGACAGGCACATGCAGAGAAGGCCCCTGAGGCCAGGAAGGAGCTTTAGTGAGGCGGACTGGGGGTAGGAACTGCCTTGATCCACTCCTGCCGGGCTGTTTGTGTCTCCAGCATCCCCATCCCACGGGAATTCCCACCTGCACCACCATCCCAGACTGGTTTTTCCCCCTGAATTCTCCCTCTCTCCTTGCAGTGCTGTTTTCTTTGTCACCTACCTAATCCTCGCCTGCTGCTCCGGGCCCAGGTAAAGGGATCACTTTGGGATCTGGGACATCCTGGGGAGTGCAGCAGGAATGTTTCCCTCAAGTTTCCAGCCCTGTTATGGGGCAGGGGTGGGGCAGCAGCTGTGTTTTCATGGGATCGTGGGATGGTTTGGGTTGGAAGGGACCTTAAAGCCCATCCAGTCCCCCTCCTGCCATGGGCAGGGACACCTCCCACTACCCTGGGGTGCTCCAAGCCCTCCAGCCTGGCCTTGGACACTGCCAGGGATGGGGCAGCCACAGCTTCCCTGGGAAACCTGTTCCAGATGCTGGAAACAGCTGTTCCAGGCCTGATGCAGCCTTGGATTGCTGCAGCTCAGGAGTCCAATTGGAGCTGTGACTTAGCAGCAGAAACTGCCCCGTTTGCAGCTCCGGATTCTGGGAATTAAACATTCCAGAGGATTCTCCTCTCAGCTCCCAGTGGAACAGGAATATCCTGGGGACCTTTGTCCTGCTGGCCCAGGAGGACCCCAGATGCCCCGTGGCTCCCAGCAGGGTGACTGTGCCCTGCACTGACCCTGGCACTTGTGTACAGGGCACTAATTACCTGCATGGACATTAATTACCCTCATGGCCATTAATTACCCTCACAGTCACTAATTACCCTCATGGTCACTGCTTCCCTGGCACAGCCTCTGCTCACTGGCCCCTGTTTCCTTTGCAGGAGGTATTTCCCATGGAATCTGATCCTGCTCAGCATCTTTGTGAGTAGCACATCTGGCCAACATCTGCCCTGGGGTCAGAGTGGCTCCAAGAACACACACAGGGCTGGCATTCCTGGGGAAAAGTGGGAATTTCATCCTCTTATTGTCCTGTGCTTGGGCTGAGCAGCTGTGGTTGCACTGGGATGGGAGAGGCTGGAAAAAAGAGAGCCTCTGTTAAAAAATTACAAAAAGTAATTTGTGGAGTCTGGTGGGAACTGGGATTGGAGTTGGGGTGGGAACTGGGATTGGAACCAGGATGGAAACCAGAGTGCAGACTGGAGTGGGAGCTGAGGTGGGAGCTGAGATGTGCTGGGATGGGAGCAGGGATGGCAGCTGGAATGGGAGATAGGGCTGGGTTGGGAGCTGGTCCTGTGCAGGAGGGATGCAGGAGCAGGGGATGCTCTGGTGCCATTTGCTCTCCCTTTGCCCTCTCCTGTGGCCAGCAGTCACTGGAGGGTTCCAAACGCTGCCAGAATTCCTTCTCCTGAGGGTCTGAGAGGCTTCCCTGCCCTTTTGCCTGGGGCTGAGGGGTTCCCTGTGGTGCCTCCTCCCGGGACATGAGGGCACTAACAAGGCTCCGTTTTCCCCCAGACCCTGTCCATGGCCTATCTCACTGCGATGCTCTCCAGGTGGGTTGGGCACTGTCCTGTGTCCTGTGTCCTGTGTCCTGTCTCTTCCTGAGAAATTTCCCTGTTCCTGAGGTACCTGGGCCACCTGAGCTGTCTGGGGCTCCCAGTAGCCACACAAAGCTGGAACTTCCCTGTGAAAACACTTTCTAAGGAAGGTTTCCAAGGCCTGTCCCTGTCCCAGGGGAGGTAGCACTGGGGGTTTCCCACATCCCAAATCCTGCAGGAGAGCCCTGGAGGGTGGGGACAGGGCAGCACCTGGATGGGCTGCAGGTGACCACGCAGTGATCCCACCTTTCTCACTGGGCAGGTCCCAGGCAGGTGGGGCTACAGTGAGCCAAGGAATTTTTTCCAGCAGTTTCAGGAATTTGTATCCCACAGCCTGGTCCCTTCCGCTCATTTGCACCGGGAAATCAGCTCCTGGCTCACGTGGAAGCCTGGAGAGAGGGACAGGATCCAGGGCGGGTGATGGATGTACTGGGACAAAGAAATCTGCGGCCTCAGCAGCTGCAGGGGGAAAACTCCAGTGACACTGCACAAATCCCCCCAGGGAGAGCAGGACTGGCTTTTCCAAGGGCTGAGCCTGGCACTGCAGCCAAAATCCTGATCCAGCCTGGAAACCATTCCAGCCTGAGTCTGCAGCCTCTCCCTTCTCCAATCCCTCCTTCCTGCCTTTTTCCAAAAGCCAGACTGGGCAGAGGAGCCCAGGGGCTGCTCCTTTGGTTTCCCCTTATGCTGCAGTGACTTTTGTCATCCTGGTTTTGTTACCTCCCAGTCAGGACCCTCCGCATTCCCTGTCTGGCCATGGACAGTGGCACTGGGGGACCTGGAGCCCATCGGCTGCTCCGGAGCTCTGGGAGGCCCTGATGGACCCTCCTGCCTTCCCTCCATCCTTCAAAACAGCAGGAAAACCCAGCCAGGCTTTTTTCTAGCCTTCCTTTTTTTAACATTAATGTGGAACATCGATAATTCCAGCACTGGTTGTGCCTGTAGGATTCCTGCTTTCCCTGCCAAGCTCCTGCCTGTCTGAATTCCCCCCTTCCCATTCCTGTGGGAATGATCCAAACATGGTTTTTCTGGGAATTCTGCAGTTACTACAACACCAAGTCGGTGCTGCTGTGCCTCGGGATCACAGCCCTGGTCTGTCTGTCCGTCACCATCTTCAGCTTCCAGAGCAAGGTGGGACTGTGGGAGCCTCCCTCGGGAAGGGGCAGATCTGGGGCAGGACAGGGAGCCGGGGGCAGCTGGGAGTGTCTGGAAGGCTCTGGATGCGGGACCAGGCCGAGGGATGTGGGGATGTCACAAGAAGGTTGGAGTAGATCAGGACACGTGTTAGGGAGGGATGTGGAGGGGATGTAAATAGGGCTGGAAGATGCTGATGTATGGGAATGAGACTTTTTTGTGGATTATTGGGATGTGCCACAGGTGTAAATGGGGCTGGAAGATGCTGACGGGTGGGGATAATCTGGGATTTTGGAGGACTGGGATGTGCCAAGGATGTCAGTGGGGCTGGAAGAGGCTGTATGGTGGTAAACTGGAAATTTTGGAGGGTGGGTCTGTGGGATACAGAAGGACACAAAGGTGTGTGATGGATTTGGGATTCCTGGTGCGTGGCAGGACCCGAGCCCTGCCCTGTGGCACTGCCGGGGATTTGGGAAGCGTTGGCTCTGTGCCAGGGGTGGCTGCTGGGCTGCAGAGGCAGAAGCAGCTCCGGGGGGTTCCAGTGGGACTCAGGAGCTCTGGCTGCCCCCGGGGCAGCCCCTGGAACGGGACATTCCTCATTCCTCCCCTCCGTCCGCAGTTCGACTTCACATCGTACCAGGGCGTTCTCTTCGTGCTGCTCATGGTGCTGTTCCTGGGGGGGCTGGTCCTGGCTGTCATCCTGCCCTACCAATACGTGAGTGACCAACTGGGCCAAACTGGGCCAAACTGGGTGGGCTGGGGGAGGGGGGAAGGAGTCCAGCTCCCCCAAAAATGGGCAGGAACCCCCATGGAGGGATGGAAGAGCAGGGGGTCATTCCCTGGGATGGACAATGGGATACGGCTCAAGGATGGAACTGGCCCAGGGTTGAGGACGTTTCCTGCTGTTCCTGGCAGTNTCTCCCAGCCTGGCTCCAGCCCTTGGAGCAGCTCCATGACCCCCGTTGGGCTCATTCCAACACATCCATGCCCTTCCTGTGCTGGGACCCCCCTGGATGCAGGTGGGGTCTCACTTGAGCACAGGTGTCTCTGCTCAGGCCTCAGTTTCCCCTCAGTAAAACCAGGGAAATGAGCATGTTAAACTCTGTCCCAAATTCAGGGCAGGACTTGGACTCAGGACTAACACCAGGCACCTGCAGAGCTCAAATCTCGAGGCCTCAGTTTCTCAGCAGCGACTCCGAGGTCTGAGTGACCCTCAGGAGCCAAGTGCCATGGGACAGTGACCCCCTGCGTGTCCCCAGGGTCTGCCAGCCAGCCCCTTGCACAGCTCCAGCCACTTCCTTTGGCCTCTCCAGCCACTCCTGGCCCCAGCTGTGCCCAGGGGAAATCCTGGAGCAGCTTCCAGGCACACTGGAGCAGGGCTGGGCTGCATCCAAGGGTATCACTGCCAGAGAGCCTGGCAGCCCTTGGGACACAGGGATGGATGAGGGAAGGGGGGTGGGGCCGGGCAGGTGCCATAAATCACCTGAGAGACTCCTGGGATCCCAAATCCCTCCCCATCCCAGCCAGCTCCTCTGCTCTGAGTCATTCCCCAAGGGAGACCTGCAGGTGATTCCCACCAGTCCCAGCCCTGGAGCTGGACAAATCCAGCCTGGGGATTCCAAAGGATTGGATTTTGGCTGTCTGGGCTTGAGCTCCTCCTCTGCCCAGGCTGGAGCAGCTCCCGGCGCCAAAGCACAGCCATGAAACTGGAGAGACAACTCCTTCTTATTTGGCACGTGGTGAGATAAGCACAGTTGGAGGCAGCCCAGGAATGAGCCTGGGAGGCAGGAGGTGACTCTGGAGAGGCAGCAGAAATCCCTGGAGAGGCAGGGACATCCCTGGAGAGGCAGGGACATCCCTGGCTTCACTGAACCCATCTCGGGTTGAACCAGCACCTTTTCCTGGTTCCTCTGGGCCGCAGCAGGGGCTGAGCTTTGGTCCCAATTCCAGTGAAAGTCCCCCTGCAACTCCCATGGATGAATATATTTAAATTGTTCTTGTTAATTAATCACAGAACCATGGAATATCCTAAGGGGGAAGCGACCCACCAGGATCATCCAGTCCCACTCCTGTCCCTGCCCAGGACATCCCAACAATCCCACCTTGTGCCTGAGAGTTGTCCAAATGCTCCTGGGGCTCTGGCAGCCCTGGGGAACTCCAGCCTCTGGCAGTGCCAGTGGGGGAAGAACCTCTTCCCAATATCCAACCAAAACCTCCCCTGACACAGCTCCAGCTGTTCCCCCAGGTAAATTGAAGTTGGGTCTGGCTCTTGGAATATTTGGTGTTTCTTGCAGTGGGATCAGCCGTGTTTGGGTAAATAAATCTGTTCTGGGGGTGCTTCAAAGTGTTCCCATCAGGAGAGTGCTGGGACTGGGACACGTGGCTGCCCCTGGATCCCTGGCAATGCCCAGGGCCAGGCTGGAGCAGCCTGGGACAGTGGGAGCTGTCCCTGTCCACTGCAGGGGTGGCACTGGGTGGGCTTTAAGGTCTCTTCCAACCCAAGCCATTCCATAATTCCATGATTTCCACAGGACAGTCACTGGGCCAAGTGCAGATTGAACAACAAACACCTGATGGAGAAGTTTAGGAGCCAAATGGATACAAAGGCCACAGTGAGGGGGGAACTGAGGCCCCGTGTCCTGTTCTGTGTCACAGAAACGCTCCCGGAGAAACTGCTGGAGTGGGAAGTGGTGCAAATCCATCCTGGGCTTTTAGAGCACTTGCCCAACTTCTCCCCTCCACCTGGGAGCCAAATCCCTTGGGAGTGAAGTCCTGCATAGCCTATTGTGCCCAGTTCTGACTGGTGTGTGCCTGTCCCTGTGTCCTTGTGTCTCTGTGTCCCTGTCCCTGTGTCCATGTGCCTGTGTCCGTGTCCATGTCCCTGTGTCCCTGTGTCCCTGTGTCCCTGTGTCCATGTCCCTGTGTCCGTGTCCCTGTCCCTGTGTCCCTGTGTCCATATCCCTGTCCCTGTGTCCCTGTGTCTCTGTGTCCCTGTGTCCATGTCCCTGTGTCC
>VZTZ01030547.1:0-14768 GCA_013400955.1 Drymodes brunneopygia
TGAGAAAGAACTGAAAAGGTGGGGGAGGCGGGGGGAAGAGTGTTCTAAAGAGGTCTTGTTCTAATTCCTAATTATCATTGTTATTACTTGTTTTAGGTCCATTAATAAATTTCTTTTTATATTCTTTAAAGTATAAACCTGCCTTGCCTGCTATTAATCCTTATCTCGCAACAAAATCAAGTGATTTTAGTGAATGTGCTGGCGTTTAACCAAAAACCTGCTACAATTAATATTTCTACCTAATTTTCAATTCCCCAAACCTCTAAACCCACAACAGTACTTTGTGTTTAACAGATAATAATGAGATGGTGGCCTAACTTGTTCTGCTTAAAATAAAAAGAGATTCCCCAAACTATTAAGCTGCATCCAAGCAAAACAACTTATACAAATGAAACATGAGTATGTATACAGCAAAAATGGGGTGCCTTCCTATCTGTTTACATCTTTCTGTTTTCCCTTTTGTAAGCTGGTTTATATTGTGCCACTAATAAATCATCTTTTTGTATTGACAAACCATAATATTCATGATATAGTATGGTTAAAAGTACTAACCTTAAACTGCTATTAGGGCAAAAGTTCATTTTGTAAAGGTTCTCAGAGTAGATAAATTTAGGGAGAATTCTGAATAAAAAATGTTTCTGAAAAATAATCCCTAAGTAAAACCCAAAACAAAAGAATTTGATTGCAGAAGCAATTTACAAATTGTCTTAGGTTACAATAGTGTGTATTCTATCACCATCTCCATGGGCTGTTTGGGGCCAGGTGGGGCAGTGTTCCTTGGCCATCCTTGATGGCCCCAGGGCGGGACTTCCAATGGGCCAGCTGGTGGAGCAGGGCCAAGTGAGGTGCCTGGAATCTTTCCTGTTGATGGGCCATTAGCAGGGAGGGTCTCACAAAGTCCTCTCTGTTAATGGGCCATTAAGCTCCACTGATGGATTGCACCATTCCCATTGTGAGATGCCCCGCCCAGGGGGGGAACCAAGCATCCCCATCTGAATATAATCTAGACCCTGAAACAGCACAGAGCAGCTTTTGGACCGGAGGTTCAGAGAACTGCTTCAACAGAGCCACATCTATCACTGAACTGCTACCAACACCCTGATCAACAGGGTGTCAGGTTGTATCCTGACTCTGTCAGGGTTTTTGTACCATTGCATGTATTTTAATTTTCCTATTAAATTGTAGTTCTGACTTTGAGCGTCTCACCAATTTGCTTTCAAACCACAACACAAATATATATTACAGGGCAATCAAAATGCTTTTCTTCAGTCTCAGCCTTTTGGTTTGCTACTGTAGTGAAATATAATGCAAAATTTTAAAAAAATCAGAGAAAACAAATTTTGGTTCTAGAAAGGTTCAAATGAAAAGCTTTCTTTGGTATGATAAGAGAAATTAAAAAAAAAGAAATCCATGAATGCAGTTCCTTATGCTAATGTCATATAGCTCTGCCAATTATATGAAGATGTGTGATTCTCCTGAATGAGCATATCTGTTTCTAACAGCTGTTAGTAGAAATCCTTCTCCAAATATATCTCTGAATAAACACTCGAAAACTTTTGTAAATTAGATGGATTCAGAACGCTATGTGTAGGGACTGTGATACATAGCAGTCATTCATATTTAAGAAAACCTTCTCTAATAGTAATTGAAATAGCAGTTAAATTCTGTTTAAAATTCACATATAAGTTTCTGCCAACTTTGTTATCAATGGATCACTTTTCTAGTGAGAAAAGCACTACGAAGTGTTAATGTCACAGCTTAAGTATCTTCATGCATGCTAATATTATGATTCTCATATTAAAAAATTGACCTGAAAAAAGAGCATGTCCTTTATATCTCCTCGTTGTACTCAGTCAGCACCAGTATTGTATTTCAGTACAATTTGCTTAAACTTGCAGGGCTTCTATTGGGGTGAACTTACTCAAATGCATCATTTTGAAATTATAATAAACAACAAGCATTTAAATTTGTATCTTCTAAAGAAAAAGATTTTAAAAAGCAGGAAACTCAAATTATAATCCAATATGTTGCCAATCTATGTGAGCCTTATTTGTTCCCATGCAAAACAACAGAATTATGTGAAGATATTTCCATCTGTAATGGGCTTTTCATTGCACCACTTACAGGGCTCCATCATAAATTATCAGTGAGATTCTCTACCCTCAGAATCTGAAACAATCAAGTAGCTCAGGAGATGGCCTTTCCCTGGAACTGAAAACACACAGCTTGCACCATAAACAAACTGACAACCCTTCCTCTGACAAGGCAGAGGTGTTACATTTTAGTCATTGCATGGTGATTGCAGACTAGATCATGACAAAAAGAAATATTGACTGTTTGACTATTTGGCATGACTTTGAAATCCTACCCCTTTAGTTTTGAAAGTGTCTCAAGGTTTATGTGAGGAGATCAAAATGTTTTCTGAACTCATTAGCCCCAAAGGTCATGTTTTGAAGGATGTGTGAGAGTGACATTTCAAAGGTAGGGCTGATCTCACTTCTTTCCTAAAACAACTATGTCTGTAAAGCCATGCAGGAAGGCTGTAGACTTATCTCCTAAAGTGTATTTGTGTTGGCTCTTACTTTTTTTTTTTTCCTGTGAGAATTAATTATATTCATAGCTCTACAAGAGCTATTTTCCATTATAATTTTGGACAATAATAAAAATTCTCTTTCTAAACAAGGGGAAGTCTTTTGGCAGGCTGCCAGTCAAACTCCCAGTACTACACTTTTCCATATTTTTTCTGTTATTTATTCAATCACCATAGTTACATGCATTAAATTTTTCACACCTGCAAATGACAAAAAAACAACTTTCTAATTTTTTGGCATTCATATCTTCACGGAAAGCCTAGGCCAAAATCTGCCATTGTCCCCATCTCTACATTGTTTAAGTCAAGAGACCAGATGTTTATGTGTCTAGTTAAATCCTGCTTTAAGAGTTTTGAAGTTTCTTGATACAGAAAACACAAGTTAAAGAAAACAAATGTTTGTTAATATGTATTTATATACACATATATTTATAAGCAAATAACTTTATAGTATGCCAAGTATTTTATAGTATGTCAAGGCATTTAACTTTTTAATACTGTTAAATACTTTGAAACTCTCTGCAGAAGTCTTAAATGGCTAGCTAGCCAAGACATTTATTATCTCACTTCAGATGTTAAGGGCAATAATATATAAATGATGATAACTTACAATGTAGGACTTCCTTCTAGCTAATGATGCACAGACTGAGGTCTAAGCATCATTTTAGTAACACACATGAAGATCAAGTTCATAACACAGGTTTTATTGAAGAAGATTTCAAGACTATTATATAAGTTTAACATTTCATTTACCGAATTATCACATATTTTCTATCTGTTCTGTCATACAGTTATTTTCTACCCACTGCCCCTATTTTTTCCATACATTTTTATAAAAATTTGGAACATATCAACAAGAATAGAGAAATTAAATAAGCAATTTAGGACAAGTTTGAAAAAAAACCCCAAACAAAACAAACAAACAAAAAGCCCCAAACCAAACCAAACCCAAACCTGTTAAAAATCTTTTCAATCACTTCATAACTGTTTTTCTAAATCAGAAATGATCTGGCTTTTTTAAAGGAATGATTTTCCCAAATTTTCCAGTGTTCGAAACTCTCCTAGACCAAGACTTTGGATTACAGTCCCCTAGAGAATATGAAGCACTAAAAAAACCTTGCTAGAAATGCTGTTTGGTTCTAAGGCAACTGTTTTACTAACTGTATAACAGGATGAGGTAAAAATGGAAAAAAATATTTGATTCCCTTCAGACTGGATTTCAGAAAGCTGGATCTGGTATATTTACTATGCCTGACCACTTGGATGACCTTCTTCGAGCTGCCTAGAGAATGTTTTTAACTGTCTGTAAAAGACATCATGTGGGGAAAGACAGAAAGGAGAACCTCCAGGATCTCAGTCAAACCTGCTAACTGTAACTGAGTTTTTTCCTGAAGTGAAAAGATTTTCTTACAGTACACTTAGAGATTCTCTTATAAGATAGAGGGCTTATGGAATCTGGGAAGGGGAACACAGCAACGAATAAAACTGCTCTTGTTTTAGAGAGCACTTTCCAGCTAATAATTTGCAGTCTTAATTATTCAGGAGGATACCTCAGAGCATCTCACTGAAAAAATAGCTTTTTAAAAGGGTGAAAGGTAGACAACAGTATGCAGACTGTTAGTGAGCAATTCATTAATTTAAATACACCACCAAAATCACACTTATGGCTAAATCTAATTAAAATAAAAATGACTAGAATCTGTGGGTGACTGGAAAATATAAGTAATGCTATGGTTTTGATATTGATTGAAAACTTTGAAAACCTCATGGTCTAGATCCTGATGTTGGTCATTCTCGTGCTTTTGATGCCGCAAGAGTGCAGTTCAGAGGTGTGACTAATAAACTGTGCTGTGTGGGGAAGGTCATATTGGAGCTTACATTAGAAGCAACTTATAAAAAACTCATCCTTTTCCATTTCTACTAGTATACAGTGTACTCTGTGTTTGTTTCTATTGTCATAAGATGATAACAGGTTACCTACTCTGTCAAGAAAAAAAATATTACAGCTGTTCCCTGGAGGAACAAAATATATTACTATGTAACAAGTATATAGTTTATTTCTTTTGGACTAAATTTCCTTCTACTTTAGTCCTCTTTGGTAGCTGTTGATTCCCTGAATTATTTCAGATCAGCATACCTTTGCAAAATAAATATCATCAGGGAAAGTTTCCTTGTGACCAAAAGAATAAACATGTTCACAGTAGATATAGGTCTGTGCCTTCCTGCTTGCTTGTTTTTGTCCTCCAAGACAAAAGTTAATGTTAGGAAACAAATTGTCCAACCTTTTATGACAAGGTAGTCTACTAGCTAAAACCCAAGAAACGAAAATAATACAAATATCATCGGATTCCCTAATCCCATCTCTCTCCCTTTTTTCCTTTTCTTTCTCATTTTCTTTTGGTTTCTGTTGAGCAAAGTCAGCTTGTCTATCTTGGCAAAAATCCCAGAAGAAAGGGAGTAATTGCTTCATCTAATAATGAATGCCCAGGTGAAGAGATGTAGATCAGTGGCATTACAGAAGGGGACTGGTAAAAACAACATTAAAACACTTTGAAAGAGTATCCTGGAAAAAACAGGAAAACTTCCTTGCTTTCATTACTATGTGTTTGAAAACAAGAATACTGATCTGAAAAATCATAGCAAATCCTTGGCATTTTGAGAAAATCAGTATAATTTCCCTGTACTTTTGCACTGTATGGGTGAAAACACTCCTCTTGTAGTAGGGTCGTTCTACTGATGTCAGGTTGTTTTGATTACAGCAAATAAACTGTATTTTTCTGTGCAGAACTTAACACATGCTAGACCCTTGTGTGATTATTTTCTACTCCTTGCAGAAAGAAATAAGTGGTATGAGTAAATGTAATATTAACATTATTTTAGAAAATATATTGAGTCTTTTCATAGTGTTTTGTATTCTTGAGCATGTCTCTAAAAAGAAAAGATTGTCCCCCTCCCATGCTTTTACATTTCTTCTTCCACATGGAAAAGAAAAGAATCTTGAAATTCTAGTTGGGTGATTGATTTTTTTCTTGTTTTGTTTTGTTGTATTTACAAAATTACCTATTTGGATGAGAGTAAAATTCACTTTATANTGTGACTGCTTGGTGGGTTTGGGTGGATATGTGAATACATTTAAATAAATGTTACATAAATTTATAATAGTCAATTCTGCCTATTGAACTAGTTAACACCACTGAATTATAGTTCTTTTAGTTAAAAGAGTAATGATTATTTTAGCAATTGAGCTTATTTTTCAGACTATGTACAGCAAGATCTGCTATTATCAACAATGAACAGAACAGTTAATTCTGAGCTTACTGTGCTAAAATAAAAATTACCTCCAAATTGTCAAAGTAACCAGATGGTTCGCATTTAGAAGTACTTTCATAAGCATTACCGCGTCTTTTAAATGAAGACTTTCTTAAAATCTTTTTATCTTATGCAGAGAGCTTAAGCTATTTTTTATTCTTTCCTGGAATAGTAACACATCATTATGTACAAGTATACAGAAATTACAAGGAGATGAGAGGTGGGTCACTTTTTATAGATGTCTTACTCAGAAAATTAGATAGTTGTCTTCTGTTTTTGTCATTCAGTACATAATTTACTTGTTCAAAACAACGTGTACACTCATGTTTATTTTTTATTTCATAAAAATGTAACTGACAGCTAAATTTTAAAGAGTGCCTATTATTCCCCCTTTCAGCATAAGTTTACTTCATTTCCAAGTGTTTCAGTGTGTTAAATATTTGGCCTATAGGGAGCTCCAGATTTGGTGGTCAGAATACAAGTTTACTTACTGCTGAGTGCTCAACAGAGACAGGCACATCCAGTCTTTATCCCCCTGTAAGAGACTGGACTGAAGCCCCTCATCTGTCATTTGCCTCATGACCATCAGCCAGGGCAGAGACTGANGCAGAGTGCTCAACAGAGACAGGCACATCCAGTCTTCATCTCACCTTGAATCCTGAGCTGCATCTGAAGACATGCTAATAGGAATATTGGGTATATTAATGACAAAAGCATAGTTAAGCTAAAAAGGAAAATCAAAGACTTGCTCTTCATATAAATTTGACTGTTATGAGATCCTCATAATTCTTTTAACCTGTGAACTATAAATGAAATGCCTGGACATTTGAGTGAAGTAAACAAGTAAAAAGTAAAGTAAATATATTTGTTTCCTATTAAATATAATATATACAGTGGAGGCTTTATTCCTTTATTGAACATACGCTATGTTCAGCAAAAAAAAATTGAAATCTTTATCCTTAAGGCCCAATTTTTAATCACATCATTTCAGTGGATATAAACATATTTGCATAGTTACTGAAGCATGTAGTTAATATTCTTGGGCTCCTAATCCTTTAGCAGAAAGGTTCAACTCCCACAGCCTTCATACTAACAGAATACTGATTACTAGGGTTAATGTTTATACAGCAGAAATGCAATTTTCAGAAAAATAACATTTTTTAAGGAAGATAAACGAGGTTTTTGTTAGTTTCTTTCCCCCTTCTATCTTCAGTTATAAATTGGGTGAACCTTAAATAAAAATATTTTTGAGAATTTTATGACTTCAAAAACATTGGTTTAAAAACTAATCTCATTTCCCTCTTCCATCTGTTACTACATAGTAAACATAGACCAAACTCTTATTTTCTCTTGAAGAATAGACTCCTTGGTTAGCCTACATATTGTGTGACACAGTAGTTCTTTCTTTTTCTGAAAGAATGGCCTATGGTATTTTGGGAATAATATAGCTGTAAGTATAGGAGGGAAATATGGTCCAGTAAGGAGATCAGTTTTATAAATGATGAAGAAATCATTTAGTAACCAAAAGTGCAATTCCCATGAAGAAATCTACCCTAGCAAAGAGACTGAGCTTGATGGGAGTGATTTAAAAGCCAGTCCAGTTGTAGTATAATCTTCTTTCTATATTTTTTTTAAATCAGTCATTGGAATAATTTCCATTGGAAACTAAAAACAACAAAAAATATTGCTGCAGTATGAACTTTCATTCCATTTCAGGACTATTTCAGTACATGCTGATGTACTCAGTGTCCCACAAATTTGCAAATTCACATTTTCTTGTTGTCTCTGACAATTGAGAAGACAATGAAAAATAATCTGCTGTTTTGCAGACTTGTTACAGAACTGTTATATTTGAGGGAAGATTATATATGTCAGATGGTGGGGTGTCAGTGAATCAGAAATAATGACAGCTAAATGTGGATATCTACACAGATGTATCTATGACTAAGCCAGGTTCTTAAGCTCTCACTGTTCGCTGATCTCAGAGGTGTTTGATATCATTTCAGATGCTCACAGGGTCAATTAATCCTCTACATGGGATTACACATGGCAGAGGACTCACATGAGACCAGAGTAGGCTGGAGCAGCAGAAGAAAATGTGGCATTTTAAGTCATCTCAAGTGGCCCTAGAGCCTGAATGATGGCATCAGAATTGCACTATTCATAATAGAGTGACTCTTACACCTGCTGACTTCCACAGGGTAAATTCAAGGACAATATGTCCAACACAAGATAGCAACAAATTAGGGAGGGATGTACACTCTAAAATCTGTAATACTACACTAGAGAATCACAGGGACATAGGAGACCAATGGACTTCAAACAAAAAGCAGCCAGACTTCTATGCTACAGAACGTGCCTCACTCCCCTTTTAGCCTGCATTAGGACTCCCACCAAGGCCAGAGCACTGGGATAAGTGGATCATTGGCCTAAGCCTGCAGGAAGTTTCTTTTATCAGTGGAGTCTTCTGCAGAGTCTGTCAACTTCACTAACTAAATCTTTCTTGAATATATGAGAAAGATACTTAGTTCACATATAGCTCATGTTCACATGAGAACAGATGGGTTTAGATGTCTTAATCTGAATGTGAATGCCACAGTCCATGACAATAAGTGGCTTGGAAAAATAGAAATAAAACACCTCCCTGCTTTTCCTAAATGGGATTTCTACATTTGCAGAAAATTTTAAAGATTTCTTTAGAGACAGTTCTTGGACAGTGTGTAGTAACATCCTTCCTATGGGACAGACTCTGAAAAGTAGTCCATGAGGTGTTTCAGCAGAGGCACACATGCCCTTTGAAGATACTGTGTGTTAGAATGGATTTACATTTTTTCCCTCTCTCTCTTTATAACTGAATAATGCCATGCTGTCTTCTATTCACAAATGTTATTGCCTAAGCAGGTTAGGGTTTTTTAATGCTACTATAATAATACAAGCAGAAATTGCCCTTTCAGAAGTGTATTTTAGGAAATGAAACCTGAGGTATCTCTTTTCTACAACTATGCAGTTCTAACCCTGAATTCCCAGTGATAATGCTTACAGAAAATTTCCGGGCACGTTTGTGATTCATTTGTCTCAGAACTCATTTTTTTTAAATTTTAGCCCATAGTTTTTAGTCCATGAAGTCATGTAGTCAAAGACATTCATTCTACTTTCTTGTCTGAATTCTCTCTGGTACTTTAATAATTTTTAGCCTCATTATGATGTAATTCACGTGTATGTTTTATTGGACAAGGACTTGAAAGTTAGATTTCTACATTAATTTTCTTTTTCTTTCCAAAAGAGTTCAGTTCTGAGTCTGAATGTCAATGGGTATAAATCATTGCTCTGGAGTTTGAGGATTTCTATATAATAGGAAACTGCAAAAAAATTAGACTTCTATTGTTAGCTACAGAATTAACAAAATTATAACATCATGATTGCAACAAATCTAATATAGCAAATATTTCCAGGCCGATTTCAGAAAATCTCCATCTGATTTCTGCATTGTGGAAGTTCATGTTAAGCCCAGAGTGTTGTTGGGCTTTGGAGGTAGAGTGAATTTGTTCAACCTTGTGCCAGTTTCTACAACGTGAGAGTCTGAGTTTTATTTAGTCTGTCTGGCAGCTATCGCAAATCAGAATAAATGAACAAGGGCGGAATCCATCTATCATCTTTTCTCCATGCTTTAAAGTTTGGTCATATTTTCAACAACAAAATGAAACAGTCTATTCTCTAAATGTGTTGGAAACCATTATCTTGATCACTTAGCTACAATTCTGTTTTCTTCACTGAGTTTTTTTGTCCTAAATTAACTGATTTTTTCTTCATTAGCTACTTTATATAATTCTTTAATTAGATTGCATTAATGGCATATATGATCATCAGCTTATTAATACCTGGGAGAGAGGGTAGAAGTGAAGGAGTAGGTGAGTTATCGTTCAGTTTAAGGTTTAAAATAGAGCTTGAAGGTGATCATATAAATAATTTCTTACAAATGCAGAAAACTAAGTAGTGGGATCTATTGATTTTATGCAACTGCAGGAAAAAAAGTCTTTTGACTTTGCTCAGAGTTTAAATGTTACAAGATATGTCCGTAGGCAGAAAAGAAATATCATTCCCTAACACTTTTCTCTCTTCCTCTTTCTCAGAAAAAGTATATTTATTTCATATTTTTATCTTTTTCTCTAAAACAGACATGAAGAACTTGGTTGGGAGATTATTACTAGAGGGCCACTTTTTTCATTAGCACAAGAATATTATTGTTAAATAATTTTTGACTTTAAGGAAAAAGAGCTAGATGTGGATTGTAGGTCAGGCAGAATAAAAGTTCACATCTAGACAAGACCTGAATATGTGAATGTTCACAGAACTTTCATTTTTGCAGTTAAACACAACTTTCTAAACGACTTTTAAACAACTTCCTAAACAGGAAGCCTGAAAGCTTCCCAATTTATTGTTTTAATCACAACATTGTTTCCGGCCTTCAGAACTGGCTTTTTTGCTGCTGTCTTCTCAGACCTGTCTGTATTCTTCCTTGTTTACTGCACACCCAGCTTTATCTAGTCTAAGATATTCGGTAATTGATATCACCAATTATACTCTAAACAGCTTTCCAAAGTAGATTTGGGAAGTCTCTATGAATCCAACACTTACAAATAATAATGGATATCTTATAGGTATTCTACGAAATAGTTGTAAAGTATTTTTCTCTCTTAAATTTTTCAGCTTCAGAAACCCAGAATAACACTCAAAATCTATAAGTCTAGAAAATATATGGAGTTGACATGTTTGCCAAAATCTTTGTCTAATGTTATATAACTTGCATTCACACTCAGAACTGTTCATTAAATATCCATTTCACTGCTTCAATTCTTTCTATAAAGAGCTATTTAAAAAATAATAAATTAGTGCAGTCTAATTTTTCTCTATGATTTACTGTAAAAAGGATATATTCCTTTAAAAATACATCGGGAAACATATAAAATTTCATATTGATTTATTTTTCTCTCTGTTGTGGTTTGAGGTTTGGGAAACCAGGCAGAAACACCAATTGTGTAGTGGTTTTAATTCGCCTATTTGAGTTTTTGGCTAAACGCCAGGACACTTATCAAAATTACTTGTTTTTTTTGTTGTTGTGAGATAAGGATTAATAGTAGGTAAAGTAGGTTCACACTTTAAGGAATATAAAGGGAATTTATTAACATATTAACAGACCTAAAACAGGAATAACAACAATCAGGAATCATAACAAAACCTTTAGAACACCCTTTCCCCATCCCCCCTCCCCCACCTCTCCATTTCTTTCCCACTGACCATACAAAAAGACAACACTTCGACCTTTAGTTAATTTACCACCTCTGGAATAGTCCTTTTCTCAGTTCATGTAGGGNGGCTGCATCCGAGCTCTCTCTCCTGCGCTGGACTGTGTGCGGAGCTGGCCGGACTGGCCAAGCAAGGCGGGGGCTGGCAAGACTGAGTCACCTCAGCCTGGGGCAGAAAAATGAAACCCCTCTTGGCTCGGGCAGAGCCAACCTGGCTCCCTCTCGCATGGAGCCGCCGTAAGGGACTGAAAGGCTGGCACGGGCTCCCTCCTCCCCTCCCCCTCCATGCCATCTTGGCCAGAAGCCTCAGGCCACGTGGCCTGGGCAGACCTCACCAAACGGCGCGGAGGGGATAGAGAGCAACATCTTTCCTCAGCGAGCCGGAAGTCTAAAAGAGGGCTTCTTCAGATCCCCTCCTGGTTTTATGAGTTCTGGAGGTGGAAACTGTAATACCTCCTTTTGGGTACCTCATTTCCGGCTCCACCTCCTTCCTTCTGTGCCGGAAATTACACCTGAGGTTACCCTATGACACACTCATTTAAGTAGCAGTCAGCATTTCATTTTTTTGTGGATGAGTTTTAAGATTGCTTTTCCCTGTCATTATTTATTGGCAGCCAAGGTAAGGAATTAATATATGTCTATATTCTTGTAAGGTCACCATCCACTCCAGTGTCACAATGAAAAATAAGCACAGAAACCATCTTGCAGTTCTTCTGATTTATATTGATGCATTTCTATTTCTACTGCAGTAGGTTTCTACAGCAGATATCCACTTAGAAAATGTCACACTTACTCTGGTATCCTTCAGTACCTGGAATCTCAGCACAGCACTCTGAGTCCAATTATTATCCCAAAAAGGTAGATCGCCAGCGTAAGTTCTTAATGAAGACCCAGAAGAGAGTCACATGTATTGAACTTTTTTGATGTATTTAGATTAAAAAATGGGAGTTTATGTGCATCACATAAGGAGAGGGACTTTTCAGCGGAACACATTCCCATGGACATGTGAGTTAAAATCTCTTTACCCAATGAGTGCAGAACAAGTCTTTTGAATTTGCCACCATCATTGAAACCTGAGTTCAATAGCCTTAAAAAATCAATAACATTTTGCAACTGTCTTTTGATTTGCAGAGATATTAGGTTCTTGTCTGTTCCTCATCACTGATATGACTTGTATCTAAGGTATAACTTCTCAGCTGTATGGAGTTAGCTCAGAGAATCTGCATGGAGCAAATCTGGTTTTCTGTCTCCTGTTTCTTGGGTCAGCCAGGGATGTTTTTCTGAAGCAACAGAGCAGCTTCAGAACTGCTCTAAGCTACCCCTGGCTGTAACCAGCTGCCAGGGAGAGTGTAAAAGTAATGAACTAAATCTCTCTTCTCCAGCTCATGAGTTTTTCATCAATTGGCAAAACAAAACCCTATTCTACTAAACCTACTCACCACTTGAGTCTCATTATATGGAAAGAAGTCAAAAAGAGTAGAGTTTTTCTACAAGTAATGTGAAAAAACTTTACTGATGATTTGTGATATTTTTCTGGCATGATATATGAACAGAATGGTTCAACTTCTCTTCAGGTTTGGCATGCTAATGGAAGTTTGTGTCATGCTAAAAGCTCCACTTTGAATAGCTATATTCTAGCAAATGACTTTTTTTGGATGAGCTTATGAATACTTGAATAAATATTCATATATCAGGTGTGATTTGAATTTCTCAGATGAAATAAAAAAAAAGGGCTTGAATTCCTGGTAGATATCCACAGAAATATAATATTAATATCAATGAAATTAAAGGTACATTTTTCCACAATTAAAGATGCAAATATAAAATTAATCTACAGATTATTAAAATGACAATAAAAAAATCTAAATAGATACAAATAAAAATATATGTGTTACCAAGTAACTTAATGTGTAAAGTAACCTTTACTCGATACTCAAGGAGAGGATTCATAACAATTTGTAAAGTGCAAAGGGACTATGAAAACAAATGGGTATATTCGCATAATGTGCAGCACTATGGCACATTATTGCTGCTGGGAATCATTGATAAAGAGAAAGAAGGACAATGACTGCTTTTTCCTCTAAAGTGCAAGCTTCTAACCTAGCTGAAATATGGCAAATTTAACAAGAATTAAGGTAAAAAAATGGTAAGAAAATACTGTATGGTCAGGTTGACAATTCTCAAACTGAAAGGGGACAAGCTTGACAACAGTTTTAAAACATTTCAGTATTAGTAATACCTTTTCCATAAAATACATGCATATTACAGAGCTACAAATGAACACAAAACAGCAATTTAAAGTACTGAAACTAGCTATCTCACAGTTACTAAATTCACTAGTGTCAACATGTCACTATATTCTACTATAATCTGTTATGACTATGGCTAAAACTGCCAACTTTGGGAAAACTGTTATTCTATTCTGAAGGAATTGCTTTGGTGCAGTGCAATTTGGAGTTAGAAAAAACACACTTCTGTATGGTTCAGAAGCCAGAGAGCTGATTCAGTTGAAATAAGGACATTTCTGCTGTTTTTATTCTGATAGCATTGGGTCAAAATGTTTCTAAAATCACATTAGCATAGTAGGCCCTGAGCAGCATGTTCTAAATGTAATGATTGCTTAGTAAACATAATTATTTGGTAGGGGGGCATTATGGNTACTTGAAGAAGTTTTCTGTTTTGTTACAGGAAGAAAGTAATTTTTTGAAAGCCTGATTTTCCCCCATTTCTGTTACACCACCAGTCCTCGTCAAGTGTAGAGCTCCCAAAAGAGAATAAATCTTGAGAAGTCTATGAGAATAACTTTCAGAATTCTCAGGTATTAGTAAATCTGCAATTATGTGTCTGCTGTGTGCTGTTTAACACTCACTCGTCCTTCAGGCATACATGTAGGTGCTGCTGAATGTCTCCCCTCACTCCAGAAAGAGGAGGCTACATTTTCCAAAAAACTCTGGATTGAGATATTCTTCTGAAAATAATGAGAATATTGAGGATAATGTAGGCTGCTGAACACTCTAAGTCCTTCAAAATCTATTTAGATTTCTAATCAGATTTTTCACTTCTAGCAACAACAATTAAAAATAAAACTGTGAGAAGAGTACTTAAATTTTAGTTCCTTCTGTGAATAAGCATTATTTCTTCTTAGTGTTAAAATTATTTGTNGCATTATTTTTTCTTAGTGCTATAATTATTTGTATGTATTATTTAGTCAAGGTCTCAAGCATGCCTGAAGTGTTCCAGGTAAATTGCCATTTACAAAAAAAAATGTTGGTTGATTGATTAATCCCAGTCAGAGAACGTGCCTAAAAATTCCCATACTTAAAGAAATAAAGAACAAGCTTCAGGTGTCTGAAAGAAAATTTGCTTTTTCTCCCCCTTTTTTTTTTTTTCTACTCTAATCAAGAGAAAAAGAATATAAAGGTTTTGAATTTATGTGTGAGTAGGGAACAGACTGTAAAGAAAGTGGGGAAAGTGACTTTCTCTTTNTTTTTTTCTACTCTAATCAAGAGAAAAAGAATATAAAGGTTTTGAATTTATGTGTGAGTAGGGAACAGACTGTAAAGAAA